>OY728140.1:1003462838-1003997838 GCA_963277665.1 Viscum album | reverse complement strand
GAGTGATGAACTGAAGACCAGAACCTGTTTCATATACTATTGAAGATGTTTTTAGTTAGATTCCACTGCAAGTAGCCTCCCTAATTCAACCTAATCTCACTTCCTTAGATTAAAAGGTAGCTGAAAGAAACTAGTAGGTTGTTCAAGATATGCGTAATCTTGTTTTGGTCTTAACATGTTAACTAATGAGTATAAGGGCAGTCTCTAGAAAGTTATAAATCAACTGAAATCCCTTAGTTTGGCTGTTAATACTTCACATACTTCTAGAAAACCATATCAACCTTCTTTAAATAGAGATCTTCTCATATTAGTGGTCAAAAAAGAACATCAATCGGTGATCAGTGGATTTCGCAAGGAATCTATATTTGATGTTGTCAAGAACATTGACAGAGTTCTTGATTTTGGGAGAGTTCATTCCATGATTTCCAATAATTCTCAGTACGAAATTGCTAAGATTGTGGATTTAGACATCAACCGGATCTTCTCTAAGAATGACATGACCAACTATTTCATGTACCTAGTGGATAATATGAGAATCCCTCCTGTTACCCAAGATTTCAAAACACAAGTCCAAAAGCTCAAATATTTCTATCCTTTATTGGATAAGTTTATGGAGAACAAGGATGACTTTGAGAAATCCATGCAGTATGGTGGAGTGATAATTTCTGACTTCATTAAGATTTTGAGGCCTTATCTTCATGCCTAGAGTACATCCATTGTCGCTCCTGCAACTGCACCCATAAGATCTGGTTTGCCTTCCTTCTCATCCTTTTCCCTTGTCTTTAAATATATGTCCATCTTTCAGGATCTGAGTTAGATTAGGCCTATTATCATTGAACAAAAGTTTCCTCAGTCTTCAACTACACCTACCTTGGCCCCCTCTATTTTTGAAGGACTCCGTTTATCTTCTCTATTAACAGGTTCACTCCGTTCTTCCACTTCCACCAATGCTCCTATGGTTTCTTCATCTGATTTTGCTACCAAGGGAAAAGATAAGAAAATCCAATGTTGAAGAAAAGTGACTACTATCGTTTTATAGGGATGATTTTTGTATTCTTGTTACTTACTGTTTATAATGACAGTTTTAGTGAACTAATTATTGTAAACTTTTATTGTCTATTTGTTATTTACTCTTTCTGATAATCCCAAAAGCGGGAGAAATATGTATTTTATATGCACATTAATGTAGATACACTTTATATAAGAATAAATATCCCACTCATATGATTTGTGATCATCAAAAGGGGGATATTGTTTGACACCTCATGTTTTAATGATGTTTTAATGATCAAAAATCCTATAAATTTGTTAAAGCTTGCTAATTCTGTATAATCTATCTAAAATCATGTATTCATATGATAAGTTTCTTTATGCTTTAAATAAACCTATCCAAGATCATGAGTGATATGTTTAATGATTGTAAACTATTTTGAGTTTGTGTAATAATGTATTTCCTTGAAAAATGATTAAGTCTAATCCATTCTTGGAATATCAAGGTTTATGTCTGTAGATAGATATTTGGTTAAGTCTGAGAAACTGTGAGTCTTCCATTTGTTATGTTTTTCCGGAAAAGGGCACATACACCATTACCAGACACCGTGACCCAAACACCATAATCATCCAAACACCGTAACCATCCAGACACCATGACCATCCAGAAATCATGACCATCTAGACATTGTGACCATCCAGACATTGTGACCATTCTGACACTATGATCAAACATCACATCTATGCTACCTGTTCATGATCTCTATACAACTATGCCATTATAATTGTCTCACCACTCAAAGGAAAAGAAGTATACACCATTTCAAGGAGACTCTATTTCATGGAGACATCATTTTTAGATAGACTGTGACACCATTTCTTAATCTGTTTTATCATTTTTCAACATAATTTCTAACGTTCATATTTGAAGTTTTTAAATGCACTGACATTATTCATGTTTCTTTGTAGACAAGTCACCAGACAGTACAAGGTACGAGGTGTAGAATACATCCATATTATCTGCTCCAACACATGCATTCTATGAATTAAAAAACCTGAATGTCCAGAATAAAAGGTGGTGATATAAGTGACAACATAAAGAACAGTGTGTGGGTGATAACGAAGAAGCAGGAGGATTCATGAAAGAATAACTCGCACATGCAACCTGACACTGCTGAAGAATACATGAAGCATACTCGAATCCTAGAGTCATGAATATTTTTCACACTATCAACTCCATGAAGAACACGAGCTAGATATACCTGACTTGTGATACTTAATTTTCCGCAAGAGGACTCGATTTCTACATCTACTTCATCCTAGAAGTATATAGCCACATAGACTAACACTCAAAGCACTCATAACCTTATCTCATCATTTCTTCTCTGTTTTGTATTATTTTTATATTTCACGCAGTGTGTTGGTGTTTGTATAAAAATATGCATTTCCTATTACATTAAACTGAAGGATATAAGATATAATTTAACATTCATCTTTATACACCCATGTATTCCAACAGATATGTGTAGTAGAGGTCACTATTTGACCTAACAATGTTTATACCCATGAAGAACTGTGGAAGAGGTTGTGGGACCAAGACAGTCGTGTGTACTATTGTTAACCCCAATCCAGGATATGGAACATGTTTATTTATATATACTTCTTGGTGGCAGGTGATCACCATGTGGAGTGGATTAGGTCTCTTCTTGAGACTGAACAACTTGTTTTATATCTGCTATGTTGTTTAATTTAGTTTTCATTTTTTACTATATAAGTCAGAAATCACTTAATTTAATTTGATAGTTAATCTTAGAAAGATGTTATAATTGTTTTGCCTAATTATAATAGCTTCAAAGTAATGTAAATAAATAATATTAATATTACTGATAAATAATCATTCTTCTGAGAAGCTATTTAAATAGTGAAAATTTCATAATTGTGTTACTTGGATTAATAGGGCTGTATGTAAATTTATTGGGGAACCTTTTTAAGAATACTTTTTAAACATCAATTTTTATAGATACTCAATTCACCTCCCTCTTGAGTACTTTACTCTGACTAGAAATAATTTATTTATTCATTTTTTATTATTTATATGTTTTAAATTCATATTATTAATTATTTGATTTAAATATTTATTTTTTTTAATTTTTTTAATTTTATATATTCACATTTAATATTATTTAATTATTTTATTCCATTTTATAAATTTTTTAAAATTTAATCGTTTTTTATATTAATACTTTTTAAAATTTATTAAAATTTATTTATTAAATTTCAATATTTTATATATATTATTAATTTATAGGATTGATATTTAATAATTTGTATTTATTATGATTTAATTTTCTTAATATGTTCGAAATTTAAATAATTGATTTCTAGAAGACCTTCTACAACCCATATCATTTGGGCATGAAATTGAACCCCAACATATGCCATCCCAAACACCATATTTTGTCTTTATCTGCTTAATTATTTTATTGTATTATAATAATTTTTTAACACATTGAAGGAAAATATTATTTTACAATTTTTCATTTTTTTTACTTAAATAATCAAATCACCTAATCATATTTATATTAGTTTATTCATCCTGAATCCTTATGTGTGTAATTAATTTTATTAAATTTAATTTTCTTGAATTAATAATATGATGGTATACTCAATATAATTGATTTTAAATAATTTAGTGATTTATAAATTTAATGACATATATTTTTTTATTTTTTCTATTTTTTATGTTTCTGTAATTTACATAATCAATGTTACAAATTAACCTTTTTAAATATTTGTATATTTAAAAAAAATTATTTATTCATTTTTTATATTATTTCATTAATTATTATTTATACACTTCTAATATTTAATGATTATTAATATTTTGGAATATATTCATTTTTTGTTGTTTATTTATATAGAATTATATATTATTTTTTTACTATTCATAATATGTATTTAATTCTATGTTTAATATTTGTTCAATTTCTTTTATTGAGCTGTAATATTTTTAAAATATCCATAATGTATATGATTAATTTATTTAAATGTATTCAAAACATCAATATATTCTCCTCTCTTTTTTATATGTTTCTCCCAGATTTATCTTTATCAATTTTCTAGTGTTCATTTTTTTATGATTCCCCTGAGGTTATTTTTTTTCAATTGATCTTAGGTAATTTTGATTATACTCCAAACATTAGTTTTAGATGAGGGGTTTTCTAATCCCACTAGTACACTTCTTAAATTTTTGTTGAAGTTGATTGCTCATTTTGGACCCAATAAGAATTTTCATTACTGTTCTTTGAGGATTCATTTTAGGTTGTTAATTGTTTAAATTTGATTTATTCATCAAACCCTAGTCAATTTCAATACTTTCTACATATTTTGGGCTCTCAAGACCATGTGATGTGCATTATCAAGGTTTTCATCATCAGAAAAAAAAGATCAACCTCAACTCCAAATAATCCAATAAATGAAACACTACCTAGCACACTATATACCATGTGAATAAATGAATGGACAAAAACTAATTTATCTATTTTTACTTATTCCTAGAAAAATTACAGAAACTGTCCTTTATCTCATTGTTTTGATATGTGTGAAAATTATTTAGATTCTTTGTAACTTTATATATGTCATATATTCCCATCCTATAACGATTTCCTTTACTATAAAACAAACATAATACACATTATTTGACTCTTATTATCTTAGAAAATTGGATTCATGTATCTGCATTGTTTTTTTAAGAATGTCCTTTTAGGGTTTTAAGATCATAATTTTTGTGTATTTATTAATTCTATTAAATTTTAATATTACTATATCAAATAGGATAAATATGGATAAAAATGGATGGATTCCAATAATTGTATAAAAGGGAACATGGAATGGGTGAAATTGTTCATCAAATTTTCAAATGATCATGCACATGACTATTTAGAAATATATTTTCAATGTTAATGAAGTTGTTATTCAACAATAATTAATCTGGAGGAGGGGAATAATAGTTGATATATTATGGAATATTTGAAAGTTATAAATTTTGGATTAAATATTGTGAAAAACATAAAGTATATAGTGATAGGGATGAAACATTGTTTTATGAATCTTATGATATGATTTCAAGTGTGAAGAGTAATGAATATCATACCAATGATATGATTATAGGTGTTAATGTTGACGGAGATCATACTGAATAAATAAAAATGACACTTGACATATAACATTGTGATTGTTCAAAACAATTTATAAAGATAAAAAGTTCTGTAAAGATACCATCATATGCTGGTTTTACGAAATATACGTGTTTTTATGCCATACTAAAGATATTTACTATTAAAGAATGCAATGGGTGGAGTGACCCTATCTTTATTGAACTGCTTTATATCATGATTGATGTTATCCATGAAGATATTATGTTTTTTATCAAACCTATGATGCTAACATTTTCTACATTAGATGATTATGATCTCTGAAAGAATAAATTCCAATAAAAATGACTGTATTCTATTTTTCAAGGACCATGAATCACTTATAAAATCCAAATGTGTGGTGCATCTAGACATAACAATGATTAATGAATTAATTCAAATTACTTATGGTAATTTCCTATCATTCAAAGTTTTAGGCTCCTATATGTAAGTGAGGAGACTATAAGATAATTGATTTGTCCTGATTATATAAAAAATAAAATGGCATACTCTTTTAACCAACAAAATCTCCATAGGGGAAGAATAATGATCATGGGTATCATAAATTTACAAACGAACCGAGAAGCCATTGTATTATTCTATCTCATGATGGATTGAATCCATTTAGATTTTAAATTATCACTCATACTACATGGCCAATTATGTTGGTAAATTATAAATCTCCCCTATAGTTTTTCATGAAGTTAAAATACATTATGTTTCCTCTACATATATCAGGGCCAAACAAACCATTCAATGATATTGATGTTTATTTGGTTCTATTGATCGACGATTTGAATCTAATGAGGACTTTGGGTGTTACGTTTTAGGATACATATAATAATTGATATTTTAAAATGATATAATTATTATATGGTATGATAAATTATTTTCTTGATTATGGGAATTTGTTAAGCTGTAAAACCCCGACCTCAGTTACCCAGAGTCAGTGCATTATTTTAATACATTGGCATTATTACAAGGAATCAAGTCCCGAAGGACCGATCGGTTTAGCAGTCTTGGAAAATAGATTACAAACATGAATGTTACATTACACTTGATAACATACAAAACATCATAAATAATCCTTTATGGACACCATTATTCCATTAGCTTAATCCTGCATATCAATCAAAATACACTTCTTGGAATCTTGGGAAAAATAAAATATAGAAAAGGGGTGAGATAAAACACTCAGTAAGGGTAAGCAATACAGTAGAAACATTAATAAATAAGTATAAACATTTAAGGCCGTGTATAACTAAAACAAAAGCCTTTTAAACACGAACTTTAGCATAATATGGAAAAAATTAAATGAAATAATTCCATTTACCTATTCACATGGATATTCTACTAGTCGAATAATCACATGCAATTTCACTAACCACTTTCATAATGATGGAATGCATAATGCTGAACATTAATTTCTTTGTCAAGGCCTCACGCCAAGGCCTAGGGGATAACTATAATCAGAACCCAACCTGGAGTGCCTCTAATAACTGGACACCAACCCAGAGTGCCTCTAATAACCGGTCACCAACCCGGAGTGCCTCTAATAACCGGACAGCAACCCAGAGTGTCTCTAATAACTGGACAACAACCCGTAGGGTCTACTGTAACCGGACCCCAACCTAAAACATACTAGTCCAACACATTCATCTTAAGAAGAGTATGAAATATAACCTAAACATTCGTATTAAAACTAGCATATTAAATGTCAATACTTTACCGATAAACCATGAATGGTATAAGAATAACACAACCACCGTCAAACATATCAGAAAACCTTCAACACAATATTGAAGATTTGTATCATGATAAATCAACTTCAAAACAAGTTTAAAATCTATTAAATGATATTGAAATGGATGAAAATGATTTGTAAAACTTTTTGAGAGAAACACACCTTTTTCATGAAAAAATTTAAAAGTCACACAATTTAGAAAAGAAGTCATTTAAAGACATTTTTTAATCAAAGTGTCTCATACCACTTTGAAACTTTTAAAGGGAATTAACATTTTAATAACATTCATGTCCATATAAATAAATCCTTAAAAACCATTTTGAAGACATGGACATAAATGAGAAAGATTTAGAAGAATAAATCTTTAAAACATTTGAAATTATGTATTAGTAAAAATTACCTTAAAATAATCCATTTGAAAACTCTTTCATAAGTCATGGACATGGATAATAAATATGTCCCAGTAGACACTTACGTAAAAACAACCTCAGATAATAAAGAGATTGTGAAATTAACCCTTACCAATTTGGTAACATACAAAACATACAACCCATGAAAGAGGTATCATACAATGCATATGTAAATACACATAAATTAATGTGTATTACACAAATAATACAATTAAGGGCAGTACATACTCCACAAAAAAGTTAATAGTGGCAATATGGCATGAATCTCACGGGAATAAGGAGTGAGATGAAAACCCCTTACCTTGTACATTTCCTTTGTTGAGGGTAGGGTAATATCTTGTATAATGGTCAAATTATATTTATTAAATTATACAAGAATAATATACATTAATATGATATCATATATGATCTTTTAACATTTTTTTAATAATATCTTAGTATTATCGTCATTTTGGGTGTTAACTTACTCGTTTTATTTTATATGTTTTGTTACATAAGACATGTTTTTTATGGATATGTTGTGTCTTATACATATCCAAAATGATATAAAGTCCTTAAAAATTATTTTTAATCATAAAATGAGAATTATAATTGAATGGATATGATGGGGAATGAATCTCATCATGTTTGTGGAGACGGTAGTCCGTACGTACGCACGAACGCTACTTCCATTTCATTTTTCATTTTAAAAGAAATCAAAACCAAATAATACATAGGTATATTATTATTAAAGTAAAATTTAATATATTATATGTGTTACTTAAGTTCATTAATACCATCCTTTATATTTTTCATGTATGGTATAAACGAGTCATATCATTTTGAGGGGGCGGTAGTCTGCACATCCTCAAATGAAATTATCGTATATATATACAACATGAAAAAAATAATGGTATAGCATAAAATGGAATTAAATAGGCTTATATATAAAATAAATATCATTAATATAATATTTAATTATATTTCCATCATAATGGCCACCATGAGAGGTGGTAGGAGATAATTGAACAATCATCGTTTCGTGAGGCATTTGTTTGCCATCCAAAGAACCATTATGTTATTCACCCATTAGATAGAGGTGTGTGTAAGTGTAGTTAGAATACTTCTCATAAAAATATCCTAGTATATTTAGGATACTGGTTTTATTACAAAAGAAAAGAATGATAAGAGTTTAGGGGTTGGAGAAGTAAAATAAAATAAAACAAGCTAAGAGAAATCATTACCTTTAATTGGGGTAACTCCCTTTGGTTTGAACCAAAAAAGGACTCTTGAAGTTCCTTATCACTAAGTTGAGGCTTATAGTAGGATTATAGGGATATAGGGAGCTTAATTGGGAAGAGTTTGGATGAGCCAATAGGCTTGAGAGGTGTGAGGAATTGGTTATAAGTGGTGTCCTTTTATAAGGGGGAGGAGGGGCTCTTTAGGAAAAACATAATGTATTAATTTATAATAAATTCATATTCGGTTTCTAATGGCTACAAAGTTGATTATTCAAAGCCTAAGGTGGATATGGGTCAAAATCCTTTCAACCAATAGAATTTATATAGGTTTGTGTCATTATATTAACCTTATCTTTTAGTTTTAACTCTAGGTTAATTAGTTTGACACTTACCATGTCACTTTGTATTTTTATATTATATAGTTAATAAACCTACTATATACCTACAAGAGACCCCCAAGTGGTCCATTAATGATACACCTATCATGATAAAAGTCTTTTGGCCGAAACTTAGATTTTTAGGAATTTAATATCAATTAATAATATAATATTTGTTTTAAAAACTCTTTTATGTCAATTTTGACACTATTTGGTATTTTGTTTTTTTGAAAGTCATCAATACTTTATTACTTCTAAAAAGATACATTTAATCATCCCTAACATGTGATATGCACCTATAAAATTGGTGGATGTCATAAAAAATTTGAAATTATATTTATTTTAATATTTATATTACCATTTATTTGATTCTTTCATTAATCAAGTAATTACTGCATCATCATTATGTCATAAAAAAATTTAATTATATAATGTCTAAAAATTATAATTAAAATACCATTATGTAGGAAATATTTTTATCTTTCTAATTAATAATTATAATCGAATTTATCTTATGTATGACCCTATATTAAAAATGTTTTAGTTATTAAACATTGATTTTAACTCTTTTAACACTTCTTTGAATTAAATAATAATAAATGTCCTAATCTAATCAATGTGGATCTAAAGGGTCATATTTTATTCCTAAGGTTGTTTTTGGTCAAATTAATCTTATCCAATAGAATTATGAAATGTTTTATGGTAATAATAATATCATTTATACCCTTAATTACCCTATTTACTTTTTACCGTGGTAAATAAAAGTAAAAAAGCTACTATTCACCAAAAATTAGTTTTAAGTTATTGAACCACATTTTACTCCTTGATATTAACTGTGTCTCTCGGGTTTTCTAAATTACACTCACAGAAGCGGTAAAATTATGTATTATGTGAATTTAAAAATTCTCTTAGGAGGTGGGTAAAAGAAGGTGAAAAAGTTCAATAAAATTTTTATATATCTTAAATTATTATAAACTGCCTCCAATGAATTACATTTAATTTATATAGGTGTTATGTATCTATTTTAACCTAAAATAAATTTAAATAATTTAAATAATAATTTAAATAAAAATCCGGTTTTAAACAGTAACTTAGTGTTTGTCACTATTCATCAAAAATTGAATGTTTTCAGAAAAATACCAAAACTTTACCCTAATCTATTTTTGATCTTCCGAATTTAATAATGAAGTATATTTTACCAAATTGAAAACATAGAAGTTTCATTAATAAATTTAATATTAATTCTCGTTGTTAAAACAAAAAGCATGTTTTTATGAAACAATAACTATCAAAAGATTGACACTTCTTTATGTCCGGTTTAAATGGGAAATTATGTCCAATGACCAAAATTGGATTAAATGGTAAGAATATATTCTAAATATAATTTAATACAACTCAAATTCATAATTTATCACTATTAATTATTTCGATGAAAAATTTGTTTTTAATTAAAATTTAGTAATTTTCACTATTCATCAAAATATGAAAGTTATCCAAAAAGTACCAAAATATCACCCTAGGTTAATTTTGATATTCTGAATCCAAAAATTAAGTCCATTTTGGGATATAAAATTTATAAAATTTCAAAAAATGGGTATTACTATTTATAACGGCTACTTTGACTGGTCGTGGTGTGCGTTAGAACTCGAAGTTGCGTACAACACAGGCTACTCTATTATTAAAAGAGAAGCGTACCATTGAAGCTTGGGGTGTTACATTATATCCTCCTTAAATAAATTGCATCCTCACAATTTATGCTCGGTATTGGAACCTTGGGGTTGAAATTTCAAAATATCTTAGTTGAAATCCCACATTGAAAAATGGATTAATGAGGCCTCTATTGAAAATAAAGAGTGGTAAGTATAAATGTTACCAAAAATAATACATACTAGGGTTCCATGTTAGAAAATATGGATATGGAAGAGAAATCTAACCATTAATATCTGATGGAGAGTGGTAGAGAACATGGCTATGAAAAGGCCAACAATTCCAAAGCCCTAAATTTTTGTTGATCTAAGGTACCATCTAGGACAACATTTTTTCCTAAGTTCCTTTTATTAATGTTGAGGAATTTATTTATGAGATTAAATATGATCATAAGGAGATATACATACTTTATAATTAGAGTTTTATCCATTAATAAATTTCTACCACAAACTCATCTTTCACCCCAAAACATAATACATCTCAAAAATACTCTATTTATCCTAATCGTATAGGGTTCCAAATATAATGAATTGATAATTCAAATTTCAAAACTTTTAAAAAAGAAACTACATTATACCATCCAGGAACTTCACGTAATACAGTGGTTGGTGATAAATCCCAATTACACTATAGTTGTGGGTTCGATTCCCGCAGCTTTGTCCGACGCGACGGGTAGTCACACATTCTGCGTGTTGTCCTTTTATAAAAAAACCAAAAATAAACTTTCAAACTTAATCCCTTAAAAACATTAGACTTATCCATAATACTTCTATAAACTCATAGTCTGAAATTTATATGAAAGGTAAACATATTGTATATCCTTTTTACCCCGTAATAGCATGTGAATACCTTCATCATGTAATCTTTTAAAGCACTGAAACATCGTGAATTACCATAAAACATTATTGATTACATTCATGCTCCCTTAATACTTATAGAATACTGGATATAATTCACCCATGAAAAAGTGTTGTAATCTCCAACAATGATGGAATATACAAATCATTATTCAGTTTCAATGTATTCAAGAACATCCAATATAATTTATCCAAATCAATCATGTATTATTCCAAAATCACTACCTCAGAATCAGAACCATATTATGGGTTATCTTTCTATCAACCATATATTTTCCAAAAATTTAACCCGATATTGAGTCACTTTTCATGGTTCCACACAATCTCAAGTCCTTAATGAAATAGTACTATAGTACAATCTTTATATACTCTATAATTATTATAACCAGTACATCGTTGATACAATACTCAAATGAAATAATTCTTTAATAAAAACATAAGAACTCTAATCATTACTCCTCATTTGTGGTAGTATCATAACTTGATTATTATCCAATAACATCATATGGGGCATACTCTAATGATTTGGACATTGGTTTGCGTAGTGTCCCATCTCCTTGCAGATGAAGCATTGTACATTTGTAACCTTTTTCTTACCCTTGAAGTCACGTACGAGGTGTCATTTTTATCCACACTTATAACAAACTCTCATTCCTTTTAGGAAAGTTCCAGGGTGTTTCTTCCCACAGTTATCACATATGGGAAAATTCTTCTTTACCTTCTTCCCTTTATCTATCCTTCTCTCTACCATACTTTCCTTCTCTGTCTTCCCTTCAAATCCATAGGAATCCAAAAATTCTTTACTTATCTTATCAACAGATGATAGTATTTTTTTATATGATGATAATACATGGGAGAATATTTCCCTTCTAAATTTTGGCTTAAGACCATGAATGATATGATCCTTCTTACTCTTTGGATCATACATATTGTTGGAGTTCTCATTCCTTCTATTGGGCGCCATTTCTAAACAATGGCATACAATAGATTATCTTATGAATAGAAATACATAATCCCAAACATGTAAAACACTTAACATAAATAAAACAGTTTATGGATATAATCCATAGACATAAAAATGTCTTCTTTGAGTAATTATATACTCATAAACCCATCATAATGATTTTTAAATAAAATGAGAATTATCCTAAGCATATCCCCCGGGTGTGTCGTAACCAAGTGTGCAGCAAGGCCCGTTGTCGTTCACCAGTTCCCGTTCGAGCCTAGCTCAAAGCAGTGTTTTCAGGGTTTTACCCCTCGGTACATTTATGCCAGAGCCACCTCTACCTGCTCGTATCTAGACAGGGATGTATTTCTCGTAAAACTCACTAAATCTCTACAATATCAAAATTCTAGGAAGTTCTTCTATACTAATCCTCAAAGTCTATCTTAGGGATATGTGCTCTAATCAGAGTTTATCTAAATCTAGATTCCATGGTTATTGCTAATCTTCCTCTACTACCAACTGTAATGCTCCAACCCCAGTTACCCAGAGTCAGTGTATTATTTTAATACATTGGCATTATTAAAAGGAATCATGTCTCGAAGGACCAATCAGTTTAGCAGTCTTGGAAAATAGATTACATACATGAATGTTACATTACACTTTATAACATACAAAACAACATAAATAATCCTTTATTAACACCATTATTCCCTTGGCTTAACCATACATATCAATCACAATACACTTCTTGAAATACCGGGAAAAATAAAACATAGAAAAGGGGTGAGCTCAAACACTCAGTAAGGGTAAGCAATACAGAAGAAACTTTAATAAATAAGCGTAAACATTTAAGGCAATGTATAACTAAAACAAAAGCATTTTAAACATGAACTTCAACATAATATGGAAAAAATGAACTGAAATAATTCCATTTACTTATTCACATGGATATTCTACTAGTCGAACAATCCCATGAAATTTCACTAACCACTTTCATAATTATGGAATGCATAATATTGAAGTTTAATTTCTTTGTCAAGGACTCGTGCCAAGGCCTAGGGGCTAACTCTAACCGGAACCCAACCTGAAGTGACTCTAATAACGGGGCACCAACCCGAAGTGCCTCTAATAATTAGACACCAAACCGGAGTGCCTCTAATAACCAGACACTAACCCGGAGTGCCTCTAATAACCAGACACGAACCCGGAGGGTCTGCTGTAACCGGACCCCAACCCAGAACATACTAGTCCAACACATTCCTCTTATGAAGAGGATGATATATAACATAAACATTTAATTTAAAACTAGCATACGAAATGTCAATAATTTACCCATAAACCATGAATGTTATAAGAATAACACATCCACAGTCAAACATATCACAAAACCTTCAACACAATATGGAAGATTTGTATCATGATAAATCAACTCCAAAACAAGTTTAAAATCTATTAAAGGATCTTGACATGGATGAAAATGATTTGTAAAACTCTTTGAGAGAAATAAAATTTTTTCATGAAAACATTTAAAAGTCACACAAATTAGAAAATAAGTCATTTAAAGACATTTTTTAATCAAAGTGTCCCATACCACTTTGAAACTTTTAAAAGGAATTAACATTTTAAAAACATTCATGTCCATATAAATAAATCCTTAAAAACCATTTTGAAGACATGGACATTAATGAGAAAGATTTAGAAGAATAAATATTTAAAACGTTTGAAATAATGTATTAGTAAAAAGTACCTTAAAAGAATCCATTTGAAAACTCTTTCATAAAACATGGATATGGATAATAAATATGTCCTAGTAGATACTTACGTAAAAACAACCTCGGATAATAAAGAGATTGTAAAATTAACCCTTACCAATTTGGTAACTTACGAAACATATAACCGATGAAATAGGTATCATACAATGAATATGTAAATACTAATAAATTATAGTGTGTTACACAAATAATACAATTATGGGAAGTACATACTCCACACAAAAGGTAACAGTGGCAATATGGCATGAATCTCACGGGATTAAGGAGAGAGATGAAAATGCCTTACCTTGTACTTTTACTTTGTCGGGTGTAGGTTAATCTATTTTTTAATGGATAAATTATTTTTATTAAATTATACAAGAATAATATAAATTAATATGATATCATATATAATCTTTTAACATTTCTTTGTTAATAATATCTTAGTATTATCGTCGTTTCGGGTGTTAACTTACTCGTTTTATTTTATATGTTTTGTTACATAAGCCATGTTTTTTATGGATAAGTTGTATCTTATACATATCCATAATGATATCAAGTCCTTAAACAGTATTTTTAATCATAAAATTAAAATTAGACTTGAATGGATACGATGGGGAATGAATCTCATCGCGTTCGTGGAGACGGTAGTCCGTACGTACGCACGAACACTACATCCATTTCATCTTTCTTTTTAAAAGGAATAAAAACCAAATAATACATAGGTATATTATTATTATAGTATAATATATTATATTATATGTGTTACATAAGTTCATTAATACCATCCTTTATATGTTCCATGTATGCTATAAACGAGTCATATCACTTTGAGGGGGCCGTAGTCCGCACTTCCTCAAATGAAATTATCGTATATATATACAACATGAAACGAATAATGGTATGAAATAAAATGGAATTACAGAATCTTATATATAAAATAAATATCATTAATATTATATTTAATTATATTTTCATCATAATGGCCACCATGAGAGGTGGTATGAGATAATTGAACAACCATCGTTTTGTGAGGCATTTGGTTTCCATCCACAGAAACATTATGTTCTTCACCCATTAGATGGAGGTGTGTGTAAGTGTAGTTCAAATACTTCTCATAAAAATATCCTAGAATATTTAGGATACTGGTTTTGTTACAAAAGAAAAGAATGGGAAGAGTTTAGGGGTTGGAGAAGTAAAATAAAAGAAAAGAAGCTCAGAGAAATCGTTACCTTTAATAGGGGTAACTCCCATTGGTTTGAACCAAAAAAGACACTTGAAGAGCCTTATGCTTAAGGTGAGGCTTCTAGGAGGAGTAAAGGTATGTAGGGAGCTTAATTGGGTAGAGGTTGGACAAGCCAATAGGCTTGACATGTGTGAGTAATTGGTTATAAGTGGTGTCCTTTTATAAGGGGGAGGAGGGGCTCTTTAGGAAAAACTTAATGTATTAATTTATAATAAATTCATATTAGGTTTATAATGTCTCAAAATTGAATTATTAAAATCCTATGGTGGGGATGGGTTGAAATAATTTCAAACAGTAGATTTTAGAGAGGTTTGGGTCATTATATTAAACTTATCATTTAGTTTTAACTCTTGGTTAATTAGTTTGACACTTACCATGTCACATTGTATTTTTATAATATATAGTCAATAAAATTACTATATACCTCCAAGACACCCACCAGTGGTCCATTAATGATTCACCTATCATGATACAAGTATTTTGGCCAAACCTTAGATTTTTAGGAATTTAATATCAATTAATAATATAATATTTTTTAAGAAACTCTTTTATGTCAATTTTGACACTATTTGGTATTTTGTTTTTTTCAAAGTAATAAAAACTTTATTACATCTAAAAAGATACATTAAATCAGCTATAACATTTCATAGTCACCTATAAAATTCGTGGATGTCGTAAAAACATTGAAATTATATTTATTTTAATATTTATATTACCATTTATTTCATTCTTTCATTAATAAGGTAATTACTGCATCATCATTGTGTCATAAATATATTTAATTATACAATGTATAAAAATTATAATTAAAATACCATTATGTAGGAAATCATTTTATATTTCTAATTAATATTTATAATCGAATTTATCTTATGTATAACCCTATATTAAAAATGATTTAGTTATTAAACATTGATTTTAACTCTTTTAACTCTTTTTTGAATTAAATAATAATAAATGTCCTAATCTAATACAAATGGACCTAAAGGGTCATATTTTATTCCTAATTTTATTTTTGGATGAATTAAACATATCCAATAGAATTAGGACATGTTTTAGGGTAATAATAATATCAATTTTACCCTTAATTAGCCTATTTACTTTTTACCATAGTAAATAAAAGTAAAAAGTTACTATTCACAAAAAATTATTATTATCTTATTGAACCACATTTTACTTCTTGATATTAACCGTGTCTCTCATATTTTATAAATTCCACTCACAGAAGTGGTAAAATTATGTTTTATGTGAATTTACAAATTCTCTTAGGAGGTGGGTAAAAGTCGGTGAAAAAGTTCAATAAATTTTTTATATATCTAAAATTATTATAAACTGCCTCCAATAAATTACATTGAATTTATATAGGTGTTATGTATCTATTTTGACCTAAAATAAATTTAAACAATATTAATAATTATTTAAATAAAAAGCCAGTTTTAAAGAGTAACTTAGTGTTTTTCACTATTCATCAAAAATTGAATGTTTTCAGAAAAATAGCAAAAATTTACCTTAAGATAATTTTGATATTCAGAATTCAATAATGAAGTCTATTTTACCAAATTCAAAACATAGAAGTTTCATTTATTAATTTAAAATTAATTCATGTTGTTAAAACAAAAAACGTGTTTTTAAGAAACAATAACAATCAAAAGATTTATACTTGTTTATGTCCTGTTTAAATGAGAAATTATGTCCAATAACCAACATTGGATTAAATGGTAAAAATATATTCTAAATATAATTAAAAAAAACTAAAATTCATAATTTATCACTATTAATTATTTCGATTAAAAAAGTTGTTTTTAATTAAAATTTAGCAATTTTCACTATTCATCAAAATATGAAAGTTATCCGAAAAGTACCAAAATTTTACCACAGGCTAATTTTGATATTATGAATCCAAAAATTAAGTCCATTTTGAGAGATAAAATTTATAAACTTTTAAAAAGTGGGTATTACTATTCATAACGGTTACATTGATTGGTCGTGGTGTGTATTAGAACTCAAAGTTGCGTACAACACACGCTACTATATTATTCAAAGAGAAGCATACCGTGGAAGATATGGATGTTACATAAGGTATAACATTAACTAAACTAAAGGGTGACCCATTTCTGAAAAAGGAAAACACTTATTTTTGTTTAAACATTCATCGAAGACTGTTTTTTTGGACATCATTGATTTGTACACAATTGAAATAAATACCAAACATGGATGTCAACATTCGATGGGATTTTAGAAGATGGTACAACACTATGTCCTATAACAGGAGAACAAATGAATAATAATTTAAAAGTTGTGTACACCACTTTTGGTATAACTTCATTGAAATACCATATAAAAACTGATTGAAAAAATATATCAATTTTTTAATTGTCACACTTGAATTTTTTTTATAGAATAAAATTCTCTTAATGACATTAATGTGAAAAAAATGTATGTGATAATTTTATTGGAACATTACTAAATGCACCTAGAAAAAAATAATTTAATTAAGTCTAGGAAGGACATGATTGACATGGGGATATGTGAAGAGTTGGTGCCAATGAAGAGTGAAAGAGGGAATGTTATTCCACTAGCTACTTATACACTTTTAAATAAAAAGTGATTTAATTTTTTCAACTTCCAAAATGATGTATTGTTTCTATAGGGGTATTCATTAAATATCAAGAATCTCATTTTAATAACTTATTTAATGTTAAATGTTCTATAATTACCAGACTGTCATGTTTTGATGAAATATCTAAGGCATGTATTTTTTGACCAATAATTTCCATCATACATTTACAATGATTTACATATTTTTTAAATATATATATATAGTTAAGATATATAATATATAAAATTTCTAAATATCTAAAAAAATGTTTTTTCACATTATGTGAATTTGATATTTTCATAGCAATATCATTCTTAGATTACATTGTTCACTCATATTGAGAGATTCAGCTATGTGGTCATTTACATTTAAGATGTTTGTACTCCATTGAGTGGTATATAATGATTTTGAAATGGTATATCAAAAATTGAATTTATTCAAAAGTATTTATTATGGAGTGATATATTATTGAGAAAGATACTGAATTCCAAACCGACTACTGATCAAACGTGGAAAACATTGGTCTACCAAAATATCATCATATTGGGTGAATTATTGGTAATGTAATATCTATAATAGATGTTATCTCATATAATGTTAAAATGTGGGTATAATATCACATTCACATTTTTCATGATAGAATATGTGGTTCACCATATGTTGAAACCCACAAGTTAATTATTAGGATTTTAAATCAATGAAGCGATAAAATATAGATATCAAATACACATTATAGATAGTTTATAGGATGGGTTTGAGATCATATTTTTAAAGAGGAATTTGAAATATGAATTCAATATAAGAATGGATTCTATTGCTAGGTAGAGGAAAACTGTGATTTTTTAAAGATAAATCCTTGGTCAAAAGTCCAATGAAACAATTATATAAACATAAAGTGCAGTGCAACAAAATATGAAGGTGGGAAATTTATTACAATATTTTTTTGTAATAGAATAATATTTGATGGAAGGTTGTCCAACTATGTGATCTTTTTGTTAAATGACTTATTGGAAATACCAACGGCCACTGCGTTTGCCTCTTGATTTGTTTGTGTGATTATATGATTGAGCATAGAATGTTGTTTGAGGTTTCTCATCCATCTTTCTCACCAAGTGTGAATGTTTTATCATATAATAGTTAAGAAATTAATGGTTATACTTTATATAAAAATGAACATGATGAACACAATACCATGAAAAAATAGTGTTGTTACCCTTGTGGCCCAAGTGACGAGTATATCTGGTACTAAGGATAGAAATACACTATATTTCAATATTCCATACTCTGGAACCATAAATAAAATATGGGTGTTGGAATATACAACATTATAAGGGATAATTTTTCAATGAATTTGGGTTGGTAATAGGAGCTCGGTTAGAGTGATGTACTTCGATTCATGAAAATAGATTTTAATAATGATGGGTATGAAGATGAATAAATATTTATAATGGAATTGCTGGTTTTAGAAATATTTAATGTTCTAGATCATAGAAAAATAAAGTTGTCAGTTAGTCTATTATCAATCATAAAAACTAACGTTTTAGATTTCAATTGAACTAAGTATGACACTTTTAATATGATTTCATAAACATTTTAAGGTGGTACCAATGTAGTTGAGGTCTTGTATGTTAAAGGATACCATAATGAGTGGATTTGGATACTAGAAAAATGAAAAAAAACATCCAATTTTGAATAAAAAATAGTGTTTAATGATCAAGTTAATGTTTTGTATAATATATATTGTTTTTCCTCATATTATTATCTACTTACTACTAAATTAATGTAATATAGATAAATTGTTCCTCCATTTCTATAAATAATGTATTTTTTAAATTTTGATCCTCCCAATCTTGAGAAAAAATAGGATTTCCAACATTTATCATCTCTAAATACAGAGGAGAAACATGTTTTTGAACATATTGATACTACCAATCCCATGTAATAACATATATATGATATTGAAACTAATGAAAATGTAGAAGGTGACCAACTTAGGTCTTAGAAAAACTAGTAGCATTGTAGGGTTAAAAAAATTATTATTTGAAGTGGAGGAATAAAATTAGGGGTTGGATAGAATGCGTGGGACCATCTGACTAACCCTAACGAGTCTATGTTCATCAGTTACAGTGTGATCGCCACTCAAAAGTGTGTGTTAGATGGTGTAGATACATGGAACAATGTTTTTTCAATGCTTAATTCATTAATCTAGGATGATATAAGGGTAACATTATTATGTACTATCTTTATTTTAATAAAAAACAAAATAATGAAATGTATATTTACTCTTCATTATATATTTAAGAGTGAATTTTTTTGAGATCACTTATCAATGATATTTATTTTTTATCTAAATAGATTTTCTAATAGAGGGTTTCAAAAAATTCGTAAAATTATAATCTCAAGGATGCTGAAGGGAAAGTAAACCTTCACCCAGAATAGATGCACACACACATGATAAATCAAGAAACATGGAATGTGTTTATTGGTCGTTGTAAGGATAATTTTTTCATACAAATTGTGATTGTTAATAAAATAATAGACAATAAATGTGTTTTCAACATTATTCATAATTTTTAATCTATAAAATAGAAACCGAGTGATGAAGATAAACAGTGTGTAGAAAACCAATTTAACCACACTTCAAATATTGTATGAGAATTGATTCACTTGAAAAAATGATAGGTATTTTAAATCTACATTAATACCTTTATATGGAATGAAAATTCAACCTAATTATCTTTCTTTGTTTATCTACATAATGATGAATCAAAATCCAAATGTACTCTCATCCTATTTCTTCTGTTATGGATGGAGTCTTGTGTAAAAAAATAATGGACAGTAATCAATGGAAAAAACAATTATGGGAAACAAGTGTAAGTATGACATAATAATTATTCTTTCTTCATTAAATCAATATTAAAAAACAATTATTACTTATTTTCATATTTTTTTTTCTATTTTAGTCCCAAGAATCACTACCAGTTATACCCAATGAATTACAACTAACAATGGTCTTGAAGTGTCCAAAACATTATGGAAACTTTAGAGGTGCATGTTTGTATGGTCCAATTCGATGAATACCCTGAGAGGGGGGTGAATCAGGGTATGACTAATTTAAAATTAAATCCCCTTCTGATATTGTTTCACTATTAATATAACCACTCTTCTATCTCTTTCATGTTGCACAATATAAACAGAAAGTAAAGCATGCACATGACACAACAATTTTACTTAGTTCATCCTCACTGGGCTACATCCAAGGATCATAGACCGGAAATGTGTCGATGTACCAAATCCACTATAATAACACTGTTGTTTACAAGGTTCGGGAAAGATCACTTCTATGCCCAGGCTCACCACCTTTACAAGGTTTAGGGTCAGCACACTGCCTTTCCAAGGGTTACTACCTTAGCCTCTCTCTTTGTCTCACTACCGGTGGAGAGGATCACCTTATTCCTCTTCCTTTTCTCACAGATCTGTAAAGGATCCACTCACAGTTTATAGACCTGTAGGTCTCTTCACTATCACTAATGAATGTATCCTCTATTGTATGTATATGATTTGTTGATGTCCAACTTTCACCCATAGATGAATCTCAATTTGCACCTAAGGTATCAGGAAATCTTCCAGCTTTCACGCAGCCTTGAATCGCTGTCATGCTTCAAGCATACCTAGTTCCCTTCTCTAAGCCAGCGCGCAAGTATCAGAGCACAAGTTAAAAATGTAATGCAAGGTTACTTCAACCACTTGCACAACACTAGCTTCTACAACTCCAAACTTACACGACTCACCATCTTTACACCCAAACCAATATTAGCGTGCAACCACCAACTGTCGCACTTCTTCGAAACCCGGGGCGAAGGTGTCACAAAACCACATGCGCGAAACCCCCTTCTTCAACTCAAAACTTGGGTGACTCCCTTCCTTTCTCACCCAGACCACATTGGACACATAACAAACAACTAGCACACAACTTCTACTTGCACGACCACACTACCACTTGCGCGACCACCACACCTACATGAAGGGAGCACTGATTTTCTTAAGTGTTGAAATCACACCGAATGAGGAGGGTTTGAACTCTATTTATAGTCATTTTTACACCCTGCATGATGACATGCAAGTCTCCTCTCAGCGCGCAAGTCTCGACACCCTTGTCTCGGCACACAAGTCTCTGCTGCGCAAGTTACTTGTGTGACCAACCCTAAAATTGGGCACCCCTTTTCCCATTGCCACGTTGTGATGTTCTGATCTTGAAAAACATATTGCACACAATTTTTCTATCCTTCAAGACAATAGTGCACAAGTCCCTTTTCCAAAACTACTTTTCTCCATTTGTTGATTTTCAGGCCCAAAAATTTGGCAAACACTAGATAACAGCGTCACCTTGTATCTTCTCTTTTTATACCACCTCCAGATCATCCATTCCATTGTTGATGTTCTTGAATCAAACATGGATTCTTAACCACATCCCTTGAACTCGACATTCCACCATGAAATCCCCTTGGTCAACAAATTTGTATGTCATGGGTTTCTTTGTCAACAATCACAACACAGATGTCCACTTTCTCAACAAACACAATCACCTAAAAAATGATTCATTGATGCCTTGAAGGATTTTTTCCCAACAAAGTTTTTGTTTGTCACCCCAAACAAAGAGAATTGTCATGATTTCAATAGGCACACGACAATTCGACAGGATCTAGGAGGAGATGGTCATAGATTTGGTCCCTCCTCTACTGGAGGGGGAGGGACCCCTCGGATTCCGGCCCTCCTTCTCTCCTATATCCAATTTAGACTTCCTCCCCCCTTTCCCTGAAATTGAGATCTTCCCTAAAGTTCATGATCTGGACACAAGATGCCCTAATCCTGCTCTTTCTCTCTTGGAGTTCTCAGTAGCATCAGTTCTCCTCAACAAGACCTTGGTGTCCTGTTTCAAGAACTGTTGTCCATCATTCTATTCTTTCGAAAGGTATGTGTTTGGTGATTGTGGTTTATTGGATCACACTACCGTTATGCTTTTTGATAACCATAATTTTATGGTTCAATTAACAATGGATGAGGATCGGATTCTTTCTTGGTCCATAGCTTCTTATGACTATAATTTCTATCAATTATACCTATTTTGATGGTCCTGTTACTTCTATATGGAATGAGATACTCTGACTATGGAAATTTGGGTAATTTTTCCTTGTCCGCCTCTTCATCTTCAAAACTGATCCATCATACAAATGATGGAAAATATGGTTGGGTGTTTCTTGTGCTCATATAGTCATACCATGTTAGTATTTCACCCTATATCCCCACTAATATGTGTGGAAGTGGATGTTTCTAAGATTCATGTAGATTAGATTTGGATCACAGTGGGGGGGGGGGGAGTTTTAGTTCAGACAATTGGTGATTTTTGAATCATGGTCATATTATTTCACTTTATTTCAATGCTTGGGGAATTTATCAACTTTATTCCACCATAGAAATTATCATCATGGGGTGGTTGTTCCTGCTACTCAAAGAGAGTATGGATAACCTTGAAGTCCCTATTGTGTTAACATGAATGTGGAAGAAGTGTGTAATCAACCACTCTAGAAATAGAATGTACCAGTGAGATTTGAACATAGGGTTACAGATATCTACCAGATTCCAGTACCTGTTCATGATGGGGATATAATAGAATATCCCCAAAAGGAATCAGATAATGATCAACTGAATCAAAAAGTTTCTGATATTTTCAACCACTAGAAAAAGGATTTGGGTGCTCTCTGTTCTTCTGGTGAGATTTTTGATTGAAGGGTTGGGGTCCGTGAGAAGGCATGTACAGTTCATGAAGTCGATTAGCCCAAGGAGAGGGAGGTGCACTTAGTTTTTGGTATGGGCATGAATCTAGTTCTAATCAGGGAATATTTCATGAACGAGATAGTTGATGCACGAAAATCCATGGGTGAGGATTCCAGAAACATGGTATTGTATGACACTCCAACGAAATTTCAATACTTGGGCTGTGGATTCGTACAACCAAGTGGTCTGACCATTTCAGTGTAGGCCATGCAGGACAAACCTTCATATATAGAGAAAGAAAAAATCTAGAGTATGTTTCAATTATTCTCAAATCTAGTTCAATATATTGGGAGAAGGTGAGGGTCATGCTTCTTGTAAAGGTATCATTATGGAGGTTCTCCCGGATGTGGATTCTTCTATGGGAAAGGAGTTATTCCAAGTGGATATGGACTCAGCTTTGGACTAACATGCTGAGTCAAATAAAGTGGAGATTGTAGAGAATTATATTAGATCCTCTTAAAAATGGAAATAGCACTATTATTGATTCAGAAGGATTTATCAAGCATACATGGGAGAAGCACCCATGGTAATACTTTTCAAACATACCCAGTCCTCCTATAACTAGGTCAACAGGTAAAGGTAAAACTCCTTTGAAGACATGTAAAGGTGATGGAATGATCATGAGGTTATATATCTCTCAAGAAGAGGTTATCCAGGTGCATTGGGGGGCTACTGACCCTCCCCCAATGAAGGTATCACATCCTGCTGGGCTGGGGAGTGAGGATGGGAGAGTTTGAATTCATCTTGGGCATCAGAATGAGGTGGAAACTCCTTTTGACTCTTAGAAATGGATTGCTTCGGTGATGAATCCCATGGATCTTATTATTTACTCATATAAAGAAATGGTGGAGAAAGTCTCAGATATTAAGGAATCGAAGGAATTCATCAAGCAAATGTTAGAGATAATTTTAGAGTGCAAACGAAAAAGGGGAAAGGTAAATGGATTGATGGATAGAAAATCATCTTAATTAGAGGCTTCAACATGGGGAAAGATTAACTTGGTGGAAGATAAGCAGTCTTGGGATGTAAAGGAGAAACATTACGACGACAACTTGAGGGATGATCCTGGAATGTGGGTAAACTCTATTCCTTGGATAATGATTAGGGAGTTTGTTTATAATCTATTCAAATTGTTCTTCAACAAAAAACCCTATCTATTATCACTTAATCTATCCTACTATGAGGTTTCTCACTTCCCAATTACAATGTTGGAAGAAAATGGAATTTTGGTGGTCACACAGAACATATTTTGAGAACAAAATGCATAGGTGGATAAAGATATGAAAATAGATGGGATGAGAACATGAATTTATATTCTATAAGAAAGTCTTAATTGTAAATCTGAGTTATTATAAAATATTATTGGGAAGAAATGAGAATAAACGATACAACAACAACTATTGTATAAAGACCCCCCCACCACTATCATTTAGGTGACGATTTTTTCTCAAATCTATAAAGTATTATACTTTAAAAAAATTCATAATTGTTTCTATGAAATGTGAATTATGAATCTACTGACACCTCTCCAAAACAAATATTCAATACCGTGAAATTAATATCATTTATATCTATCGACACCCACTAATTTACATTTTTAAAGGGGTACAATGTTCAATATCCAAGGAGATATTATACACAACAAAAAACATCAAAATTCTCATGTGAGAGTGTGGATTCACATAGATCATGAATTGAGCATTGAGCTACATGATCCCTTTCCTATTTTGGAATTTCATACAGATGATCTTGCGATTGTAACATTCTTAGAATTGTGAAATTGATCTCGTAAAAATACATGTTAATAAGGAGGAAGTCCTTTCCAATTTTTTTATGAAAAAACATTAATAATAATAAAAAAGCCTAAAACAATAGATATTTTTACATATATATAAAAGGAAGTGCTGAAATGGAAGGTTGAATCAAATAAATATAAAGGATCGACCAATTAATCTAAAATAACGTATGAAAGTACCATTATACAACAATTTAAACTTTCATATTTACTAGTATTTCAAGTTCACGTGGATAGAACATTAAAAAATAGTGATACAAAAATCATTGAATTTTTTTAAAAATGTATTGAGAGTCCATTAAAAACATTCATGGCCTTGAGAATGAAAATTAAATCCTCAAGAATAAATGTATATAAGTCTAAGTTTTAAATGTATCCATGACTTTTGGTTTCATAATACATTGAACAAATAAAAATCAACAATGTTAATTACAATTTCATATTATCCAAATTTTTTATAGGCATATATATTAGTAATATTTTATGGTAAATCTAAATGAAATCAAATTTGACTGATTAGACCTAAAATTACTTCTATACATAAATATTCATTTAAATAAGAGGGATTTTTAGTAACTTTAGAAAAATAGATGAAATGTCAGAAAACATACTTATAGATGACATTGACATTTTAATACCCATGATGCAAGGGTAAAATTCTATAATTTAATCATAACTTTTTTATTTTCATTCCTTTCATTACTTATTCCTTTTTATTTTTAAGGCATCATAGGGTTCTCTTTACAATAAATTTTTGTAATCCAATGAATTATTTTTTGAATTCAATGCATGGATAATCAAAAAATTGACCACAAGTGATTACATTTATAAAATCGTAAGAAACTACATAGAAATTTTTACAAATAAACATCAATTTATAAATTTACATTATGTTTTAATAGAGTTTATTTTAAAATAGGGTGGTGTTTAAATATTTTCAAAATCATGTCATGAGAACATTCAATAAACAGAAGAAGCCTATTAACATCTATTTGTAGATAAATATTAGGGTATATGCTATATTATTTCACTTTAAAAATAAATTTCTTAATTTTATTTTTTTTATCGTTTTTAGCCAATCTATTCAAAAAATATGTGGATCCTACATTTTTTTTTGAAAGATATCATATTTAATAAAAATACTAGCATCCCCTAATAGGTATTTCAAATAATAAATATAATTTAAATTAAAATATAAATTAATATATTTTTTATATATATTTTTCTAGAACGTCCAATAATATTGATAGTTCTTATATTCAAAAGATGAAATATATTATTTTGGAGACGAAATATTGGAATACATGGTGGACGAATCTATAAATAAATAATGAAAATGTGAATTTCAACTAATTATTTATATATTTATTTCATCAATTTATCTAATTTTTTTAATTTTCTAAACATTATTATATGATAATTATTTATTTAATTTCTATTAACATAATTCTTGAACATAGAAAATAACTGTTGTGATGGTTGAAGGATTTTTGTTTTTAAAAGTAGGTGTTTCTCAATTGGCTCACATCCACGATGATAATTTCTAATCACCACTGATGTGACCCAATTCAAGTGAAAATGAATTTGAAAAAAACATAAATTATGTGACATGTAGGAATCAACTGCACCTTAATATGAAACACGATGTTCCTAGTATGACTCAAAAAATATGTTTTTCTTTTACAATTGATATTTTTGTTAAAAATACACATCATATACTCAAAACAAAGAAAACACGTTCATATTGATTAGATAATATAGAAAAAATAATTCCTAAATCACTTTTGACATGTATGAATTAACCACCCCCATTAACATACATAATTTCCTTGGTAAAACTCAAATTATATCTTTTATGTTTAAAATTTACAAGTTATTTCAAAACATAAATAACTTTTTGAAAATTAAGAAAATACATTTATATTGTTTTTATACTTAAGTAAGACTATCCATAAGTAATTTTGATGTGAAGAAATTATTTTCACCTCATTATTATATATAGTGTTCCTAGAATGACTTTAAGTGTATGTTTTTAGTTTAAAAAAGGCATTTTAGGTCAAAAATGGACATGAGAAACTAAAAACTGATAAAATACATTCAGATTGTTTAATAAAATGGTGAATAAAAAAAGTTTGTAACTTTTAAAATGTATGAATTATATTGGCATAAATCTCATACATTATGTGAATAGTATAACTTGAAATGTGTATTTTCAATTTAAACTTGACATCTCAATTCAAAACATACCATGCCAACTAAAAAACAGATGAGATTAGATTGATTTTATAATTTCATAAATTTATCCATAAGTCATTTGTAAAATTTATGAATTATCCACAACTCTATATGATACATGGTGTGACCGATTGTCTAAAAATATCTGTTTTTAGTTCCAAAATGAAATTTTTGTTCAAAACACACATCACGTACTCAAAACTGATTAGTTGATATAGGTTATTTTAATATATTATAACAATGATCTATAATAAATTTTTAAAATTTAGGAATTATCCTTACACCAATATGATAAATAGTGTGATCGGTATAACTCATACTGTGTGTTTTTAGTTTAAAATTAACATATTAGTTAAAAAAATTTCACTCACTGAAAACCTAGAAAACATTCTTATATTTTCCTGATAATATAAAAATGATCCATATTCCATTTTGGATCTATAATAATCTCCCACACATAAATCTGAAGCACATTGTGACTGGTATGACATGAAGTCTTTATTTTAAAAAAAAATTGATAGTTTTGTTCCATACACTTGACCCATTATCAAAACTAAGAAAATGGATTCATATTGTTTTGATAATCTTGAAAATTGATCCATAAATTATTTTTTACATATAAGAATCTACTTCTCTTCAATCTGATATATGTTACTCCAAATAAATATAGAAGGGTATTTTTTTAGTTTAAAATTTCCATTTTATTTCATGGCATACATGACATGGCTGAAACAGAGAAAACACAGTCATATTGTTTTTAATAATTTATGAAAATGATCAATATGTCATTTGTGTCATGAGTTAATTATGCAAATATCAATATAATAAATTCTGTTATTGGTAGGAAAAAAAATTTTGGTTTCAGTTTTAAAAATTCATTTTCATAATGTATTATTTACTATTTATATTTAATTTATTTAATTATAGTATTACTAATATAATAATATATTTATTATATTGGTGCATTTTTTAACATATCAAGGGTAGTTTTTCATTAACAAGTGGAATGATTGAGCTATTTTAGGAGGGATCAAGGGCCAAAGAAATTGGAACATTGATTTCTTTATAAGTTTTATTTATAGATGTAATTCCAAAAACTGTTGTTTTAAATGATTATAATATAGTGTTTTTCTTGTTTTAGTGATGTAAAATTTATCATAACTAGAATAAATATTTGTTGATCCCTGTATTTTTTGATGAAGTGTGCTATAATTTTAGTGGCATTGTGCATGTATGGAATCCATCAGTGGTATTTCTAGCATAGATAAAATGGCCATTTATCTTCACTATACTAGCACCGATAAATCACCACATTTATCAGCACATTTTTTTTATCATTGATATAGGTCCTTTTTGTCACTGATATTATTAAGACTGAGAAAATAGACCCACTTTTATCAGTTTATAGAACATTAGTGTTTATTAGCACAGAGAAAGGTTTTTTCTAGCACTGATAAAAGGATGATTTTTAGTAGTTTCTATAGGTCCTCCATCAAGTGGCTCCAATACAGGACACTTCCAATTCATCTTAGTTGGTCAAAAAATGGTTAGAAAATTCCATTTTTTAGGATTCCCCACACACACCATGTTGAAAATAATTTTACCCCCTCTGGACTCATTCTATATTGATAAAACACACGAACACAAATAGAGGAAAAAACATGATAACTACATTTTTTATTAATATGAACTACATCCATGTGGAAGGTAGATTATTTCATTATTATCAAATATAAAATCTTATTACCTTGATTTTTCAAATTATTAAACCCATGATTATAGGGTGAAATTAGAATACAAAATAATGTATCTTTTGAAAATTTTCTCTAGGTAGCACCAAACACAAGAATCATGTCCTCGAGTGACACCATCCATGGAAGCAAGTCTCATCGATGATACTATTTACTACTGAGAGTCTATTAAAAGCATTCTTCGTCTTGTGAATTAAAAATTAAATCCTCAAGCATGAATGTACAAAATTCTCTGTTGTAAATGTATCCATGAGTTGTGTTTCCATGATTTTTTGACCAAAAGACAATCTACAAAGTTAATTAAATTTTAATATTATATATATTTTTATTGGAATATATAATAGTACTATTTTAAGGGAAAACTAAATAAAAAAATTGGATGGATTAGGCCTTACATCACTTCAATATAGAAATGATCATTTATAGAAGATGGGTTTTCAGTATCATTAGAAAAAATGGATTCAACATCAGAACACTTACATAGAAATGACATTGACATCTTAATATCCATTATGTTGGGGTAAAACACTATAATTGCATCATATCTTTTGTATTTTCATTCCTTTAAGTACTTATTCCTTTTTATTTTTTAGACACAAGTGGTTTCTATATACAATAAATTTTAATAATCTAAGGAATTATTTTTTGGATTCAATGCATGGATACTAAACAAATCGACCACTAGTGATGACGGTTTTAATTTTTTTTGAAACTATATACAACCTTTTACAAATAAACTTCAATTTATAAATTTTATATTATTTTTTAATGGAATTTAAATTTAAACAGGTTTGTGTGTAAATATTGTAAAAATCATGGCATGAGGATAGTCAATGAACAGAAGAAACCTATTGACTTTTATAAGTATATATGTATTAGGGTATATGTAATATTATTTGACCATAAAATGTTTTTGTTATTTTTATAAATTTGTTAGTTTTTTTGAATCAAACAATTTAAAAAATAGTGTCTCTGACATTTGAATTTTTTTAAAGATATCATATTTAATAAAAAAAACTAGCATCTCCTAATAGGTATTTCTAATAATAAATATTATTTAAATTTAAAAATAAATTAATACATTGTTACTTTTCAATTGTCTCACATGCATGAAGAGAATTTCTAATCACTACTAATGTGACCCACTTTAAGAGAAAATGAATTTGAGAAAAAAGTTAAATTATGTGACATGTTGGAATCAAAAAAACCATAATATGATATATGATGTGCATAGTATGACTCAAATAATATGTTTTTCTTTTAAAATTGATATTTGAGTTCAAAATACACATCACATACACAAAGCTAAGAAAGCACATTCATATTGATTATATAATTTAGTAAAAATTATTCCTAAAACACTATTGACTTGTACGAATAAACCAACCACATTATGATACATATTTTCCCTGGTATAAATCAAAGTAAAGGTTTTATATTTAAAATTTACATGTTATTTCAAAACATACATAACTTATTGAAAAGTAGGAAAACACATTTATATTGTTTTCATAGTAAATTAAGAATATCCATAAGTCATTTTTTATGTAATGAAATTAGTATCACCTCAATTTCATATATGGAGTGCCCAAAATGACTTGAACTGTATTTTTTTAGATTAAAATTGACATTATAGTTCAAAAAAAGACATGAAAAACTCAAAACTAAGAATATACATTTGGATTATTTTGAAACATTATGAAGGAAAAAATTAGTAATTTTGATATGTAGGAGTTAGATTCATATAAATATCATACATTATATGATTAGTATAACCTGAAATGTGTGTTATTAATTTAAAATTGACATCATAGTTCAAAATGGACCTTTTAAACTCAAAAAATAGATGAGATTAGATTGATTTGATGATTTGTTAAAACTATCCTTAAATCATTTATGATATTTAGGAATTATCCACACCTAAATATGATACATGGTTTGACCGATGCGTCTAAAAATATCTGTTTTTAGTTCAAACATGAAATTTTATTTCTAAACACACATCACTTACTCAAAACCAATTAGATGATTTATATTATTTTAATACATTATAACAATGATATATAAGTAATTTATAATATGTATGAATTATGATCACACCAACATGATACATAATTTGATCGGTATGACTCAAAGTGTGTGTTTTTTTGTTGAAAATTAACATTTCAGTTAATAAAAGTTTCCCTCACTGAAAACCTAGAAAAAATCATTATATTGTATTGATAATTTAAAAATGATCCACATTACATTTTTTATCTATAGGAATCACCCACACATTAATCTGATGCATAATGTGATTGGTATGAATTGAAGTCTATATTTTAAAAAAAATGACAGTTTTTTTCTATACACTTGACACATTATCAAAAATAAGAAAATGGATTCACATTGTTTTGATAATTTTGAAAAGTGATGAATAAATCATGTTTTAAATATAGGAATATACCTCTCCTCAATCTAACCCATGGTATTCCTAGTAAAGGTAGAATGGTATTTTTTTATTAAAAATTGACATTTTATTTCAAGGCAAAATTGACATGGCCAAAGCTGAAAAAACATAGCCGTATTATTTTTAATAATTTATAAAAATGACCCATATGTCATTTGTGACATGTATGAATTATCCACACCTTAATCTAATAATCTCTACTATTTGTTGGACACAAAATTTGTGGTTTCTGTTTTAAAATGACATTTTCATAATGTATTATTTTTTATTTATTTTTTATTTATTTAATTATAGTATTACTAATATTAGTATAGTTTTCTTATATTGGTGTATTTTTTATACTAGCTAGGGTGGTTTTTCAACAACAGACAGGATGATCATTCTATTTTATGAAGGATCACGGGCCTAAGACATTGGAACATTGATTTCTTTTGTAAATTGTACTTAAAAATGTAATTCCACAAAATAATGTTTTAAATGATAATAATATAGTGTTTTTTCTTGTATTAGTGATGTAAAATCTATTATAATTATATTTTGTATTTTTTATCACTATATTTTATGATTTAGTGTGCAATAATATTAGTAGCACTGTACGTGTTTGGAATCAATCAGTGTTATTTCTTGCAGAGATAAAATGGCCATTTATCAGCACTATACTAGCACCAATTAATCACCACCTTTATCCGCACTTTTAATCACTGATAACAGTCTTTTTTTATCACTAATATTTTTAGTATTGACAAAATGGACACACTTTTATCTATTCTTAGAACATCAGTGTTTATTAGCACAGATAATAGGTTTTTTCTAGTACTGATAAAAGGAGGATTTGTAGTAGTTTCTGTAGCCCCTCCTTCAAGAGGCGTCAATACGGGACACTTCCAATTCATCTTAGTTGGTCAAAAAATGCCTTTCCAAATGCCCTTTTTTAGGATTCCCTCCACACACCATATTGACTATCATTTTACCCGCTATGGAGTCATTCTCTCTTGATAAAACACATGAACACAAGTATAGGGAAAACACATGATTACTACAATTTTTATTCATATGAACTATGTCCATGTGGAAGGTAGATTCTTTCATTATTATAAAATTTAAGAACTTGTTACATTGATTTTACTAATGATCAAACTCAATTTTATATGGTGAAAGTAGAATAAAAAACAATTTATATTTTGAAAATTTTCTCTTGGTAGCACCAAACACTAGCATCAGGACCTCGATTGACACCAACCCTTGAAACAAGTCTCATCAGTGACATTATCTCCATATTTAGTTTAGTTGTGCAAATCACCCACCATTTTAGGTGCTGGAGTATTTCATTAACATTCAAAATCTCTACCTTGATTATAAAAATCACCATATAATATTCTTCAACCTATTCTTCCAGCTACCTTCTCGATGACTATAGGCATCTTAGATTTGAGAGATATTTATCATGTTAAAATATTATCATAACTCGATCCTTATGAACACTTTCATCTACATGTCTATTGAATTCATAGTTTCTATGATAATTTAAAGTGAGAAATACACCTCTTACCGACACTTCAAAAAATTTGGTCTCAACTGCAATTTTTTTACTATTGGTGGTAGTTTAAACAGCCACAATATTTTTTAGCATAAGTTATTCAAACTGGCACATATTATATTGTCAATAATAATTTAGCATGCATTTTTATTATTTTATTATTATTTTTTTATAAGTCATTTTTAGTACATATTGGTAATTATTTATTTAGTAGAATTTTGTTTTTAAAAACACAAATTGAAACATTAACATACCATCTGCTAATTTAGCAAGGAGAGGTTGCATTTTAGTACTCAAAATTAACAAAAATTCACTAAACCTCTAGTAAAAATTTTGCAGTAATCTGGCTTAGAGACGGTTGTAAAAATCCACTACTGAAATTTTTAAATAATTTTTTTAAAACTCTTTTTTAAAAAAATAACATTCATACAATAAACTAATTCATTCATTAAACTCAACCATAAATACACAACAGACTCAATCATATATTCAGAGTCGTATATAAAGTCATTAATTATTCCATAATGCCAGGAATTATATATATATAGATATAATATGCCCAATATCTATCATCAAACCTATCCAAAAAGCCTATTTCACTAAATCTACTACATCAAACCACCTCTAAAGATAAAATCAGCATATGCATAATTGGACACAACATTTTATCTAATAGAATAAAAAGAAGTTAAAAATTTGATCACGACATAAAAAATATGAATTACATTAGAATAATTTATAATATTTAACCATACTATAAAAACTATAAGGCATCACAAATACCTTCTAATGATTATCATCAATCTAAGTGGTCAACATCATACCCACTACAACAATATGTCACCTAAAATACAAACTATATAATTAATGAAATGATAAAAAAACATAATTGACACAAAATCTATTCGAAATTTTGCACATAATTTTTTTTTAATTTTTTAATCAAACAGATTAGACATTTTAAAAAATAATATATCATTTATAAAACAATTAAATCATAAACATACCTTTTTAAGACATTATCCAACACTTGTAACTCAAATGGGATAAGTATATAACAATATGATTAATTTTTAAACTGATATGTGTTGTGCTTGAAATTACACTATAAATAAAATTTATATACATTCTCATGAAAAAATTTCCAATATTTAAAAAAAATCATTGATGATTATCACATGATTTTACAAGAATTCAAGGCTGCCTGTTATTTTTTGTCCCATTATAAGGACATTATTGTGTTTGAAATCACTAAATGGTGATTATGGGCATCCCAAGAATACGTAACTACGATAGACATGGAATTAGTTCCGACATTTCAGAAATCAATCTATGGTCATTTTACTTTTATTTAATATTCCTTCAACATCATTTGTTTGGTTTTAACCCCTCATTCCTGTTTCTATAGACATTAATATCTTTTGAAAAAAAATTCGAGTCATTTTGAGCACATTTCACTTTATATGGATGTTTTTTCTACTTATACGAATCACAAATAATTTAAAGGTGTTTGTCCCATTATTTAACGTTAATATGAGTTTTTTATATGTTTTTGACCATTACATTCACATTTTTGTGATTTAAAACAGAAAAAATGTATTTATAGGCATCACAGGAAAACCAAAACATAGAATGTTTTGGAATTAATTCCAAAATTTCGAAAAAAAATCGGCAGTTATTATCCTATGATTTAATTTCCCTGTGATATCAATTGATTGGTTATGACCCCCTGACACATGTATTAAATACATTGATATTTTGAAAAATTGTTTATTGATTCATTACAAGAACACCACACTCCAAATGGATATGTTGTATACTCTTGCTTTTCACAAATAGTTAATCGGAGTGTTTTCTATGATTTCAGGTCAATCTAAAAATATTTTATATGGTTTTGGATATTAAATTCACATTTTTGTGTTTTAAAACACTAAAAATGTGTTTATGTTCATCTTGAGAAAACCAAATCATATATTGATACTTTTTTTATTCCTATATTAAAAAAATATATCTACAAGTGTTTTATATTGATTTCATAGACCTGTGATAAAATTTGTATGGTTTTGACACCCTCGCACACAGTTCTAAAGACATTAATATTGTATAAAACTACATATTTTGACATTCTAAGCACACCACATATCAAATGGATTTATTTTCTATTCATAAAAGTCGCAAAATGTTCAACCACCATTTTTACATGTTTCTATAGCAATTCTAAATTGTTTACTTGGTTTTTGACAATTACCACATGTTTCAGTTTTTTAAAACACTAAAAATGTTCTTTTGAGTATCCTTGAGAAACCAAATCTCATATTTAAATTAGACCCGTGAAAATATTTTAATAAATTAATCTAAGTCTATTGTCCTATGATTTCATGTCCCTATGACATTATTTGTTTGGTTTTCACCCCATGACAATTTTTTTAATAAGTTTATATCTTATTAAACTGATTATTTGGTCATTATATGCACAACACATCAGATTGAATTTTTTAATACATGAAAAAATCATAAATAATTAAATGATTTTTTCTCATTATTTTACAACAATATGAGGTTATTTTTTATTTTTTTAATGTTACACACACGATTTTGTGTTTTAAAAGACTAAAAATTTGTGTTTGAGAGTCCTTGATAATCTAAAAGATGAATTGATGTAACATCTATTCCTATATTTAAAAATTAAATAAATGGTCATTATTAAATAATTTCATGTCCCTATGAATTCATTTCTTCATTCCCCCTAACACATGTTTCAAAGACTTTGATATCTTTTAAAACAACTAATTGTGTCATTTCGAGCACACCACACTTTGAATGGACATGATATCTACTCATACATACCAAAAATTATCTATTAATTTTTTTCCCCATGATTTCTGCTCAATTTGAAATCATTTTATATGTTTTGACCATTACATGCATATTTTAGTGTTTTAAACCAATAAAAAAGGAGTTTACGTGAATCATAGGAAAATAACAACTCATATTGACATGGTGTTAGATCCTAAATTTATCAAATCAATCAATGTTAATTTTCATATGGTTTCACCACCCTATGATATCATTTGTTTGGTTTGAAACATTGAATGATTTTTTAAGGACATTGATGTCTTTTAAAACTTCAAATTGTGTCATTTTGAGGTCATTGTGCATCACACATACGAAATGTCTAATTCTACATGTCAAAAAATAATTCAACCATTGTTTTCCCCTGATTTCATGTTGGCCTGAGGTTATTTTCTAGGGGTTTTAATGATACAATCTTGATTTAGTGTTTTAAGACACTAAAATATAATTTAAAGGTGTCCTGGAAAAACTATTACTCATATTATTCGGGCATCGGTTCCTATATTTCGACAATAAATATACAGCTTTTTCCTATTATTTAATGTCATATGACATCATTTTTTTGGTTTTGTCCCCATGGAACACATTTTTAATAACATTGTTATCTTTTAAAACACATTATTGAGTCATTATGAGAAAATCACATGTCAGATGGATGTGTATTCTTTTTTTAAATGACAATAATATTTTAACCATTTTTTTCTCATTATTTCACATCAATATGTGGTCATCTGAAATAGTTTTGATCATTATACACATGGTTTAGTGTTTAAAAACACAAGAAATACATTAATGATCATCCGAGACAAATCATAAGTCATATTATAATGGTGTTAGTTTATATATTTCAATAATAAATATAAATTCATTATTTTATGATTTTATCACCTTCCGTCATAGTTTTATTCATTTTGACCCCCAAACATATGTTTTTAAAAATACTGATTTCATTTAAAAAGTCTAATTGATTGATTATGAGCACAAACATTTCATATGGACATGATGTCCTCTTAAACAAGTCAAAAATAATTTGAATACATTTCCCCATGATTTCACATCAATATGGGTTTTTTCATTATCTATGTTTTTGATCATTACATGCTTGTTTTTGTGTTAAAAAACAATAAAAATTTAATTATAGTCACACCGGGAAAAAACAACATGGATTTAAATGGTGTATATTATAAAATATTCCCAAATAAGTATTTTTTAATTTTCATATGATTTCATAGCCTCCAACATCATTTTCTTTGTTTTTACCCCCAATGCACAATTTTAAAGACATTGATATAATTTAAAACTGCTTATTTCGTCATTCTGAGCACACTGCACATCATATGGATGTTTTGTTTTCACCTACTGATTAAAAATAAGTCCACCAAATATTTTTATAATTTTACATGAATATAAGGTTATTTTATTTGGTTTTTACTATTACATGCACGTTTAGTGTTTTAAAACCCTCAAAATGTGTTTACAGGCATCTTAGGAAACCCACAACCTGGATTTTTGTGGCATTAGTTCATCCATATCAAAAATTAATTTATAGTTTTTTTACATTGATTTCCTATCCCTCCAACAAAATTTTTATTTTTACCTCATGGAATACCTTTTAAAACATTTATATATTTTAAAATTGTGTATGGAGACATTTTATACACACCACACATTGGATGTATTTTTTTATTCATACATGTAACAAATAATTAAACTGTAGCCATATCCAGATTTTATATTAATTTGAGTTTTTTTGGGATATATTTGAATGTTACACATATGTTTTAGTGTTGGAAAACAATCAAATTTCCATTGTATGTATCTTGGTCAGACAATAACTTAGATTTACGTGGTGTCAGTTTCAACATTTCACAAATCAAATTATTGATTTTTCCCTATTATTTTACGGCCATTCTACATCATTATCTGAGATCTGATCTCATAATATACATTTTTAAAAACATTTATATATTTTAAAACTACTTCTTTTTTCATTTATTTGGTTTATAATTTAACTTAGGTGGACGACCTATAAAATTACTAATTTCATTAGTGATCGTGAATTTTATCCAAAGAAATGAAGAAACTAAGTCGTTTTTCATTATCATCCTCCAATGATAATTTTTCTCTTTTATGTTTCATGTTATTACACTTTTACTTTCAACCTTACCATTTCTCTATGTGATTCTTGATGAATGACACTAGTTAAACACCCACTAACTATAATACTAAATGATGATGATTCTCTACCAATGTTTGTAGATAGAGCATGCCTAGGACCAATCCCTTGTACATGATCAGGATGCTCCATCCAAATAATGATTTCAACTGCATAGTTCTAGGAAAAAAATAATTATTTTGAAAGGTTTACATCCTAGGATTATTTAATTTTAACCATATAATAATAAATAGTAACAATTTTTTTTCAAATTATCTAAACATTGTAGTATTATCTATTTAAAAAAAATTCATTACTATAAAACATAATAATGAAAACTAAATTAAAAAATAAACCAGCCTTTAATCCAATTAATTGGGGAAGACTGCCTAGATCAAATGTCGTCAGTAATGCTAACCGCTGTTGTTTTATCCATTTATTTAAACTTATTTAATTGGATGTATGGTTTTCTGTTGAAATAATTGTTTTTATAGAGACTTGGGCTGGATAGACCACTAAGAGGTGGTGAATTAGTAGTCCAATTTTACAAAATATTCTCAATTTAAATTCAAAATTTTAAACTGATTAATTTTCTATATCCACTAAATAATATTTCTGACATACTCATATCATGTGAAATAATAATGTAATAAACTATTACAAATTATTAACAATGTTTTCAATAAAATCATAATCCTTATTTAACTAGAAATTCCCCTTGATTATAGGTTTTCACTATCAAACAAGTGATTATAACTATATAATAATCAATTATAATGAACAAAGAGTCCCACTATGATCCATTACATTTAGCACCAATTGAAAGATACAATCAACTTCTAGCACCAAATAGAACAATGAAATTTTCATCAGGAGTAAACATCTAATATATAAATATTTTATTCCACTTCTTATTTCCTTTATCACAAAATGTAAATAAAATATTTTTCCACGAAAAGATTGATTGACCAGTATTCTTGTTATCTATGTAATGATCTTTAATAATTTCTTGAAACTATGGTGTACTTTAAACATCTCCTCTATTTCCTTGATACTTAATGTAGTGGTCTCTCATAGAATTTAATCACACTATAGATTCAAGTTCTCTCTCTTCCCCACCAACTTTTTCTGGAAACATAAATATATATAAATATATAAATTGTAGAAGATGTTTCCCTATCACATAATATTATGTATATTCCACCATGATTACTACATATATTTGTGATTTTTCTTTATTTTCTATTTCAATAGAAGAGAGTTATATTCTAACCATCCCATGATCACAAAAATAAATCCATGGCGCAATTTTCCTTTCATACAATGAAATAAAATCACCATTTATAATTCCTAAATAGCCACCCATTTAAATATAAAGATGACTCAAGTATTCTACTACCTAATCATGGGATATTTAAAAGTATCTAATTTAAGTAGATCATCATTCCTAACAATGAAAAAAACACACTAAAAATTATAAATTGTTTGGTAAAACCTTCTCTCTAGGAATAAGGTCTTTGAATCAACTCTTCAGTATTCAGTTATATGAATGTATCAATAATGTGGAAAAATAAAAATGGTGATTAACTGAATACATTGATTGGATTTACAAATGTATACAACGAAATTAGGATACATGGATCAACACTTAAAAAGTTTGGTTCTGTTAATCTCATTTACAGTACCATATACATCTCATTCGACTTTATTTTATTTTCAGGAATGAAAGTGAAATATGATAATTTTTATATTTTAATCATACATGTGACATAAATGATGATTTATCACTAGATAAATTCATAGTTTGATACACTAAAATTAATTATCGGTGGTTTACATGTACATGTCTCTTGAACCTTCTTCTTTGAATTAAACCTAACATAGAAATGATCTATTTTGGGAATGATTCATAGAATAAAACCTATTTTATGTCTATACATAAGAGTGACCATTGTGACCCATACATTATGGAAAAAATATACCCTAAAAACCCTTAAATTACCAATCAAAATGAGGGAACACTCCTTTGATTAGACGATGAAAATAGGTTGAATCATATGAAGAGTGTCATTAATGTATCATTTAAACATGTGTGAATAGTTGTCATTATGTCATTAGGCCACATCAAACATTCTTCTGGTTGATCAATCCCATTTATATATCATTGTTCCATAAACAACTTGAGTGGGAAAGGGGGTTCAAAACCCATAACAGTATGCACCCACGGGCATCATGGTCCATAGCTCAACTACGCATGCCCACCAGCCCACCTTTATCATTCTCACCTAGGCACATCCTACATGCATTATGTGCCGTCCCAATCTCTTTTGTGCTTCCATGTGGGATATTTGGGATGGATCTCCCTTATAGATTACAATTCTCCCATATATGTGGTTGATTATCTGTATAAGTCCTCTATATTTTATGTTATTCATATCCTTAAATAAATTCAAATTATTCAATATTTTATGTTGTAAAAATAAACTATGATACACTATTAAATATTAAAATTACTATTTGAATATTGGTTTATAATAATAACCTCACCTATGGAACTATATGTAATATTTAGGTACCTCATAAATGAACATATGATATATTTATATCTTGAAATGTGAAAATAAATGTTTTAAAAAATGATAAATTATGTGTTGGAAATTTCATGAAACAAAAATGTTTTATGTAATTTTATAATTAATATAATGAACTGAAATAAATTTTATTTTTATAAAATAGATTCATAATTCAATATTCTATTGTATTAGAATTAAAAAATAATATTATGTGACCATAGTTAATTTTTGAATATGTTGTAAAATCGGTTGTAAAATTAACATCCGTAACTTTTGAATAAATAATTATTTGAATTAAAAATTAAAATTTTCATATTTAAACAATTATTCTCATTAAAAAGAACTCCTTTTTGAAACCAACTTTTCGGAAAATGGTGAGGGTGATTTTTTTTTGTATTTTTCTAAAATAGTTGATTTTTTGTGATATTTGAAATGCATTACTTTACGTTATTTATAATTTTAATCTGAATACATGAATATTTGAGTCATGGATGATGTAAGAAACCACTATTATGAACTCACATGACCTATTTATGAAACATAGTCATAATAATCAATAATATTGATAATATTGACCCAAAATAATAAACAAATGAATAAAAAAATTAATAAACACCCGTTTTCTCCCTCTATAAATACCAGCCCTCACCAGCCCTTCTTCAAATACCTTCTATGCCGTTAATATTATTTAAATTAAAACTAAATAACATCCCAAGACTATTTTCCAAGTCTATAACTTTCTAGTCAAAACAAAAGACCAAATCCAAGTGTCTTAAGGAGGTCCCCAAGGAGATGATATCCTGGATGTGAAATACTCCTTTCTCATTTAATTTAATTTATTTTCTAATCCTCTCATTACCTCCAGTATACAATGTTGTGTGGAAAATATTTTATGATATATATAATTTATTTTTTTAATCTTAATTAAATATCCATCATCATGTGTCTTCTACTATCCTTTTATTATGTAAATAAAAACATCATCCGTGAGGTGTCGATTCCCATATTTTATGGACAGAGAGTTTTCATTTTTCATTACCACCTTAAAATAAGGTCATAAAACCATTTTTTTGTTAAAACGTATTATAATATGTCTATTTAAACTTATTTATTATTCTTTACATATTATATAAAAAAAATATTATATAAAATGATACAAGATCTTGATGGTCATAAAAACCACAAAAATAAACTAATTATTTTTCATTAACATTTTATCTAACGATTCATCCTTCTACAAAATAGTCAAATGTTATATGAGGACCATTTAAAATCATTAAATTATATTAATATCATTCCATTCCACTTCTATAATTTTTATTACATTTTACAATAAACCTCATAATTATACATAGCGGAACAGACCCAAAATTCAAGAAACAGACACTCTAGGAACAATAAAATTAAACATTTTAACTCACCAGAATGGCCATAAATGAAGATAATAAAATTATAATAAACCATATTTATGTTTAATAAATTATATATAATGTATTTAATGGAACTAATATGATTATCCAAGAGATTATGTACATGTACAGAATGCTTTCTCAGATAAGTTAAGGGGTTTCTCATCTCACTTTTAATTCTGTGGGATATGCCTTATTCACAACTTATTTATTGTGTGTGGTGTATGTATACTTCCCATTTTATTTTTTATCTTCACACATTAAAGATATCATTAAATATACATATTTATTTTTTCATTGATATTGTTATTTTATATGTTGTATACAATTGTTACAGGCATTGTTTACTTTGAATGTTGTTTTAATAGGGGAAATATTTATAAACCCATATCGTCTACTCAATAGAGATATTTTTATAAGGAATATTTTTCATGAATTAAATCTAAATATGATTAATTATTTGGACGGGCAGCGAAGTATGGGCCCTAACATTATCCTTCCCCTCGATGCATCGACCTGTCTCATGAGTCAAATGGTTGGAAAAAAATCATTCATATTTGTTAACAAACAGAATCAGATGGATTACAACCCATTGACATAAACCATATATTAAAATTTATTGATGTTATTGGTTAATATTCCAAAACACCATGTCTAATATATAATAATTTTATTCATTAAAATTTTATTCCTTACATGTAACGACCAAAACATCATTCAATGATATTTCCCTTTGAATGATAATTTTATATAGTATAGATCACATATTATCACATATATAACACCATAATAACATTATTAATTATGAATAAATTAAACTGAATGTATTTCAAGAGGTTAAAGAACTTATAACGGTGAAATAGTAAATTCTCCTTAGGAATAGTAATATCACCCTTTTGAAAAATAAACTTGAAAAATAAATAGTAACCACACCGCTGTAAGTATAAATATAATTTAGGAATTTCATAAGTGAAAGTAGGATATAATTATATCATATTAAAAGTAAGTTAATAATTTAAAATTTAGTATTTTGGTGTTGTTATTTTTATAAGCCATAAATATTGAATTAAAATTTTATGATTCATTAAACTATTTAACGAAAAATATATTTTCGAAAAATGGATTCTTAAATCAATATTTTTTTTTGTCGTATTATTTTAGGACAATTTAATTATACATTGTTTATTTTTGAATGTGTTATAAAATTAGTTAAAAGTTTAAAATCTATATTTTTCAAATAAATAACGATTTTTTGTAAAAACAATTTCTCATTCAAAGAAAATTATTTTCATAAAATAGAGATCATTTTTGGATTCTACACATCAAAAAATGATCAGGTAAATTTTTCCTAAATTTTCTGGAGAACATTAAATTTTGGTTAATAGTAAAATACTTTAATTTAAGGTTTAAGTACATTATATGATATGTACACTATTTCTGGCATCATGGATGATGTAAGAAAAAATTGTTTGAACTCATTTGAATTTATTAATATTTTTTTCATAAGAATTAAAATTATTGGTTGCCGTAGAAAAATAATAATATAATGAATAAGATATTAAAAAATCACTCCTCTCAACAACTATAAAATCCACCCATAATTCCCTCTTCTCATCATTACTTTAAGACAAGATGCTTCTCAATGTTCTTCCCAAATCATAATCCATATTATCCTCTATCCTCCATGTACTAGGTATGGATTTTCATATCACGATCCAATGTACTATCCTTTGGGACACCATTCCTTCACAAAACACAAATGGAAGGACTGGTCTTTCCTTGGGGAACCTTCTCTCGATAGTCTTGGTGTTATACTAGATAATTCACAAACATCGCATCATACTAGATATCAAACTCTCCCTATTTAATGATATAGGAGTTATCCTAAAGATACCAAGAGAACTGATAGATGCGAAATACAAAATGGATTTGGTCCACTAATGATGTAAGTTCCAACCAGTATGCCACCTCTCCAATGCTCCGTAACAAATTGAATGGATCATCAGATAAGGATACATTTTTATCCTATTGTAAAACATGTGCTTTCCACATAGATGGGAATCCAAGAAGAACACATGATCTCTAACATCAAACTCCAAATTCCTCCTCCTAAAATCGGCATAAGCCTTTTTATGGTCCTCTGATACATTAATCCACTCCTTAACCAACTAAACATTATTTGTCATTATCTACACCACGTTAGGTCCATGAACAACTTTCTCCCCAAATTCCACCTAGCACAACATAGAATGACATGGAAACTAATAAAAATTTACCAATAAGACTATTCTAATGGATGAGTGATATTTGTTATTATAATAATACTCTACCATGATCATGTGTTGTTCCCATTATACATTGAAGTATGAGTCACATGACCACAACATGTCCTCCAATTTGTAGAATGTTGGCCATATCTTCCCATCAATTTAGGGGTGAAAAGAAGTGTTGAGTCACAACTGAAGGAAAAAATATTAATGAAATCCTCTCTTTATTCATGAGGTAAAACATACATCAAGATATGAGAAAATGGACCTTTGGAATCAATGATACATTGCAACCTCATCCGCATATCACCTTTCAAAACAACAACTACACCTAACTCCTTGTTTTCTAAGAGGTTTGTCTATTTCATCAAATGGTACATGATTATCAAGATAACACCACATACTCTCTAATCATGAGGTAATAATGTGATAAATTATATTAAGAATTATTCCCATTCACACATAGGAATTTCTAAGTGCAATAGATGAAAAACCGGAAAACGGTGTCCAACCTTTATCTGTTGGAAAACTAGACACAGAGCCACAAACTCTGCCACTGATTTTTTCATCGCATACCATAAAAACAACATCCTAAATCCATAGTGCATCTTGAATAAACCTAGGTGTACAACTAATGGGGAGAAATGATACTCATGAAGGACTCCCTCATGCATCAATATCTGAAAAAAAACCTCTATTGAAACATTATCCAGTTCTTTCCATCCTCCAACCATCCCTCCTATTCATCACCATGTCTGTCACAATAAATCATTACATCTGCCTCTCAGTCTCCCCATTGAAACTCCTCTACATAATGCATCCAATAAGACTATACCATAATCTTAAAAAACCAAACTATTCCATCCACCACCCTTTATCTATTTTCATGGTTTTGAAGTCATCAATTTCATTCCAAGAAACTAAGGACTCACGAACAACATCCTTCCATTAATTTCTTCTCAAAGAATCAACCAAAAAATTCAATTTACTAAGTTATAGGAGACCTCAAAATCAAAATCCTAATGAAACTCTATCCACCCTACTATCACATATTCCAAACAGACTAACAAAATATATATCTCAATATATTGTGATATATGATGATCACAAAGTACCCCCAATGAAGAAATTTCTCCAAAAAAATTGCGAAATCACAAATAATACAGTAGATAGATCAGGTGTACTATAGTTATGCTTGTAACACCCCCAAATGATAAATGGTTAAATGACTAAATGATATGACTCATATCAACAAGGTGAACCTTCCTTTCCGGGAGCTTGTCTGATTTGAACTCCACTGTTAAGCATGCTTGGCTTGGAGTAGTGATCAGGATGGGTGACATCTTGGGAAGTTTCCCAGGGTCTGTGTGAGTGAGGAAAAAGCATATTGGAATGGACATGTGTTGGATTTTGGGGACAATCATTAGTCAGATGACCTGTTCGGTCATGTGGGTAGGCCCTAGGGTGAGGCCAACGTGTTTGCGGGGCAACTGGTGGGTGGGTCCTAGTTGTTACATTTGGTATCAGAGGTGGTACCGAGCCTTAAGTGAATTGCATTTCCTGAGTTGAGATGTAGGGCCCACAACGAGGACGTTGTGCTCTAGGGGGGGGGGTGATTACAACACCTCTAAATGATAAATGGTTAAATGACTAAATGATATGACTCATTTAAAAAGAGTACCTTCCTTTTAGTGAGCCCATCTAATTAGAACTCCATAGTTAAGCATGCTTGGCATGGAGTAGTGATCAGGATGGGTGACCTCCTTGGATGTTTCCCATGATGTGTGTGAGTGAGGACAAAACACATTGGAAATGACATGTGTTGGACTGTGGGGATAGTCATTAGTCAGATGACTCGTTCGGTCATGTGGGTAGGCCCTAGGGTGGGGCCCACGTGTGTGCGGGGCAACTAGTAGGTGAGGCCCAGTTGTTACATTAGTCCCGAGTTCTGTGGTAGAACATACTCCTCTGATACCCTAAGCCCGCCTTCCATAGGCTAGGGGCTGACTACTAGCACCAAAGGCTTAAATCCTGATAAAAAGGGAAGGAAATGCCTTTATGATAGTAAACAAACACAACAGAGTACAAAAGATGAAGTAAGAACATAGTAATACTGAATACAAAATTAAGTGCTGAAAGTTAAATGTGCCAGAATACAAACCCAATTGAAATTACAGTACCACAAGAAAGCTAGTACAATAGTATTAAATGAAATCATCAACCACCGAGTCGTCCTCTGGGAATCCCACTTGAAGGGTGGGTACAGAAAGTCTCCTCAGCACCTTGGGTCCATCCGTCATCTCTAAGTACATCTCACCAAGTGGTCCACCTTCTTATACCGTCCAGCTCCACAAGCCTCAACCACGATCAGTGTTGTCCGTCGTCTGGAACCAACACAACGTAGTACGGGAATTGTCCGTGCAGGGGTGTGTATAAAAATTCTAAGTGGGGACCCCACGACCCCCAAAGGTCTCCCAGAATCCACAATGGATAAACCACAAAGGAAATATACAATCACAAAGTATCAACCAACTCTACTTAGGTATATGCCAATACATATACCTAAGTCATCAATCTCAGTTTGGCTCCAACTCTCGAGCTCAAGAACAACCTAGTACACACATGAAAAAATTCAATCACACCATTGGTAATGATTTAAAGTTGAGACATAGCTCACATAGGTATACATCTTTAGTAAAGTGATAAAGATGATCAGATGTAGTCACTAATTCATCTAAGTTGGAGGAACCATGTAGGATACTAGTCTAGCTAAGCTATCGGACCCACATAAGATACTAGACCAGCTACTATGTCGGACCCACATAGGATACTAGAACAAAATTAAAACCGTCGGACCCACTGAGGATTCACATATGGTAGTCAAAACTATCAATCCCATGGAGGATTCAAGTACAGTTGTCATCATTGTCGAACCCACGGAGGATTCTAGTACATTTTCCATCATTGTCGAACCCACAGATGATTTCAGTACGGTAGTTGTTGCAGTCGCAGCCATCTCTAGGGTTCCCGCGCACAACACGCTCAATTCCAAGAGGGTCCACTCCTTGAGAAAATGGGTCTATACATCAACTATCACAAATTCTAGAGTTTATGTATCCCGAACTTCCATCTCGTCAAAAGGAACCCGATGCGACAGAAGGCGCATCAATCAGATTCCCGGTCTGAAAGATATTGGATTTTACGTTCCAGGGGCCCAGTTGGAAATATGCTCATTCCAAACCCAAACATTCTACAAATCATCCCAAACACACTTAGAGTATCTCAAAAGGACTTCCACGTCACGAGGGTCCTAGTGCTGCATATGGTACATCGATCGGATGCATGGCCTTCAAGTTATTGAACTTTAAGTGAAAATGACCCCGGCAAGTTAAGACAAGTGGGATGGTGGGTACGGTCAACCCAGTTTTGGCGGGTCCGACCCAGAAGAAGGTCAAACCAGGATGGTGAATTGCGCAGCCCGGCCCGGAGGGGTGCGGCCAGGCACACCCCGGCCCGGCCGGCCGTGACTCGGCCCAATAGGGCTGAGCCGTCCTGGGGGGGACCCCTTGACTGCCTGAACCGAAGGCGCCAAGAGGCGCCACCCTCCCTAACCGGTTAGCTGAAGCCGACCGGGCTTCCCAACGCACGTGTCCTGCTCGGGCGGGCTATGGTTCGTCCAGTGCGGCACCCTCCGGGCACCGTGGTTCTTCTAAGCCCGGTCGGCCACCTGCCGGCCGGTTCGCTGGCCGAGTGGCCTGCGGAACACGGGCCGCTATCTTCTGTAGTACGGTGCCCCTTTTTTCTGCGGTTCTCATTCATCCCGGCCGACATTAGCCAGCCGGTTCTTCTTCGGTCGAGCGGCCCGCGGTTGCGGGATACGGTTCTTCCTCATGCGGCCAGCGCACGACCGCCGCTTCCATTCGTCGCCACCGCCTCTCATTGTCACCACCAAAGAATCCAAGAGCCATCACAGGGTCATCGGGCCATGTTCATTCGGCAAGAGCCCTCCGCATTAGGCAGTCTCAAAAGGCCGAAGACGGACCATGATTTTCAATGATGAAAAAGAAAAATTTTAATCAATTAAAATTGAACATAATTCCTCCTACCTCAGTTTCAAGAGTGGATTTGTAGAAAGAGGATTTTTAGATGATGTCGGGGTGCGTCCGAGGAGGAAGCGGCATGTCCTCACTTTTTTGCGGAGAAGATAAAGGAAGGAACGCCATCTTTCTTCGCAGAATCAGCGTTCTTCGTCCAAGAGGGTGTCGTTCTTCATGGAAGGAGGGATCTCTTCTATTTCGCCAGAGGTTCCCCAAAAAATAATATTTTCTACACAAATTTCTAATTAGATTTCTCCCACTTTAAATAAATGCCAACCCATTCAAAAAAATTCAATGCTAGATTAATTAATTAAATATGTCTTTAATTAAAAGAGTTGGCACAAATTAATGGGTGAGAGGGGAGGAATTGAAGAGTCACAATTAAAAGAGGAGTTGTCATAATAAATCCAAGGGAAATTAATTGAGGAGTTCAGGGAAGGTGAGGAGTTAGGGTTTCGTGTGGGCCTCACCTCACTAATATCCTCTCATTGGCGATTATGTGGGTGTGGGCCCCACCAACAACCTCCTCCTTGGAGGATATAACTATTGAATATAAAATAAAATTGTGTTCCACAATTTTATTTATTTTATTATAAATCCCCAAAATTAACTTCCAACCCACATAAAACACAACTGCGGTAAAGGTCCCCTTAAATGAATACCGGTGCTGCGAGTTCATCGGTGTCCTTAGATTTCAATTCCGAGTACAGGTTCAAAAGATAGAAAAACCCGCACGTATGTTTACTGAACATACCTGAAAAAAACATCAGAAATTGATTTCGGGCACACCGGTTCTCAGAATCAAGTGCCATCAGAAACTGCACACTCATAAAATTCCAATGTATTTATGAGAATGAAATTATTTGAAATTTTTGGGTCTTTACATTACTCCAAACTCAGGGATTTACATCCCCATAAAGCTAAAACACACAGTAGGAAAAAAATGGGGATATTGAGCTCACATCTATGCCTCCAACTCACAAGTGCTCTCCTAGAGGTTCTCATGCTGCTAGTTAATGCACACCAGAGGAATCGAATGTCCACATAGGACCCACTCCTGTCGATCCTCGATCTCCGTTAGGACCTCTACAAACGTTATATAACGACCCATACTTTACATACATTGTTAATACTTCAAAATTGAAGCACGCATATTACAACATATGACAAAACCACAATGGACCGTATAGGTATAGTGTCTTTAGAAACTGGGAAACATAAACAAATGGTTCATAAATCTTCTACAGTGTCTCCCATTTATTTCATCATATCTAGGGTCCCTTTTAGCAGTTTCTATTTAATATCCATCTTCCTGACCTGGGGAAAAGAAAACATACAAAAAGGGTGAGCTCAAATGCTCAGCAAGGGAAAATAAAGGAAATAAAAATCATATCATATCTTTTTGAAAATCATAACCTGCAAAAGAGATCAAAATATATTAACATGGAACAAATCATAGAAGTGAAAATGAGATCCCCATAATCATAACATGAAACTTGAAACTTTGTGTCATGCACACATAATCATGGAAAATCATTTCTTGTTAGTCATGACTCATTGCCAAGACTATCTTAGTGAACAAAGTCCCTTTCTGAACCGAGTCACCCTCATTCCAGTCCTGTTTCACTGAACTGGTATAACCTACCATTCCAGCCATGTCTATCTCATGAGATATAAAATCTTTACCCAATGCATTGGAGGGAGATATTGGTCCCACCCATCTTATAATGAATCCTTTCTTATGTGTGCCACATAATCATAAACCATACATCATAGCGTAACCCAGGTAATAAAAATGGGATTCTTAAACAACATGACATCATAAAACAATTCATATAAGATAAAGTAATTCATAAAAATATTTCCATCACAACATAATCAAACCAATGTAATAATAGGGATAAAAACAGAACCCTTTTATTATCTTAGATGGAAAATAATTTTGTTAAAATACTTGAACTCCATTCTTGAGGAAAATATCCTTTATACTTCAAAAATATTTTTCCTTTCATAACATGTCATACGACTTTAAAATAAAAGAGGTTGATTAAAAAGAAACTTTAAAAATTGTAAAGTAAGTTTCTTGGAAATAATTTTATAAAAATCCATTCATGCCGTATAAGTTAAAAAAAACATTCTTCGTACTTTTGTCGGAAAAGTCAAAAAGTACCTCGTACGAAAAACGACAAAAGATTCCTTTCATATATTTTACAAAAAACTTACCGAAGGGTAAAATTGGATATAAAATATTGTATAAGTAAGGAAATAATATTACATATTGAGGGAACATGGATGCGGATGATAAAATACACCCCAGTTATTACCAAAGTAAAAACAATCTCGGATAAAAGTGAGATTGTGATATTTCCCTTACCTTAGGCCCAATTTGCTTTGTACATGTCCGAAGCTCTTGTATAATGGATTAAATAATGTTATTGACTTATTCCAGAATCATACATATTGATATGATATCATATATGGTTATATTCTTAGCTTCTTGTTAGTAATATTTCATTGTTACTTGTTACTCGGGTCCTTATTGCCTTTTGTTCTTATGCGTGTTTTGCCGAATAAATTCTTATTCTTATTTTAAGGTTATAGATAACTTATATCCAGAATGGTATTAGTGTAACATATATCATATTTATTCATTCAATTCATTTATATAATTACTATGTAATGATGATCACGTAGAACGAGTCGCATCACATCGTGGAGACGGTATTCCGTACGTACGCACGAGTGATGATATCGTTCCTATGATCATGGAATTGTATTTTAGTATATATATATTATTTCAGTATCAATATTACATCATAAATAGTTACTCATTACACCATTATACCCATCCTTGTAAGGTGATGGTGGAAAATAGATTACACAACGGCGTGGAGACGGTATTCTGTACGTACGCACGCGCGATGATTTCATTTTTCCGTAGGATGGATAGAAGGTGAATTAGGGTTGTTTCATATTTGTAATAACATATCAGTATTTAAGTAATACTGATTTTATTACTTTATCATGAAACAACTAAAGAAGAAGAAGTTGAAGAAGAAATAAATTGAAAAGATCGGTAATGGATATTACCTCTTCTTTGGAACGCCTCTTTGAATCCTCCACTTAGGGAACTAAGATTGGTCTTTGAAGAAGACCAGGACCTCTAGGATTATTCTAGGGTAGTGGAGAGGAGAAAATGGCAGAGTTTGGCCGAGCTTGAGTGCTCAAATTGGTGTGAGGAGGAGGGGGAGGAGGTGCCCTTTTATAAGGGAGGAGAGGAGCACCTTACGAATATCTCAAAATATTATTTTATATTAAAGTCAAAATCGGTTTATAATGGTTCCAAAGGGTCTTATTTCGAAGATAAAGTGGGAATGGGTCGAAATCCTATCATCCAGTAGGATTTAGACAAGTTTAGGGTATTATTTTAACCTTATCAATTAGATTTAACTCTATGTTAAATAATTTAACTTTTACCGTGTCTTTTTGTTTTCTTTCACTATATGATTAATACACTTACTATAACATGACAAAAGAACCCCAAATTGTATATTATTAATACATATATCCTTATATAAGTCATTTGGCCGAACAATAGATTTTTAGGAATAAAATAACAATTAATAATATAATATTTGATTTAAAAACTATTTTGTGTCAATTTTGACACTATTTGATATATGATTTTTGTGAAAGTCATAACAGAATTATATGTTCGAACCAAGTTGATTAAATCAACTCAAATATATCATATTAACCTAGAAAATTAGTGGAATTCATAAAAAGTCTTAAATTACATTTATTTTGGTATTTATAATATCAATTATGTCAATATTTGATTAATAAGATAATTACTGCACCATCATTGTGTCATAAATAAATTAAATTATTTGATGTCTAAAAATTACAAATAAAATACCATAATATAGGAAATCTTTTTAGCTTTCTAATGAATATTTAAAATCGAATTTATATTATGTAAAACCCTATATTAGAAATGTTTTAGTAAATATACTTTGATTTTAACTCTTTTAACTCTTCTTTGAATTAAATAATAATAAATGTCCTAATCTAATCCAAGTGGACCTAAATGGTCATAATTTATTCCTAAGTTTGTTTTTGGTCGAATTACACTTGTCCAATAGAATTAGGACATGTGTTAGGGTAATTATAATATCATTTTTACCCTTAATTACCCTATTTACTTTTAACCGTGGTAAAAAAAGTAAAAAATTACTATTCACCAAAAAATTATTTTCATTTCATTGAACCACATTTTAGTCCTTTATATTAACCGTATCTCTCGGATTCTCGAAATTCCATTCACAGAAGCGGTAAAATTATGTTTTATGCAAAATTCAGTTTTTAACCTACCACTTAGTGGTTTCACTATTCATAAAAAATTGAAAGTTTTCAGAAAAATACCAAAATTTCACCCTAGGCTAATTTCGGTATTCCGAATCCAAAAATGAAGTCCATTTTGAAAAATAAAATTTATAAAATTTCAAAAAGTGGTTATTACTATTCATAACGGCTAGTTTTATTTTAATAGCATATCGTTGTTTAGTGAAACTCGGTATTGCATACGATGCAAGCTATCGAGGAAGGTCACGATTTCGTGTAAAGCAAGCCAAGCAAGTGTTGTGTAGAAAAAGATTCCTTTGATGGTTTATATAACAAAAAAGTCTCGGGTGTTACATTCTACCCCCCTTAAAATGAATTTTGCCCTCAAAATTCGTCACTTTGTAACAAACAGATGAGGATACTTCTCCCTCATCATATCCTCAAGCTCCCATGTAGCTTCTTCAAGTTGGTGGTTCCTCCATAAAACTTTCACCAATCGAGTGGTCTTGTTTCGTAGGACTTTTTCGCTACGATCCAGAATCTCTATCGGTTGTTCTTCATAAGAAAGATCTTGCTCCAGCGGTACAACTTCTGAGCTGAGTACATGTGAAGGATCAGGTATGTACTTTCTCAGGAGAGATACATAGAACACATCGTGAACCTGAGAGAGATTCGGTGGAAGCGCCAATCGGTAATCTACCTTTCCAACACGATCCAGTATTTGGAAAGGACCGATATATCTAGGGCTCAACATCCCCTTCTTTCCAAATCTCATAACCCTCTTCCAGGGAGATATTCATAAGAACACTTTATCACCCACTTCAAACTCTAGGTCTTTTCTTCGGTTGTCGGCATAACTTTTCTGTCGACTCTGAGCTGCTCTTATGTGTTGTTGAATAGATCTGACCTTTTCTGCCATTTCATCAATGAGATCAGGTCCTAATAGCTTTCTTTCCCCAACTTCATCCTAGTAAGTTGGAGTCCTGTATTTCTTTCCATAGAGAGCTTCATAAGGAGCCATCTGAATACTGGAGTGAAAGCTATTATTATAAGAAAATTCCACCAAAGGTAGGTGTTGATCCCAACCTCCTTTGAAATCCATGGAGCAAGCTCTCAACATATCTTCTAGGGTTTGAATTGTTCTCTCAGACTGACCGTCTGTCTGAGGATGATAAGCAGTGCTGAAACTCAACTCTGTATCCAGAGTATGCTGAAGACTTCTCCAGAACATTGAGGTAAATCTCGGATCCCGATCAGATATAATAGAAAGTGGTACTCCATGAAATCTTACCACTTCCTTTACATATATCCTGGCAAGCTGATCTAGAGAGAAATCCTCTCTAATAGCAATGAAGTGTGCAGACTTCGTAAGACGATCAACTATGACCCAGATAGCATTATTGCCTTTGGATGTTTTAGGAAGTCCTGTGACAAAGTCCATAGTGATGTTTTCCCATTTCCATTCAGGTATGGGTAATGGTTGTAACATCCCCTTAGACTTCTGTCTCCCAGCTTTAACTTGTTGACAAGCCAAGCATCGAGAGACATATTCAGCAACATCTCTTTTCATGCCATCCCACCAGAAGTACTCTTTCAGGTCCCTATACATCTTCGTGCTTCCAGGATGAATAGAGAATGAAGAACTATGAGCCTCATCCAGCAGCTCCTTCTTTAATTCGGGGATGGTAGGAACACAAACCCGATTCCTGAACTTTATTATCCCATCACAATCAAGGTTGAATTCAGGAGCATTTCTCACCTTCTTTTGTAACTCAACATCTTCTTTCTGTGCCTCTTTAATCTTCACATGTATAGATAGTTGAACATTCATTTGAGAAAGATAAGATTTTCCCCTTCCATTATAATTCCAAGATCCATCCTTTGTAAATCCATAAATATTGGATCTTTTGTGATCCTCATCATGGATAAACTAGCATGGTCTTGTCGACTTAATGCATCTGCCACCTTGTTTGCTTTCCCAGGGTGGTAATGGATTGAGCAGTCATAATCCTTAATCAGCTCCAACCATCTTCTTTGACGCATATTCAGCTCCTTTTGTGTGAAAATATACTTTAAACTTTTATGATCAGTATAAATATCACACCTTTCACCATAAAGGTAATGCCTCCAAATCTTAAATGCAAAGATTACCGCAGCAAACTCCAAATCATGTGTTGGGTAATTTTGCTCATGGATTTTCAACTGTCATGAGGCATAAGCTATCACCATATCATTTTGCATAAGAATACACCCCAATCCCTTCTTGGATGCATCACTGTAGATCACAAACCTTTCTCCACTACAAGGCAGTGTGAGCACAGGTGCATTGGATAACCTTCTTTTCAACTCCTTGAAATTCTCTTCACATTCCTCTGTCCAAACAAACTTAACTCCTTTCCGAGTCAACTTGGTGTGTGGATTAGATAATCGTGAAAAATCTTTTACAAAACATTGATAATATCCAGCCAAACCAAGAAAACTTTGGATCTCAGTTACTGTTGTTGGTCTCGACCATCTTTCGATAACCTCTGTTTTTGCTGGATCCACAGATATCCCCTCTTTTGAGATTATGTGACCCAATAATGCAACATTTTGAAGCCAAAATTCACACTTGGTAAATTTGGCATAAAACTTCTCCTTTCTCAGGGTCTTCAATATAATTCTCAAGTGATCTTCATGTTGTTCCTTGCTCTTTGAATAGACAAGAATATCGTCTATAAAGACTACCACAAATTGATCAAGATATTCTTTAAAGACTCTATTCATTAGATCCATGAAGATAGCAGGGGCATTAGTAAGACCAAAAGGCATCACTATAAATTCATAGTGTCCATACCTTGTACGGAAAGCCGTCTTTGGTATATCCTCCCTTTTGACCCTTAATTGATGATACCCTGAATGAAGATCAATCCTGGAAAAGTATTGAGCTCCGCGTAGTTGGTCAAATAAGTCATCAATGCGCGAGAGAGGATATTTGTTCTTGATAGTGATCTTGTTATGTTCTCGATAATCAATGCAGAGTCTCATTGATCCATCTTTCTTCTTAACAAATAGAACAGGTGCTCCCCAAGGTGATACACTAGGGCGTATGAATCCCTTATCAAGATTATCTTGGAGTTGCTTCTTCAATTCCTGCAACTCAATTGGGGCCATTCTATAAGGTGTCTTTGAAATAGGCAAAGCACCCGGTACGAGTTCTATTGAAAACTCAACTTCACGATTTGGTGGAAGACCCGGTAATTCCTCCGGAAATACATCATCAAACTCCCGTACGATGGGCATATTATTAATCGCGAGTTTCTCACCAACCATTTGAGATAAATAACCTTCATTTAGTGGAATTAATACCCATAAAATGGAAGAAATTTCCACTGGAAGGTTATGTTCATCCTTGCATTGATAGACGATCATAGATTGATATGGAATATCAAATGTGACTTCCCTTCATTGGCAATAGATATGAGCTCCGTATAAAGAAAGCCAATCCATGCCAAGAATCACATCAAATTCCACTATAGGAAGGATCACAAGATTTGCAGGAAGCACTTTCCCACAAACATCGATCGGAGAAGAATTATAAACTTTTGATGCGATTGATGTGCCATTAGGTGTTGTCACAACTAAATCAACATCTAATTGTTGAGGTAATACGGTGATACCCTTAGAAAATTCTTCAGAAATAAAAGAGTGGGTGGATCCAGAATCAAATAAAACATTTTCTACTTTAGAGTGGATGGTAAGTGTACCTTTCACCACATCGTTATCATACTCCACATCGCTGATAGAAATTTCATGTGACTTTCCTTTGTCTTTAGGCTTAAGAGTTTGTTGACGTCGACCATCATCATCAACCCATGGATTTGGGAATTGATTGGCATAATGCCCCATCTCCTTGCACTTGAGACATTGAAGTGTAGTAGGTTCATTATATGTATCCCTTCCTTTGTTTGCATCATTAGACATCTTCATCCCATTATCGCGGAATTCAAATGCCCGATGACCTTCCTTTCCACATTTGAAACATTGACTTGTCCCTTTAAGAAAACACCCTCCATGTTTCATTCCACACTTTGAGCATAAGGGAAAGCTCATCTTCTTTTCAGTGTGCTCTTTAGATTTTCCTTTGAATTCCATTTTCCTCTTCTTACCAAACCCATATGACTGATGGGTTACTCCAATCTCCATCTCGACTTTGAGAGCACATCGAACGACTTCCTCGTAGCTATTGAAGTCCCTTATGGATAACGCCCTTCGAAGACTTGGTTTTAAGCCACTAAAGAATCGATCGATCTTACTATCAGGTTGGATAATAATACCAGAAGCGTACCTTGCAAGTCTTGTAAAATTTTCTTCATAGGTACCAACAGATTCATCATCCCTTTGCTTCAGTTCAAGAAACTCTTTCTCCATCTTTGTTCGGAGAATACGAGGGCAGTACTTATTGAAAAATAAGTTCTTGAACTCGTCCCATTCCATGGACTCAATTTCATCCCTTTGCCTCGTATTCTTAATAAGATTCCACCATTGATCAACATCTCCTTTCAAACGATACACTGCTAGGATGACTTTATCATGTTCAGAACATTGAAGAACTGAAAATATCTTTTCAGTAGTACTAATCCATTGTTCATCAACTAATGGATCAGTAGACCCGCTGAAAGAAGGTGGACGCTGCCTCATGAAGGATTCAATAGGATGTTGCTCCTTCCTTTTCTCGTTTGGAAGTCCTGAATGATTCATAGCTTGAGAAAGTTGTGTGAGCATGGCTAAAAGATTTTGCATTCCAGCTCCCATATCGTTTGGATGCTCAGGGGGACAATCATTGCATTGCCCATCGCATTCCGCATTAACACGGTTCCTTCGGGTTCCAGCCATTGACTAAAACCAAGAAGAATAGTGTGAGCAACACTAATTATAATAGGAAAACCACATAATTCATGAATAAAATTTTCACGCTTAAGGTCTTATCCTAGGTTATTCATGGACATTTCTAAAACACTAAGATTGTGTTCTATGCTTAGACTTATCCTTAGGGTTCTTACTAAGGCTTTCACATCCTAGTTTCCAAAGGTTGACTATACCTTTCCTCTGATACCAACTATAACGACCCATACTTTACATACATTGTTAATACTTCAAAATTGAAGCACACATATTACAACATATGACAAAACCACAAAGGACCGTATAGGTATAGTGTCTTTAGAAACTGGGAAACATAAACAACTGGTTCATAAATCTTCTACAGTGTCTCCCATTTATTTCATCATATCTAGGGTCCCTTTTATCATATTCTACTTAATATCCTTCTTCCTGACCTGGGGAAAATAAAACATAAAAAAAGGGTGAGCTCAAATGCTCAGCAAGGGCCAATAAAGGAAATAAAAATCATATCATATCTTTTTGAAAATCATAACCTGCAAAAGAGATCATAATATCTTAACATGGAACAAATCATAGAAGTGAAAATGAGATCCCCATAATCATAACATGAAACTTGAAACTTTGTGGCATGCACACATAATCATGGAAAATCATTTCTTGTTAGTCATGACTCATTGCCAAGACTATATTAGTGGGAAAAGTCCCTTTCTGAACCGAGTCACCCTCGTTCCAGTCCTGTTTCACTGAACCGGTATAACCTACCGTTCCAGCCATGTCTATCTCATGAGATATAAAATCTTTACCCAATGCATTGGAGGGAGATATAGGTCCCACCCATCTTATAATGAATCCTTTCTTATGTGTGCCACATAATCATAAACCATACATCGTAGCGTAACCCATGTAATAAAAATGGGATTTTTAAACAACATGACATTATAAAACAATTCATATAAGATAAAGTAATTCATAAAAATATTTCCATCACAACATAATCAAACCAATGTAAAAATAGGGATAAAAACAGAACCCTTTTATTATCTTAGATGGAAAATAATTTTGATAAAATACTTGAACTCCATTCTTGAGGAAAATATCCTTTCTACTTCAAAAACATTTTTCCTTCAATAAAATTTCATACGACTTTAAAATAAAAGAAGTTGATTAAAAAGAAACTTGAAAACTTGTAAAGGAAGTTTCTTGGAAATAATGTTTTAAAAATCCATTCATGCCGTATAAGTTAAAAAAACATTCTTCGTACTTTTGTCGGAAAAGTCAAAAAGTACCTCATACGAAAAACGACAAAATATTCCTTTCATATCTTTTACAAACAACTTACCGAAGGGTAAAATTGGATATAAAATATTGTAGAAGGAAGGAAATAATATTACATATTGAGGGAACATGGATGTGGATGATAAAATACACCCCAGTAATTACCAAAGTAAAAACAATCTCGGATAAAAGTGAGATTGTGATATTTCCCTTACCTTAGGTCCAATTTGCTTTGTACATGTCCGAAGCTCCTGTATAATGGTTTAAATAATGTTATTGACTTATTCCAGAATAATACATATTGATATGATATCATATATGGTTATATTCTTAGCTTCTTGTTAGTAATATTTCATTGTTACTTGTTACTCGGGTCCTTATTGCCTTTTGTTCTTATGCGTGTTTTGCCGAATAAATTCTTATTCTTCTTTTAAGGTTATAGATACCTTATATCCAGAATGATATTAGTGTAACATATATCATATTTATTCATTCAATTCATTTATATAATTACTATGTAATGATGATCATGTAGAACGAGTCGCATCACATCGTGGAGACGGTATTCCGTACGTACGCACGAGTGATGATATCGTTCCTATGATCGTGGAATTGTATTTGAGTATATATATATTATTTCAGTATCAATATTACATCATAAATAGTTACTCATTACACCATTATACCCATCCTTGTAAGGTGATGGTGGAAAATAGATTACACCACGGCGTGGAGACAGTATTCCGTACGTACGCACGCGCGCTGATTTCATTTTTCCGTAGGATGGATAGAAGGTGAATTAGGGTTGTTTCATATTTATAATAACATATCATTATGTAATTAATACTGATGTTATTACTTTATCATGAAATAACTAAATAAGAAGAATTTGAAGAAGAAATAAATTGAAAAGATCGGTAATGGATATTACCTCTTCTTTGGAACGCCTCTTTGAATCCTCCACTTAGGGAACTGAGATTGGTCTTTGAAGAAGACCAGGACCTCTAGGATTATTCTAGGGAAGTGTAGAGGAGAAAATGGCAGGGGTTGGCCGAGCTTGAGTGCTCAAATTGGTGTGAGGAGGAGGGGGAGGAGGTGCCCTTTTATAAGGGAGGAGAGGGGCACCTTACGAATATCTCAAAATATTATTTTATATTAAAGTCAAAATCAATTTATAATGGTTCCAAAGGGTCTTATTTAGAATCTAATGTGGGGATGGGTCGAAATCCTATCATCCAATAGAATTTAGACAAGTTCAAGGTATTATTTTAACCTTATCAATTAGATTTAACTCTAAGTTAAATAATTTAACTTTTACCGTGTCTTTTTGTTTTCTTTCACTATATGATTAATACACTTACTATAACATGCCAAAAGAACCCCAAATTGTATATTATTAATACATATATCCTTATCTATGTCATTAGGCCGAACCATAGATTTTTAGGAATAAAATAACAATTAATAATATAATATTTGATTTAAAAACTATTTTGTGTCAATTTTGACACTATTTGATATATGATTTTTGTGAAAGTCATAACAGAATTATATGTTCGAACCAAGTTGATTAAATCAACACTAATATATCATAGTAACCTAGAAAATTATTGGAATTCATAAAAAGTCTTAAATTACATTTATTCTGGTATTTATAATATCAATTATGTCAATATTTCATTAATAATATAATTACTGCATCATCTTTGTGTCATAAATAAATTAAATTATTTGATGTCTAAAAATTACAAATAAAATAACATCATGTAGGAAATATTTTTAGCTTTCTAATTAATATTTACAATCGAATTTATCTTATGTAAAACCCTATATTAATTTTTTTTTAGTAAATATACTTTGATTTTAACTCTTTTAACTCTTCTTTGAAATAAATAATAATAAATGTCCTAATCTAATCCAAGTGGACCTAAATGGTCATATGTTATTCCTAAGATTTTTTTTGGTCGAATTACACTTTTCCAATATAATTATGACATGTTTTAGTGTAATAATAATATCATTTTTTCCCTTAATTACCCTATTTACTTTTAACCGTGGTAAAAAAAATAAAAAAGTTACTATTCACCAAAAAATTATTTTCATTTCATTGAACCTCATTTTAGTCCTTGATATTAACCGTGTCTCTCGGAGTTTCGAAATTCCATTCACAGAAGTGGTAAAATTAAGTTTTATGCAAAATTCAGTTTTTAACCTACCACTTAGTGGTTTCAGTATTCATCAAAAATTGAAAGTTTTCAGAAAAATAACAAAATTTCACCCTAGGCTAATTTCGGTATTCAGAATCCAAAAATGAAGTCCATTTTGAAAAATCAAATTTATAAAATTTCAAAAATTGGTTATTACTATTCATAACGGCTAGTTTTATTTTAATAGCATATCGTTGTTTAGTGAAACTCGGTATTGCGTACGACGCAAGCTATTGAGGAAGGTCACGATTTCGTGTAAAGCAAGCCAAGAAAGTGTTGTGTAGAAAAAGATTCCTTTGATGATTTATATAACATAAAAGTCTCGGGTGTTACACGTCGTGCCGTCATCGATGTACATCTCCCCATGTTCGATGATGTGGGTCGGGTCGTGCACGTATCTCCTCATCCAAGATATGTGGAAGATATCATTCACCCAGTGCAACTGAGGTGGAAGGGCCAGGCAGTAAGCCACCTCGCCTACTCTACTGAGGACCTAGAATGGTCCGATGAAACAAGGAGATAACTTTCCGCCCCAGCCAAATCTCCGTAGACCACATTGAGATGAGACCCGTAGGCAAATGTGGTCTCCATCCTCGAACTCGAGTGGTCTCCATCTCCTATCAGCATATGACTTAAGTATGCTCTGTGTAGTCTTCATCCACTCCTGGATGATCTGCAACTTCTCCTTCATAGCCTTAACCATCTCGGTAACTACGAGTGTTAAATCCCCAGGGTCAGTCCAGCACAGAGGTGATCTGCATCTTTGGAGAATTCTGGAACAAATCTCCGATAGTATCCAGCCAGTCCTAGGAAACTCCACACCTCCTTCACGCTCATGGGTGGCTCCCAAGCAAGCACTTCCTCGATCATCACTGGATCCACTGCAACTCCCGCCTCCAAGATGACGTGTCTTAAAAAGTGAACCTCTCGAATCCATAATTGGAACTTAGAGAGAAAACCATAAATATGGTGCTCTTGAAGTGTATCCAGTACAACCCGCAAGTGGTAGGCGTGCTCCTCCTCACTAGTCGAGTAAATTAGTATGTCATCGATGAAGAGTACGACAAAATGATCGAGGTATGGCTGGAAGATCCTATTTGTAAGACTCATGAACGCGGAAGGAGTGTTGGTTACGTCGAAGGGCATAACCAAGAACTCATAGTGGCCATATCGTCACCTGAAGGCTGTCTTCTGCACATCCTCATCTTGAACTCTGAGATGATGATAGCCTGACCTATGTTCTGTCTTCGAGAACCATCGTTCTCCCTTGAGATGATCAAAGAGGTCTTCAATCCTCATGATATGATACTTAATCTTCACGGTCACCTGATTTAGGCGACGGTAATCGACACACAGTCTCAAGATCCCATCCACCTTTTGGGAAAATAAAATCAGAGAAACCCAGGGTGAAACACTAGGTCAGATGAATCCCTTTCCCTGCAAGTCCTCCATCTATACCCGCAGCTCACGAAGCTCAGCAGGAGCCATCAAATATGATAGAGTAGATATCAGTGATGTCCTATGGTATAGGTCTATGTAGATGTCTACCTCTCTATGAGGAGGTAGTCCTGGAACGTCATTAGGAAAAACGTCCTCATACTAATCCACAACAACAGGAAAACTCAGACTCCGCACATCAACCGCTCCAAGGATGAGACTAGCCAACTAATGTGTGATCGGATGCCCTCTCCTCTACATAAGTCCATCCTACGCTTCTATGGCTCCCTTCTCACCGATGAAGGTGAACCTGTTCCCATTCGTGCAGATACAACTTACCTTGCGCCTAATTCAGTCAATCGGAGCATGGACTATAGGCATCCAGTCCATAACCAAGATGACGTTGTAAGGACTCAATGCCACTACGAGAATATCCCAGCCGAAGCTCTCACCTCCTAGAGTAAGCTCACACTGCCGGCACCAGTGTGTAATTGTCAAGTCTACTCTCGTAGGAGTCTCTAGCCATAAGGATCGAGCCAATGGATCTGTCGGAATCTCCGAATTCTGAACATTGGCAGTGGAAATGAAATAATGCCTTGCACCTGTGTCTATAAGTACTGCAACAAGGTTGAAGTAGACACATATAGTACCTCGAATCATCTTAGGTGCACCGTGGTCGTAAGCCTCCATTGCCTGGAGCTGAGTCTGCCTCTGCCCGCCAGCTCCCTATGGTCGAGGTGGACCTCCTGGTGGTGGTTGCGGTAGAGCCTCAAAATGTCGTCCACCACCCGCTGCTCAGCCAGCTCCTCTACCTCGTCCACCTGCTCCCTGCGGACCTCCATGGTCAAACCTATGCCTCTCCATGGGTGGTCCCTCCACGGTCTACTACTCATCTGCACGGTGGGTCGGGCCGTCTTGAGCCATGTGACCCTGACCACCACATTCATAGCACAGCCTACTCCTCGTATATCTGGCTCTGTTTCAGGTGCCCTGCAAAACCAAACCTGTATCCTAAGGTCACTCTCCTGATGGCATGGTCAGCTTGGACCTCTGCGAAATCTTTCTACTACTGACTGTAGAAGAATCTACAATGTGGTTCCCTATGGTGGGTCTCACTGCTGGTGTTGGCTCATCGAGAAATCTCACCACAAGAAAGGCTCGCTCCAGCACTCCCTCCTGCATCAAAATGCTGAGGGAGATCATCGAAGACCTGATCTCATGCCTCAGTCCATGCTCAAAGGTCCAGGCCCTAAAGAATCGGTCCCGTACCATGTCTGTGGAGCAGCACAAGAGGTGAGTAAACCTCAATGAGTACTAAGATACTGTTATGTTTCCCTTCCACAGGTGAAGTAACTCCTGAATCCGCACCACATTAAGGGTGAATGGAACAAACTCCGAGTGGAAGAGACTCTCGGAGTCTGTCCAAAGTAGAGATGCCTCATCATTCACCTGGAGCATCAAGCTCCACCATGTACCTGTTGCTTCATGCAGAAGACTCGTGGCAAGGATCACCATAATGTCGGTTGGTGTCCCTACAAATCTGAAAACCCAGATAACAGCATCCATCCAATCCTCAGCTGCTTGAGGGTCTGTGTCTCCGCAGAACCTGGGTGGCCTCTATCGCTTAAACTCGTAAAACGCACTTAGGCGGCGTGCACTCTCTACTGCTGGGGCTGGTAGTATTGGTGGCTCAGCAGGTAGTTGTACCGCTGGTTCCTACGTTGTGATGGGGCCTTACACTGAGGACTCATTGCTCGTTGGGCTACCATCTCGTACTCGACTTGGAACCCTAGCTGGCTACCTTCATTTGGCCATCCTAAAAAGAAACAGGTGCACCATGGTCAAAACAGTATACCTGGTGAGCTGACACAATGTAATCACAAAGAAAACTTTTGAATCACACATGCAATCGGTGTTTTCGTGCACTGAGTCAGAAATCAGGGGTCAGGGTCCTGGTGTATGGATACATCAGACGCCGCACCAACACTGGACTTCCTGGACTGAAAACCACACCCAATACTCTTAACACTATTTCTTCACATAATGGAATGATTAGTGTCCTGAGTTTTGCGGTAGAACTGACTCCTCTGATTCCAATTTGTCATTGAATGGGCCCCGAGGATGGTTTGTTACAATGCTCGTGAGGGTGTAACTAACTAGACCCTTAAGAGATCACTACAATATACAACATCACCGTGCATCACAAGCCAAGACATGACACATCATATAAAAAATCCAACGATATAGACTCCTATGGTAGTTTAAGCTCAAGATAATTGGAAATTTTCCCAAGAAAATAATTAAATGATTCATGACACAGATTAGTCTACATAAGATATAGGTCCATCCTGGTCAATATTCGTAATGGTGATGAAAATTAAGAGAAATAATGAAAACCCATCTGATAATAGCCTATGAGACCACGGAAGTTTTGAACCCATTCCACATTCTTGAATGTTTCCCAATAAACAACTACCTCAAAATTATATGGGACCACTACGATACATTTTTGTGACACTACATGCCTGAGGAAATGAATGTATCATGTCCAAAAATACACTAAAAAACCTTCATTTGATTTGGTGGTGACAGAAAACTTGTAAAATAGCACCAAGATCTATACATGCTCCTTCACTGACATTGAGTAGAATGGAATGTCATCCATGGACACAGTTTCAAACTATAATACGAAATCATTGAACAAGGAGTTCATAATACCCATGAAAATTATTGTTTCATTCATAAAATTTAATGTCATAACCATAGACACGACTTTCCCATACTTGTATATAATTGTAGTTTTTAGTATATCACCTTCCTTCACCCTTAATGGGTGATATCCATACTATATATAGATTGTAGAAAACTAACTCACTCCTCTCATTTGGTCAATGAAATAATATATCATCATATGCAGTTAATGGTTCTTAACCATCACCTAATTCAACCTCTAATAGTGTATATAAAACCACATACTATAATCCACATTCTTAGTGAACAACACTGGAGCACCCCATGGAAACACATTGGTTCAGATGAAGAGTTTCTATATTATATTATCTACCAGAATTATCAGTTCCTTCTATATAGAAGGTTACATATTATATTGTAACATTTAAATTACAGATGCACCAGAATACAATTTTTTTCCTAAACTCAATGTTGTGTTGATGGGGTATTTTCTGTACATCCTAGGGGAAAACATCTAGGAACTCCCTAAAAACCTAGGGATCCTCCTTTATCCCAATATTCTTTATATCCAACAACAACTTAGCCATCAAGGAAAGAAGGGTCTCCAAACACTAAAAGACCACCTCGAAAACCTACTCACTAATAATAACCAAAGACTATCCATCTACATCTAAGATCATGAATCTCTGACAGAAGAAGATGATAAGATCGAGAATAGAATACAACTAGTAAATGTTGAGGAAGACATCGTATGGATCCATATAATGTATGAAAATATCCAAAAAGACTGTTGTTTCCCCATCATTAGTGCACAACCCCATCACACATAAAAAAGCAAGTATGGCCTCCAACTATAATAATTAGCACCATGGGCATGGGAAGACACTCTAAATATAGTCTTAGAGAATAGAGTGAAAAAATGAAGTGTGGATATCCTAAATCAAATAAGGAACATACAATGGTACATGATAAACATAACATTCCTCAAATGTCCTATGGATCCTTTGGTACTAGATCCTCAACTACCAATAGCTAACCTCACCGAGTTCATCTTCCTATATGCAAAAAAATGCCTCTGTGAACATGCTAAAATAAATGACCCTAAGGGTGAGGTACTTCCTGAGGTCAACCTACACGAATAACATGTTCTATTAGCGGAGCATAATACTGCTACACCATACTACTAGAATGGCCTAATTGTAAATGCTGCTAAGGATAATGCTATTCAAATACATATCGACCAAACTGAGCATGATCATCAAATGTGCACTGATACTGATGATACCCTAGAACCCCATAAATGAGACAGAGTAGCCTAAAGTCCCTTAGAAGTTCACAAAAACCGCTATCCCTAGAAAGCCAAAATGGAATATGCTGATGTCAACTCTCTACTGGTCCAAACCTTGAATTCCTTCATGCTTGAGAACTACCATTAACAACTCTACTCCTTGTAGAACTCTGTTGGTTACCCTCTCATGGTAATCCACCATGTGATTTCATCTACTCAAACACCTATTCTTTCGTATGATCCTCTAGATACGTTGTCTACCTAAATGGAGTAATTGTATACTAGATAGGAGGATGGTGTGCCTCAACAAGATGCCTTTATCAAAACTCCACATCTGGGAAAATATATATGGAGAAGCATATAAGGTCTTTAAACTTGGTCCCATGATCCATCATAGACATACTTTCATACTAATAGTAGAGTAGCTCTAGCCTCTTCACAATATTCATTGTCGATGAATGGAACTGTAATTGAATACCCTTCTTGATGTTGAGCCATGAAATATTTGATTCTTTCTCCTCACCATGGTACATCAACCACCACTTACATGAATCTCCTCTCATTTAAAAAACTACCAAGGGGTCCCAGTACTCTGACAGGGCCCGGATCAAACTAAAAGTGGTCTTAAATTATTCTATTTAGCCTTATGTATACACATATTAAACTTTTCCATCATTATTAACTAAATCCTACCTCAGAAAAGCTCATAATGTCGTCTAGCACTAATCATCATCCTCACTCAGATCAAGCCTCTAGTGATCAACTACGTCATCTTGTTATACCTCCACAACTTGAGCCACATTCGGACAAAGGCCGTGATCAAATTAGTAAAAGGGGAAAAATATTTGTTAATATCATTAGTATGTAATTTTAATAAGTTTTATTTAATTCATTTTAACATACATCAACTTTACTAGATCCAAAATCACTCAAATCAAATTGGAAAACAAGTCAGCATGATGCACGTTTATCTCCTTAGCCTCCACCCTACAAGTGGTGCCACCACATTTGGTCAATCAATAAGATCTATGATTTTACTTAGGATCATGATGGGCCCAAAAATCTCATGCCCAAAATTGTCTCTCTGACCCATGTCAGACACCAAGGTCAATTTTTAATGTTTCTATACCAACCCAATAAATCCTCAATATGACTAAATTAAAACTCTATCATATATATCAACAATTTGCTATGATTCCTCTCTATCACAACCCCTTACCACTAAAGATAATGCAATGATGTGTGAGTGAAAATATCACACAATTCTTTCCATCGATAGTCCCTTAGTATGTGACAAGAACCGCGGTTAGAAAAATCTAATGAAATGGGAGGCATTACCCTCCAAATTAATATAGGATTTAGAAATAAGATCAATCACCCACAAAAAACTCAAATACATAAAATAATATGAGACCAAAATTATTCCATAATACATGTATAAATAAAATTTTAATAGGTAAAATTCTCCAATGTAATTACCCAAAAAAAATAAAGAAGTGACAGAAACATTCCAATTTTTCAAGCTAGTATGGTCTCTCATGCACAATCCACAAAGGCCTCATTGAGTCACGAAAATAGTTTTAAATACATAGGGTGAGAATACAGGTATACTGACTAGGAAAAACCATGGTCTCTCATGAACATGTTAAAAGAGAATACCAGTCAACCTGTGAAAAAAATAAAAGAACCCAAAAGTACCTATATTTGTACCCTAACCAAAACCCCAACTTGAACAAGATTTTCTCACCAAATAATGAATCCAAGTATAGTAAAATAATATTAATCATATCAATAATGTTGTCCTTACACTTATTTCCCACTAATTTTCAGTTCTCACAACACAACATCATACATCCTACTACTCCCACCTCTTAAGAATAACATAATATCACATCACGTCCTTCGCACATACACTAAGGCCATCACATTACATCAAATCTCATAACAAGTGTGGTAGGATATCATGAAAAATAAGGATATAAGCCTCATTCCCTCCTCCTGCAAGGAATGAACCCCACCATAAGTCATCTCATTACATCTCTATAGAAGTTTATCACATATAACCCCAAGTAAAAAAGTTCCACTTTTTACTTCACTCCATCCTATCCCATGAATATATCCAATGGATTGATGAGGGAGTAGGGAAGAGTGGGTAACCATCCATCCATCCCCCCACTAGGATATTAGGTAAAACACCCCCATACACACTCACACACACACAGATATATATATATATATATATGTGTGTGTATATATATATGTGTGTGTGTGTATGGGTATTAGCACAAGGTTCTCAACAATTGTGTGGTGTATATTGAAATAAAAAGGATATAAAAAGTATAAATAATAGCTACACACATCCCCATCCTAGGGGTTCACAAAAAAGGTACCAAAAAACTCAAAACACTCCCTCATTTTTCTGTATCTCTAAATGCATAAATCCCCAAAACAATTTGTATGCCAAAAAACAACATCAATTAAATCAATTTCCATAATATATATTATCATAACATTTAAATTAAAATTAAATTTTCATTAATGAACTTCCATGACATTAATTTATATTAAACATCCCACCGTTAAACCACATAGCCTATTACATTTTTATTATTTCACTACAAAATCCATATTCATTAAAATTATACACTAGAAAATATCACAACACAGCTCACAAAAGGCATCACATATCTAAATCCCAACAACCATATCCAACTTCCACCTTTCATCTCATTGAAATAACATTTTTCATCCCCAGTTCATAAACTATACAAAAACTACCAACATAATCTCAATTCCCATATATCACAACATAGATAATGACGATGCATCACAAAATGAAAAGAAAAAAACACACACAATTTCATATAAAAAAAATTTCAAACCACTAGTGTTTTCTAGATTAGGAATAGAGGAATTCATTCAATTCTACTTCCTTTTTATAGGATTTTATTACACGGTCCATATGATTATAGGACATCCATTTAATTAACTGAGTATACGAAATTATCCAATTATATTTTAAGTGATTTAAACAACCACATAACATGAATTTTATAAATAATTAATAGGTTCATATTTAAGTACCCCCAATGGATATGATTTTCCATGGGGTTAATGCCCATATAGTTTCAATAACAAAAAACCATAGCTAATGAAAAAAAATAAATTCATTACCCTACCCGTAACTAAATTAATTTAACCAATTCATTTCTATTTTTTAGTTAGGATGAAACCATTTCCGCATAGATAAAAATAACCACCACTCCCCACATGATACAAATAATGGTGAAGCGATATAAACACAACATGGAATAATGAATTCTTACTCCGACTTGCTACACCAAAAAAAGGGGCACACACACATGAGGAAACCACAAACATTGAAGAACTCAAGACAACATCATAAAAAAGGATCCATGACTCCAGTGGAAAATCCTTCGTAACCTCCCATATCAAGATAATGTAATACGAAAAGTGTGAGGGATTTTTTTTCCAAAAAGATGGTATCTGAAACTAGTGGGATTATATATGATTTTAAATTATCCATTAAATGTTGTTGAACCTTATAAAAAGTATCTAGACATTCAAAAAATTGAGGATATAATTAAAATCCCATAAATCAGATATAAAAATCATTAAACAAGGTATTAATATAACTTTTCATCAAATAAATGTAAAAAATGGAAACTATGTAATTTTTTAGAACATAGTAAACAAAATAGAGTGATTCCTCTATGGTGTCACCACTAGGTACTATGATCAGGGTGCTACCATCAGGTGATACTGACATTGTTATACCGTTAAGAAAAATCTCTAAGGTGCTACATTAAAATAATGCAACCAAGATTCTACTTCTATGATTTTATTGGAAGGTGTTATAGCCATGGTGATACTTATAGGTGCCACTGCTAGGGTGAAACCACCAGATGCTTCTTCTAGGCTGCTACTGTCGGGTGCTACCTCTAGGGTGAAACCTTCATGCACTATCCCCAATGTGCTACTATCGGGTGCTACCACTAGGGTTCTACTACCTGGTGCTACCTCCAGGGTGTTACCATTATGCGTTATCTCCAGATGAAACCCCTTGGGTGATAATGACAAGGTGATATCACAATTTAATACCTCTTTGGATCTATCTCTAGGTTCTACCAGTAGGGTATTAGCACTAGGGTACTATGGATAGGGTGATATAATTGAGTGATACCTCAAGAATTCTACCCTCAGGTGATACCACTAGGGTTTTACCATCAGGTTCTATCGTCATGGTGCTCCCACCAGGGTGATACTACCATGGTGCTACTATGAGGTTCTATCGACTGGGTCCTATCATTACGTTCTACCTCGATGGTGACACTTTCAGGTTCAATCGTAAAATGATACTTTTACAGCAATACATCCATGTGCTACCACCAGGGTTCTACAAATCTGGTGATATTGTCAGTTACTATAGCCAGGGTGTTATATGTAACACCCTGACCCCAGTTACCCAGAGTCTGTGCATTATTACATAACATTGGCATGATAACAATCGATCAAGTCTTGAAAGAACGATTAGTTTAGTATCCTTAGAAACTCTAGATACATTCATAATGTTTACATTACATCATAAAATAAAAACTACAAAAACATAGTCTCCATAGTCCACACCCATATTTTAGAGACCCAAGCATGATGTACATGGACATTACATTACTTTTTTGGAATACTTAATACTTAACAGAAACAGACACCAAAGGACTGTAATAGCTTAGTGTCTTTGGATACATGGAACATAATCTTCTAATCTTGGTGAAAGATCTTCAACATCTTCCATAAAGATCTTCCCTTTTTTCTTACCTAAAACCTTTATTTATATCCTAGGGAAAAGAAACCATATAAAGGGTGAGCTCAAATGCTCAATAAGGGTATGCATGGACAAAATAAAACAAACCATATACATTTGAACTTCAAAATATGAACATAATGTTTAAAAATAAAAATATTGAGTTATGAAATAAATATTGGCAGTACATAAGGCATAGATCATAAAGGAACATCAATCACAATAAAATATAATAGGAATAATCATGTAATTTTGGAAACCATTAAGCACATGTTATGATTTCCAAAGAAGCCAAGGCATTGTTTCCAAGACCATCATAGTGGACAAAGTCCCTTTTTGAATCGAGTTCAATCCTCATTCCAGTCCTGTATCACTGAACGAGATTAACTTTCCATTCCATCCATGTCTATATCATGGGATATAAATCATTACCCAATTCATTGGAGGGACATATAGGTCCCACAAATCTCATTCTTACTTGTGCCACAACATAAACATAAATCATTCATCATAACCCAATGAATAAAAATGGGTTTCATAAACATCATCACATCATAACATAATCCATATAAAACAAATGGATATCATTTCATCATAAGAAAAATGAAACCATTTAAATAATAGGGATATTATACTTGAAACATATAGATATAAAATAATGCCATCCAAGATGGAAAATGGTTTTGATAAAACACTTGAAATGTATTCTTGAGGAAAATATCATTTCTTCTTCAAAATCATTTTCTTTTCACAAAATTCCATGAAATTTTAAAATAAAATTATTTTGTTGAAAATATTCATGAAATATTGTAGAGTAATCTTCATTAAAAAAAGGAGTTATAAAACCGTAAAAATCTGTTCATGTTGTATAAGTTTAGAAAAACATTATTCTCGTACTTTTGTCGGAAAAGTCAAAAAGTACCTCGTATGGTAAAAAAAGAAAGAATCCTTACATACCATGTAGTAAAAGTAAAAAATGGGTAAAAAGGACTTTAAACATACATGAGACCATTTTTATAAAACAGATACATGGTTGATAAATATAACTCTAGTAAATACTTATGAATAAACAATCTCGGAAAAGAATGAGATTGGAATAATTATCCCTTACCTTAGGTCTGATATGCTTCGTACGTTTCTGGACATCATGTAGAATGATTTAAATAATGTCATTGACATATTACAGAATCATATTTATTGTTATGATGTAATATATGATTCACTTATGACTTTATATTACCCGTTATTTTGTAAATTCTATGTTAAGCAGCGTTATGGGTAAAATCGTTTTATTTATCGTACATGTTTGGACTTGTTGTTATTGATATTATTATTACTTATATCATGTTTTACTTACATCCAGAATGTAAATCATGATTTATACATCATATATATTCCGTATATATATAATAGATATATAAATGAAATGATATACACCATTCATCGAGACGATATTCCGTACGTATGCATGAACACTGTTTTCCTTTCCGTATTGACTTGAATTAATGTATGTAGATGAATATATATATATATACACAAACATAAATATCATAGCTTTATCATGTCATATATTTCATCATTATTCATTATATATACTTTATAATCAATCTTAAATGTTTAACATGGAGAACGAATCTCATCGCGTTGTGGAGACGGTAATCCGTATGTACGCACAAGCGATGAGATCATTCCCATAATTATTGAATTAAATTAGAGTGGAAGATATAATATCTCATAATCATTATGATGTTATAATAACCATATACAGTTATTCTTTACACCATTATACCCATCCATGTAAGGTGGTGGTGGAAAAACAGATTACACCATAGCGTGTAGACGGTATTCCGTACGTACGCACGCACGATGATTTCATTTTTCATAGGATGGATAGAAGGTGAAATGGGGTTGTTTCATATTTATAATATCATATCAGTATGTTACTGATACTGATTATAATAATTTATAATGAAACAACAAAATAAGAGGAAGTTGAAGAAGAAAGAAACTTGAAAGAATCGGTAGAAAAGATTACCTCTTCTTCAACGCACCTCTTGTAAACATCCTCTTAAGGCACTAGAGTTGGTGTTTTGAGTAGAACCGAACCTCTATAATGTTTCTAGGGAATTTTAGAAGGAAAATTGGAAGGGTTTGGCCGTGCTTGAAGGCTCAAAGTTGTGTAAAGAAGAGAGGGAGGAGGTGTCCTATTATAAGGGAGGAGAGGGGCACCTTTGGAAAGTGTGAAAATATTATTTTATTATAAGCTTATCATCAGTTTCAAAAGATCCAAAAATCATTAAAAATAAAGATAAGATAACTCATGGTCGAAATACAATCATCCAATCATAATTGGACATTATTTGGATAATATTATAATCATTATAATATTATTTATTTAAATCATTTATTAATGAGGTAAATAATGCATCATTATTGTGTCATAAATAATTTAATTTATTTGATGTCTAAAAATTATAAAAAAATACCATCATGTAGGAAATCCTTTTATCTTTCCAATTAATATTTACAGTCTAAAATATAATTTATATAAACCCTTATAAAAATTAATTACTAAAAGATATTTTTTAATTTCAATTTTGTCTTTACATAAAATTAATTAATCCAAATTTTCATTATCAATACCAAGTGGCTCAATGGGGTCTAGAAATCGACCCAAGGATGCCCATGGTCGATAAATACTCATATAATAAGGTTAGGATAAGTGTTAAGGTTATTTAGAATTATTATAATATTCTTTTAACCTTGAATTACCCTATTTACCTTTAACCGCGGTAAATAAAAGTCACAAGTTACTATTCACCAAAAAATATTTTCATCATATTGAACCACATTTTACTTCTTTATAATAACCATGATTTTAAGATTTTTGAAATTCAATTTATAGAAGTGGAAAATATCATTTAAATGAACGAGTCTGTTTTTTTAACTATCACTAAGTGGTTTCACTATTCTTAAAAAATTGAAGTTTTACAGAAAAATACAAAAAATTCAACCTAGGATAATTTCAATATTCCAAATTCAAAAATGATGTCTATTTTTCCAAATTCAAAACATAGAAGTGGTATTAATTAATTCTAAAATTAATTCTCGTTATCGAAACAAATAGCATGTATTTAAGAAACAATAAATATCAAAAGATCGACACTTTTTTACGTCCAATTTCAAAGTGAAATCAATTCAAATGATGAAAATTGGATTAAGTGGTAAAAATATATTCTAATTACACTATAACCCCAATTAAAATGATAATCTAACAATATAAATTATTGTGATGATAAAAGCTATTTTTAATTAAAATATAGCGTGTTTTTACTATTCATTAAAATATGAAAGTTATCAGAATAATATGAAAAAGTTAACCAAATTAAATTTTTATATCCTGATTCAAAGGAAGAATTTTATTTTGTCAAATTGAACATATAAACATGTCAAAAACTATATTTAATGTGGGTGCGCCATCAAAAGGCGGCAAAAATGCTTTTTTGAAAAATACTTATTTTACTGGTAAAATTTATTGTGTTCTCATACCATGTTCTAGAAAATGAGTAAGATGAATAATAATGCAACAAAATTAAAAATGTAGTTGATACTATTTATAATGGCTAGTTCATAAAAATATAATAACCATATATCATTGTTTAGTGACACCTGGTACTACGTACAACACACACTATCAAGGTAGGTCGTGATTGCGTGTAATGCAAGCCAAGTCAGGGTTGTGTGTTGTGAAATATCTGTTTTGTGTTGTGTATAACATAATCAAAACATATTTGATTTATACATTAATTAAAATATATACTAAATGTTGCGTAGAATAATTTCCACAAAACGAACATGAAATTGTGTGTAACACGAGCCAAGAATAGTGTTACGTACAATACAAGATAATACGGTGTTGCGTATAGCACAAGTTAATTTTGGTGTAGCATGAAACATAAGAAATAAAAGAAATTAAATAGAATAATTCTCATAAAATATCAGGTTGTTAAATTCTACCCTCCTTAAAATGAATTTCACCCTCGAAATTCTTCGCGGTTATAAATGGGTTAATACTTGAAAGTTTATTTTATAGAAACCCATGTCGTAAAAAGGAATACAAAAACATAATTTAAAAAAAAATGAATGTTAGAAACAAAATGGTTACACAAGGTAACTCATCACTTGGGTTCGCACATAAGAGAACAAAAGTGAAAATATGGATATGGAAAAGAAATCTAGCTGTCATGTTCTAATGGAGAGTGGTAGAGAACAGGGCAATGAAAAAAATCCAATAGTCACAATGCCATCAATTTGTGATGATCTAAGGTACCACCTAATTCATCAGATATCAGAGCACTAGGACAACATTTTTGGTTTTCAAGATCATTTCCCTAAAGTTGAATAATTTGAATTAGAATAAATACTTACTTTATTTCAGTATAATCTCACCGTTGTTCGTGCCTTGAACAATTTCCACTTCATCTCTTAAATAAATGAGGTTTAATTCATCAATCAATATGTGTTAGCAGATCATGCGATAGAATGATAAGTCATCCCATCTATTTCTATCATAAAAAGGGTAGCACAAGTTATTAAATATACATAAGTCCATCTATGGTGATATTAATCATAAATGATTCCAACAATGGACTTATACTTCATCTGTCATACCGATTAAAATAAAACTAGTTTCTACAAATCAGGGAATTCCTGTAGGCCAGAGTTAGGTGACAAAGGATTGTCGCACTTCGGTTGAGGGTTCAATTCCCGCAACCTTGTCTGATGCGACGGGTTGTTTCCTGTCCTGCAGGTTGTCCCTTTTACATTATTATAACATTCCTTCAATAATATCAAGAAAAGTTCTAGCCTTAAACAATAATATCTTTTTCGAACTTAATTCATTCCAATATTTAGGCTTATCCAAAATACATTGGTCCAAGATCATAGTACAAAGAAAATGATTACCTGGAAGGTCACATAACAAGCACGTGAATACCATCATTTATCCCCCATATATCATAAGATATATCTTGTCGGACACATTCCAAATATGTGAATACCTTAATCATGTATTCTTTTGAAACATTATTAACCATCGAACCATAGTGAAAACATGAATGCTTTCAAAAGTTAACTCTTTCCATATACCAAAATCCCAAAATTTCTATATACTCAAACCATGAAATAACTTTGTCCTTATATCAGTCATGAGCTCATTAATACTATCAAACATCTCATTATCTCTTTATCCTTTCATTATGCACATATCATATACCTTCTAAAAATATTTGAATAACATTTCCTGGTTACCGGTACCATTCATAATATACTTTCGAAAACTCAAGGAAAGACAAAAGTGTATCAATCCTTAGTTTTTCATTATTCTATAGTACCTACATTATTCTTGATAAACAAACAATAATTACACTACCTTGTTAAACAACTGACTGAGCTTCATCATTTTTTTCATCTCATATATCATTTGTAGTATGTTCATCATCATCCACATATATACTACCCATATGACCATGCTGATTCTCTTCATGAGATTTTCCCTTAGAGCATTGGTTTTCATAATTCCCGTACATTCCACATTTAATAAATTTAACCGTTGTTGATGTCGTAGCAATACCATTATCCTTGTCTATGGTGTTAACTGAACCTTTTCCTTTACACTTACTAGCTTTGTGTCTTTATTTTCCACACCCAACGCATCTTCCAGTTCCTTTGAAACATTCTCCCTGATGCCTCTTCCAACATTATTTACATGAGGGAAATAAAACTTTCTTTCCTCTATGATCATCATGAAACTCCATCTTTCTCTTATTTGATGAGTCAGGAAACTTACCATAGATTATATTATTGATCATATTATGAGATTTATGATTAGTCATAATAACATTATGTCGACTTCCAGATCTAATTTTATTTTGTTTCTCATGAAAAATATCATTCCATTGTCCATCATATCGTCCATTATTGTGAATCTTCCTCTTTCCAGCCATTTTCTAAAACCCAAAAAGAATAGTGTGAGAGGAAAAAATCATAATCAAGGGGGAGTACCTTCAATATCTAAAATCATAGGTTTAATTATAATATAGTTACCGTAATTCTAGGATTATAACTTATAATTATACATAACCTTATGGACATGCCTAGACATACCTTAGAAATATCTCTACAGATCTCTCTAAAGTTTTCACATCCTAGTTTCCAAAGGTTAACTAAACCATTCTTCTGATACCAACTATAGATACCCAAAGCTTGATGTACATGGAAATTTAATTAATTTTTTGTAAGACTTAATACATAACAAAAACAGACACCAAAGGACCGTAATAGTTTAGTGTCTTTGGAAACAGGGAACATAATCTTCTAAACATGGTGAAAGATCTTCATCATCTCCCATAAAGATCTTCCCTTTTTTCTTACCTAAAACCTTTCTTTATATCCTGGGGAAAAGAAAACATATAAAGGATGATCTCAAATTCTTAGTATGGGTAAGCATGGACAAAATAAAACAAACCATATAAATTTGAACTTCAAAACATGAACATAAAGTTTATACATCAAAATCTTGAGTTGTGAAATAAATATTGGCAGCACTTAAGGCATAGATCCTAAAGGAACATAAATCATGATAAAATAGCATTGGAATAAATCATTTAATTGTGTAAACCGTTTGGCACATGTTATAATTTCCATAGTAGCCAAGGAATTTTTGTCAAGACCATCATAGTGGACAAAGTCCCTTTATGAATCTAGTTCACTACTCGTTCCAGTCCTGTATCACTGAACCTGATTAACATTACATTACAACAATGTATATCTCATGAGATATAAATATTTACCCAATACATTGGAGGGATATATAGGTCCCACCCATCTCATAATGAAATCATTATTACTTGTCCCAGAACATAAACATAAATCATTCATCATAACCCAATGAATAAAAATGGGTTTCATAAACACCATCCCATCATAACATAATCCATATAAAACAAATGGATATCATTTCATCATAATAAAATTGAAACCATGTAAATCATAGAGATATTATACTTGAAACATACAGATATTAAATAATTTCATCTTGGATGTAAAATGGTTTTGATAAAACACTTGAAATGTATTCTTGAGGAAAATATCCTTTCTTCTTCAAAATCATTTTCTTTTCACAAAATGCCATGAAATTTTCAAAATAAAAGGATTTTTTGGAAAATAGTAATTAAATCTTGTATAGTTATCTTCATTAAGAAAAGGCGTTATAAAACAGCAAAAATCCATTCATGCCGTATGATCTTAAAAAACATTCTTCTCATACTTTTGTCAAAAAGTCAAAAAATACCTCATATGGTAAACAAAAGAAAGATTCCCTATATACCATGTAGTAAAAGTAAAAAATGGGTAGAAAGGAATTTAAACATATATGAAACCATTTTTATAAAATAGGGACATGTTTGATAAATATAAGGCTAGTAAATACTTACGAATAAACAGTCTCGAATAAGAATGAGATTTGAATAATTATCCCTTACCTTATATCTGATATGCTTCGTACGTATCCGAACCTCCTGTATAATGATTTAAATAATGTCATTGGCTTATTACAGAATCATATTCATTGTTATTATTTCATATATGGTTCACTTATGACTTTATATTACCCGTTATTTTGTAAATTCTATCTTAAACTATGTTTTGTGTAAAATCGTTTTATTTATCGTATATGTATAGACTTGTTGTTCTTGATATTATTAATACTTATATAATGTTTTAATTACATCCAGAATGTAAATCATGATTTATGCATCATATATATTTAGTATATATATATAATAGATAGATAAATTAAATGAAATACACCGTTCATTGAGAGGGTAGGCCGTACGTATGCATGAACATTGTTTTACTTTCATTATTGACTTGAATTTAAGTAAGTAGATGATATATATATATACAAATATAAATACAGTACCTTTATCATGTCATATATTTCATTATTATTCATTATATATACTTTATAATCATTCTTGAATGGTTAACATGGAGAATGAATCTAATCGCGTCGTGGAGACGGTAATCCATACATACGCACGAGCGATGATATCATTCCCATAATTATTGAATTCAATTGCAGTGGATGATATAATTTCTCATAATCATTATGAGGTTATAATAACCATATATAGTTATTCTTTACACCATTATACCCATCCAAGTAAGGTGGTGGTGGAAAAACAGAATACACCACGGTGTGGCGACGATATTACGTACGTACGCATGCCCGGTGATTTCATCTTACGTAGGATGGATAGAAGGTGAAATGGGTTTGTTTCATATTTATAATATAATATCAGTATATTATTGATACTCATTGTATTACTTTATAATGAAACAACAAAAGAAGAGGAATTTTAAGAAGAAAGAAACATGAAAGAATCGGTAGAAGAGATTGCCTCTTCTTCGACGCACCTCTTATAAGCCTCATATTACGGCACTAGAGTTGGTATTTTCAGGGGAAAAGAACCTATATAATGTTTCTAGGGAAGTTTAGGAGGGAAATTTTCAGGGGTTGTCCGAGAATGAATGCTTAAATTTGTGTAAAGAGGAGAGGGAGGAGGTGCCGTTTTATAAGGGAGTAGAGGGGCACCTTTGGAAATTGTGAAAATATTATTTTATTATAAATTTATCATCGGTTTCAAAAGTTCCAAAAATCATTAAAGATTAAGATAAGATGACTCATGGTAAAAATAAAATCATCTAGTAATAATTGGACATATTTTGGATAATATTTTAATAATTATAATCTTATTTATTTAAACCATTTATTAATGAGGTAAATAATGCATCATTATTGTGTCATAAATAATTTAATTTATATGATGTATAAAAATTATAAAAACAATACCTTCATGTAGGAAATATTTTTATCTTTCCAATGAATATTTATAGTATAAAATATAATATTTATAGCCTCTTATTAAAATTAATTACTAAAATATTTTTTTAATGTCAATTTTGTCTTTACGTAAAATTTATTAATCCAAATTGTCATTATCACTACCAAGTGGCTCAATGGTGTCCCAAAATAGACCCAAGTATGCCCATGGTCAGACACTACCCATCCAATAAGTTTAGGACAAGTGTTAAGGTAATTTTGTATTATTATAATATTCTTTTAACCTTGAATTACCCTATTTACCTTTAACCGCAGTAAATAAAAGTCAAAAGTTACTATTCAACGAAAAATATTTTCATCTTATTGAACCAAATTTTACTTCTTGATAACAATAATGTATGTCAGATTTTTGAAATTCAATTCTATGAAGTGGTAAAATTTTATTTAAATTAAAGAGTCAATTTTTTTAACTACAACTATGTGGTTTCACTATTCATCAAAAATTGATGTCTTTCAGAAAAATACCAAAAACTCACCCTAGGCTAATTTCGATATTCCGAAATCAAAAATGATGTCTATTTTTTCAAATTGAAAACATAGAAGTGGAATTAATTAAATTTAAAATTATTTCCCGTTATCAAAACAAATAGGGTGTTTTTAAGAAACTATAACTATCAAAAGATCGACACTTGTTTATGTCCAATTTAAAACTGAAATTAATTCCAATGATGAAAATTAGAATAAATTGTAAAAATATATTCTAATTAAACTTTAAAAACAATTAAAAAGATAATCTAACAATATAAATTATTGCGATGAAAAAAGTTGTTTTTAATTAAAATATTGCGTGTTTTTACTATTTATTAAAATATAAAAGTTATCAGAATAATATGAAAAATTTATCCAAATTAAACTTTTATATCCTGATTCAAATGAAGATTTCCATTTTGTCAAATTTAACTGATAAACATGTCAAAAACTAAATTTAATGTGGGTGCGCCATCAAAAGGCAACAAAACTTCATTTTTTGATAAATATTTATTTTACTCAAAAAATTTATTTTGTTCTCATACCATGTTCTAGAAAATGTGTAAGATGATTAATAATGTTATAAAATTCAAATTTAGTTGAAAATATTCATAAAATCTAGCTCATAAGAAAATTATAACCATATATCGTTGTTTAGTGAAACCTGGTACTGCGTACAACACACACTATCAAGGAAGGTCGCGATTGCATATAATGCAAGCCAAGTCGGGGTTGCGTGTTGTGAAATATTTGTTTGGTGTTGCGTATAAAATAATCAAAACATAATTCATTTATATAATAAACAAAATATATACTTAATGTTGCGTAGAATAATTTCCACAAAACGAATTTGAAATTGTGTTTAACACGAGCCAAGAGTAGTGTTGCGTACAATGCAAGCTAATACAGTGTCACATATAGCACAAACTAATTTTTCTGTAGTGTACAACACAAGACATCAATGAAATTAAAAATAATAATTCTCATAAAATCTCGGGTTGTTACAAATATCCCCTCATACTATCCCTACAGGTCATTCATAAAATACTTCTTCACATCCTGGGAAAAATAAAACATAGAAAGGGGTGAGATTAGATGCCCAGTTAGGATAAAATTATAGCCAAAACTTTCATAAATAGGCATAAACATTTAAGGAAATATATAACTAAAACAAAAGCCTTTTAAACATGAACTTCAACATAATATGTTATAAATAAAATGAAATAATTCCATTTACTTATTCACATGGATATTCTCCTAATCGAATAATCACATACAAAATCAATAACCACTTTCATAATGATAGAATGCATAATGCGAGACTATCATAACCACGAAGGCAAGGCCTCGTGCCAAGAATACAAATAATAATTTTTCAAGGCCTCGTGCTAAGACACTATATTGTCTAATGAGACCTACCGATGCATCTAGGAGCTATAGCGGGCTCCACCCATCACTAATTAAGTCCAATGCATTCCTCATGAGAATAGGTTTAAACATAACATAAACATTCGTATTAAAACTAGTATACGAAATGTAAATAATTTCTCCATAAACAATGAATGGTATAAAAATAACACATCCACAGTCAAACATATCACAAAACCTTCAATACAATATGTAATTTTTGTATCATAATAAATCAACTTCAAATAAGCTTAAAATCCATCAAAGGATGTTGACATGGATGAAATCAATACTACTTGAGAGAAATATCTCTTTTTTAAAATCATCTAAAATTCACATAATTAAAAAATAAAAAATTTACTTTGAAAATATCCTTATAAGCTTTTAAGGGGAGATTCGACGATTTTACAATGGTGGAAAATAGCCACACCCACCGTATAAGTAAAAAAAAATATATTCTTACCTTAATTTGTCGAAAAGGTTAAAAAGGAACTTGTTTGGAAAATGATAGAAATATTCCTTTCAAAGCATTTTATAAAAAGTTTAAAAAGGGTATAAATGACTTTAACCAATAGTATAGTAAATATTAAAAATGTTTTGAAATACATTTTTAAGAAACATGGATGTGGATGATAAAGAAGTCCCAGTAGATAATTACGTATAAACAACCTCGGATAATGAAGAGATTGTGAAATAAACCCTTACCTTGTACTTTTCCTTTGTTGATGGTAGATTAAAATCCTGTATAATTGTGAAATAATTGTTATTAAATTATAAAATAATCATATACATTAAAATTATATCATATATGATCTTTTAACATCGATTTGTTAATAACATCTTAGTATTATAATCATTTCGGGTGTTAACTTTCTCGTTTTCTTTTATATAATTTGTTAGATAAGCCTTGTTTGTTATGGATAGGTTGTATCTTATTCATATCTGGAATGATATAATGTCCTCAAACATTAATTTTAATAATGAAATGATAATTTTAATTGCATGGATACAATGGGGAATGAATCTCATCGCGTTCGTGGAGATGGTAGTCCGTACGTACACACGAGCGACAATATCATTCTTTTGATATTAAAATAATATATTATTGGATGTTATATCATATATAAAGAATCATTATCATGTTATATTTATTATTTAAATCAATTACATATCATTATCATACCCATCCAAATAATAATGTTTTTTAATAACAATTACACCATGATGTGGAGATGGTAAGCTGTACGTACGCACGTAGGGTGACATGTCATTAAAAGGATGGATATAATACTGAATATGGTTGTAGCATATTTATAATAACATAAATATATATAGAAGATAATGGATTTATTATTTTATAAAGGAAATAACTAAGAAAGAATAAGTTGAAGAAGAATGGAACTTGCAAAAGGGTGGTGAAAACATTACCTCTTCTTCAGGTTCATCCTTTTGATTTGATCAAAAGGTCACCTTAGGTTAAATTTCTGATCAAACTATGGCCTCTATGATGATTTTAGGGAAGTTTATAGAGTATTGGGGTAGGGTTTTGCCAAACAAAAAGTCTTTGAAGGTGTGAATAATTGGTTAGAATTTGTGTCCTTTTTTAAGGGGGGAGGATGGGCTCTTTAGGAAACAATTAATGTATTAATTTATAATAAATTCATATTCATTTTATAATGGCTCCAAAGTGAATTATTAAAATGATAAGGTGGGTATGGGACTAAATTAATTCATCCAATGTATTTTAGATAGGTTTGGGTCATTATATTAACCTTATCGTTTAGTTTTAACTCTTAGTTAATTAGATTGACATTACCATGTCACTTTGTAATTTTATATTATATTGTTAATAAACATTCTATATACATAAAAAAGACCCCCCAAGTGGTCCATTAATGATAAAAAATATCATGATATAACTCCTTTGGCTGAACCGTATATTTTTAGGAATATAATATCAATTAAAAATATAATACTTGTTTTAAATACTCATTTATGTCAATTTTGAAAATATTTAATAATTGATTTTTTTTAAAGTCCTAAAAACTTTATTAATTCGAACCAAATTAGTTTAAGCAATCCTATCATGTCATATTAACCAATAAAATTCATTTATGTCATCAAAACATTCAAATTATATTTATTTTAACATTTATAATACCAATTATTTGATTCTTGCATTAATTAAGAAAATACTGCATCATTATTGTGTCATAAAAAAATTTAATTATTCAATGTCTAAAAATTATAAATAAAATACCATTATGTAAGAAATATTTTTATCTTTATAATGAAAATTTATAGTCTAAAATACAACATATATAACCCTATGTAATTTTTTTTCTAAAAGATATATGCTTGTGTCATTTTTGCATTTACTTTAACTTAATTAATACAGACTGTCATTATCACGTACATGTGGATCCATGGGGTCCCAAAATCAACCCAAAGATATAAATGGTCGGAAATGTATCAAACAATAGGGTTAGAACACGTTTTAGGGTAATTTAGTATTATTATAATATTATTTGTTTACCCTTATTTACCGGATTGACCTTTTAACCATGGTAAATAAAATATTTTCTGAAGTAAATATTCAAAATGTCTAAAAAGAAGTTACCTATTTACACAATTTGGACCTCTTGATTCTAAATATGTAATCCATTTTTCTAAATTCAAAACACTTTGTAGAAGAAATTAATTTAAAACTAATTCCCGTTGTTAAAACAAAAAACGGTATTTATAAGAGATAATGACTATCAAACGATTGAAAGTTGTTTATGTCCGATTTAAATGTGAAATTATGTCCAATGACCAAAATTGTATTAAATTGTAAAAATATATTCTAAATATACTTTAAAACCACTCAAATTCATAATTTATCACTATTAATTATTTTGATTAAAAAATTTGTTTTTAATTAAAATTTAGTAATTTTCACTATTCATCAAAATATAAAAGTTATCCAAAAAGTACCAAAATTTTAACCTACGATAATTTGGATATGAATAAACCAAAAAATGAAGTCCATTTTGAGAGATAAAATTTATAAAATTTCAAAAAGTGGGTATTACTATTCATAAAGGCTACTTTGGTCGTAGTGTGTTAGAATCTCGAAGTTGCATACAATGCAAGCTATTACATTATTAAAAGGAAAACATACAGTGGATGCATGGGGTGTTACATTATCCTCTCCTTCAATAAATTATGTCCTCGTAATTTGAAATTATTTTTTGAAAATAAAAGGTTGAAAATAGAAAATACCTTTGGGAAAACCCACATCGGAAATTAGGTTAATAAAATTTAGTCTTAATAAGAGGAAAAGGAAAATGAAAGGGTCGCCACCAAATTTTGATCTCGATTAGGAGAAAATTGGTGGAAATTAGAGACATATAGTTGGAGGATAAACATAAATATTTATAGGTTGTGATTCATGTCATCAATCACAAACAAGTGTAAAATTGAGGGCCTTAAATTTATCAAACTATGATGATTTAAAATCTCATCAGTTCAACAAAACATATGTTATTAGGGTAACAAATTTTTTTTAATAACCCTTCACAAAAGTATAAGAATTAATTTCTTTATTGAATAAGAGAAGAAGAAAAATATATACTTTACATGCAGAGTCCCATCCTTTAACTAAGTTCTACCACAAACTCATATTTCACTCTAAAACATTATAGAGATTGAAAATAATATTATATTTATTATATTCTTATGGGGTTCAAAAAAATGAATTTATAATTCATCTAGAAGAACCATTGAAAAAACTAAATTATTCAATCTAGGAAATCACATGGTTCAGTGGTAGGTGATACACCCTTATCGCCCTTCAGTTGTGGGTTTAAGTCTCGCAGCCTTGCCGGAGGTGATGGGTTTCCACCCGACCTCTTGGTTGTCCTTTTTATGGAAATCCTAAAATAATATCAAACTAGACTTATCCGAAATAATTTTTCCCAAACTCACAGTCCAAAATTTATAATGTAGGTAATCATAATGAATATCCTTTTTTCCATGTAATAGCATGTGAACATCTTCATCATGTATTATTTTAAAACACTGCAACATCCTGAAATACCATAAAACCTTATTGATTACATTCATGATCCCTTATTACTTATAGAATATTGGATATACTCCTTCTATCCAAAAATGTTGTAAAATCCAACAATTATGGAATATAAAAATCCTTAATTAGTTTCAAGGTAGTCAAGAATATCCAATATAATTTATCCAAATCAATCATGTATTATTCCAAAATCTCTATCTCGGTATCAGAATCATATTATGGTTTATCTTTCTCTCAACCATATATTTTCCAAAAAAATTACCTGCTACTGAGTCACTTTTCTTTGATCCACACAATCCCAAGTCCTTAATAAAACAGTACTGCAGTACAATCCTTTTATACTCCATAATTATTATAACCAGTACATTGTTGATACAACACTCAAATGACATAATTCTCTAATAACAACATAAGAACTCAAATCATTCCTCTTCATCTGTGGTAGTATCGTAACTTTATTATTATCCAATATAATCATTTGGGGCATACTCTGATGATTTAGACATTGGTTCGTGTAGTTTCCCAACTCCTTGAAGATGAAGCATTGTACATTGGAAACGTTTTTCTTACCCTTGTAGTTACATACATGGTGTCCTTCTTCTACACCCTTAACAAACTCCCATTCTTTTCTGGAAATTTCCAGGGTGTTTCTTCCCAGAGTTATCACATATGGGAAAACTCTTCTTTTCCCTCTTCCCTTTATCTATCTTTTTCTCTTCCATCCTTTTCTTCTATTGATTCCCTTCAATGCCATATGAATCAGAGAATCTTTACTTATCTTATTAACACATGATATAATTTCTTCATAGGTTGAGAATACATTGGAAAATATTTCCCTTATAAATGCTGGTTTAATACCATGAATTATATGATCCTTCTTACTCTTTGGATCATACGTATTTATGGAGTTCACATTCCTTCTACTGGGCACCATTTCTATACAATAGCATAAACTGGGTCAGTTTATGAATTGTAATGAATAACTCCAAACTTGTAAAATACCTAACATAAATTGAACAGTTTATGGATATAATCCATAATCATAAAAATGTTTTCTTTGAGTAAGTATACACTCATAATCCCTTCATAATGGTTTGTAAAGAAAATGAGAATTATCCTAAGCATATCCCCCGGGAGTGTCATAACCAAGAGTGCAGTAAGGCCCGTTGTCGTGCACCGGTTCCCGTTCGAGTCTAGCTCAAAATGTTGTTTTTGAGTTTTACCCCTAGGTACATCTGTGCCAGAGCCGCCTCTACCTACTCATGTCCAGATGGGGATGTATTTCTCGGAAAACATACAAAATATCTTCAATACCAAAATTCTAGGAAGTTCTTCTACACTAATCCTCAAAGTCTCTCTTATGGCTATGTGCTCTAATCAGAGTTTATCTAAATCTAGTTTCCAAGGTTTGTACTAAACTTCCTTTGATACCAACTGTAACGCCTCGACCCCAGTTACCCAAAGTCGGTGCATTATTACATAACATTGGCATGATCACAATATATCGTGTCTCGAAAGATCCATTAGTTTAGTAGCCTTAGAAACACTAGATACATTCATAAAGATTACATTACATTATAAAATGAAAACTACAACGACATAGTCTCTATAGTCCACACCCATATCCTATCATACTATCCCTGTAAGTCATTTATAAAATAATTCTTCAAATACTTGGAAAAACAAAACCTATAAAGGGGTGATCTCAGATGCCTAGTGAGGAAAACAATATAGCGGAAACTTTCATAAATTAGCATAAACATTTATGGAAATTTATAACTAAATAAAAATCCTTTCAAACATGAACTTCAGAATAATATGGAAGAAATAAAATGAAATAATTCCATTTACTTATTCACATGGATATTCTACTAATCGAATAATCACACACAATATCAATAACCACTTTTATAATGATGGAATGCATAATTCCAGACTATCATAACCACGTAGCTAAGGCCTCATGCCAAGACTAAAAATAAGATTTTTTCAAGGCCTCATGCCAAGACACAAGTTTGTCTCATGAGACCTACCGATGCATCAAGGAGCTATAGAGGGCTCCACCCGTCACTTTTTATGTCCAAGGCATTCCTCATATTAATAGGTTAAAACATAACATAAACATTCGTATTAAAACTAGCATACGAAACGTCAATAATTTCTCCATAAACCATGAATGGTATAAAAATAACACATCCACAGTAAATCATATAAAAATACATTCAATACAATATGGATGTTTTGTATCATAATAAATCAACTTCAAATAAGCTTAAAATTCACCAAAGGGTGTTGACATAGATGAAATAAAAACTATTTGAGAGAAATTTCTCTTTTTTTTGAAATCATTAAAAGTCACATAATTATAAAATAAAACATTTAATTTGAAAATATCCTTATAATATTTTTAGGGAAGATTCGAATAATTTACTATGGTGGAAAATAGCCACACCCGTCGTATAAGTTAAACAAAGACATTCTTACCATAACTTGTCAAAAAGTTTAAAAAGGACCTTGTTTGAGAAACGATGGAAAGATTCCTTTCAAACCATTTTATAAAAAGTCTAACAAGGGTGTGAATGAATTTAACCAATAGTCTAGTAAATAGTAAAAATGTTTTGAAATACATTTTTAAGAAACATGGATGTGGATGATAAAGAAGTCTCAATAGATAATTACGTATAAACAATATCAGATAATCAAGAGATTGTGAAATAAAACCTTACCATGTACTTTTACTTGGTTGAGGGTAGGTTAACATCCTGTATAATAGTGAAATAATTGTTATTAAATTATAAATGAATCATATACATTAATATTATATCATATATGATCTTTTAACATTCATTTGTTAATAATATCTTAGTATTATCATTGTTTCAGGTGTTAACTTACTCATTTTATTTTATATATTTTTTACATAAGCCATGTTTGTTATGGATAGGTTGTATCTTATTATAATCCAGAATGATATCATGTCCTTAAACATTATTTTTAATCATAAAATGAGAATATAATTGCATGGATACGATGGGGAATAAATCTCATCGCGTTCATGGAGACGGTAGTCCGTACGTACGCACGAGCGACAATATCATTCGTTTGATATTAAAATAATATATGATTGGATGGTATATCATATATATATAGAATCATTATCATGTTATATTTATTATTTACATCAATTACATATCATTATCATACCAATCCAAATAATAATGTTTTTGAATAACAATTAAACCACGATTTGGAGACGGTAAACCGTACGTACGCACGTATGGTGACATGTAATTCAAGGGATGGATAGAATACTGAATATGGTTGTAACATATTTATAATAACATCAAATTATATATAAAATACTAGATTTATTATTTTATAAAGTAAATAACAAAGAAAGAAGAAGTTTAAAAAGAATGAAACATGAAAAAGGGTGGTGAAAACATTTCCTCTTCTTCGGGTTCTTCCTTTTGATTTGATCAAAAGGGTTCCATAGGTTAGATTTATGATCATAATAAGTCCTCTAGGTTGATGTGAGGGATGTTTAAAGAGTATTGGGGTAGGGTTTTTCTGAAAAAAAAAGGCTTTGAAGCTGTGAATAATTGGATCGAAGTTGTGTCCTTTTATAAGGGGGAGGAGGGGCACTTTAGGGAAAACATAAATTATTAATTTATAATAAATTCATATTCGGTTTCTAATGGATCCAATGTGTATTATGAAAATTATAAGGTGGGGATTGGTATAAATCCATTCAACCAATAAATTTTAGACAGTTTTGGTCATTATATTAACCTTATATTTTAGTTTTAACTCTTAGTTAATTAGATTGACATTTACTATGTCACTTTGTATTTTTATATTATATAGATAATAAACTTAATATATACATCCAAGAGACCCCCAAGTGGTCCATTAATGAAACATAAATCATGATATAAGTCCTTTGACTGAACTTTAGGTTTTTTTAATAAAATATCAATTAATAATATAATACTTTTTTTAAAAACTCATTTATGTCAATTTTGACAATATTTAATAATTTTTTTTAAAGTCTTAAAAACTTTATTAATTAAAAAGAAATTAATTTAAGAAATACTATCATTTCATAATAACCAATTAAATTCATTTATGTCATCAAAACTTTCAAATTATATTTATTTTAAAATTTATAATACCAATTGTTTTATTATTGCATTAGTAAGGAAAATGCTGCATCATTATTGTGTCACAAATAAATTTAATTATTCAGTGTCTAAAAATTATAAATAAAATATAAATATGTAATAAATCCTCTTATCATTCTAATGAATATTTATAGTCGAAAAAGCAACATATATAACCCTATGTAAAAATTGTTTTCCTAAAAAATATATGCTTGTGTCATTTTTGCATTTACATTAACTTAATTAATATAAAGTGTCATTATCACTTACAAGTGGCTCCATGGGATCCCAAAATCGACCCAAAGATTCCCATGGTCATACATGTATCAACCAATAGGGTTATGACACGTTTTAGGGTAATTTAGTATTATTATAATATTATTTTTATATCCTTATTTACAGGATTTACCCTTTAACCATGGAAAATAAAATATTTACTGAAGTAATTATTCAAAATTTCTAAAAATAAAAGTTACCTATTTTCACAATTTGGACCTCCTGATTCTAAATATGGAATCCATTTTTCTAAATTCAAAACACATAAGTGGAATAAATTAATTTAAATTTAATTCCCATTGTTAAAACAAAAGGCGTGTTTTTAAGAGATAATAATTATCAAAAGATTGACAGTTATTTATGTCCGGTTTAAATGTGAAATTATTTCAAATGACCAAAATTGTATTTAATGGTAAAAATATATTCTAAATATACATTAAAACCACTCAAATTCATAATTTATCACTATTAATTATATTGATTTAAAAAGTTTTTTTAATTAAAATTTAGTAATTTTCACTATTCTTCAAAATATAAAAGTTGTCCGAAAAGTACTAAAATTTTACCGTAGGCTAATTTTGATAATCCGAAAGAAAAAATGAAATCCATTTTGAGAGATAAAATTTATAAAATTTAAAAAAGTGGGTATTACTATTCATAACAGCTACATTGATTGGTCGCGGTGTGTTAGAATCTCGAAGGTGCGTATAATGCAAGCTGTTGCATTATTCAAAGGGAAACATACCGTGGAAGCTTGGCATGTTACACAACAATTATGATTCTATCATCTGGTGCTACCACCATGGTTCTACAATCAGTTTCTACCTCTAGGGCGGCACCACTAGGTGGTGCTACAAGATTGATACCATCAGGTGATACCAATGGGGTGCTACCACTCGGTTCTATTTCCAGGGTGCTACAACTTGGTTCTACTGCTAGGGTGCTACCGCCAGGTGATACCACCAATTGATACCACTAGGCTTAAAACACCCAAAACATTCCCTAGAAACCTCAATCATCATATTTTTCTAAAGTATCATCTTGCAACGTTCAGTCCATTACAGAGGTATTGTGTCTAACCCATAGATAACATTAATTGCAATTTATTATTCCAATCATGTTCTATTATTTCTTCTCTAACATGACAATATCTTAGGAGTTAGATCCATTATTTATAAGAACAATGAAAGCATGTTCAATATCTCAAGAAAAAATTATCGATGAATCTTGATTTTATTTTCTCATTAAACTCCCATTTTTTCTATTGATGTTATTTTTATCCTTTTAACTAATATATTTCTTTATAGACATTAATAATATGAACTAAATTCCAAGTCTTCAACATTTTTCATTGGACACTTTTTGGATAAATAACTCGAGTCACCATAGTTGAAAAGATATATTGTTTTCTTACTATTTTCCATAAAAATTCACATTTTGAATCATTTTTAATTTGAGAAACATTATTTGCTTTATTTCACCTAAATTATCATCATCTATGTATTATACCATATTTTTGGAACATGGATTTTTCAGATGATTTTGAACTTTTCATTCTGTCAAAGGTCGAAATTTTAAACCATGTTTTGGCATATAAATACAATAACTTGAACACTTAAAAGTGTCATTTTAAAATATAATTTAAGGCCCAATATTTGTTATTTGGTGTTCCATAGAGTTTTGGGAACACTATTAAATAAAAACATGTTTTTTGTATAAGCATGAATGGGCACAAAGCTTGTTTCAAACCGCGTGGCCCACTTGTTGAAACTATGTGGCTTTAAAGGGGGTGGTACATGGTTTGACTAACCATGCAAGATGAGTAACATAGTCATGTCTTAGGTTACATAGATAATCAAAAAGTATAATTCATGTTTTGTCTATGATTTGGTTATACATACACTAGCCATGTGAGAGGGTGTCACTTGTGGCAGTTATAGCATATGGTAAGTGCAAGGTTTGAAAAAACATGCAGTGAAACAATGTCTCTCACTGAAGTGGGGAAATTAATTTTCTTTACCTAATATATTTAATCTTACACAACCATTATTTCTCCACAAATCCATGCACTGTATCCACTTTTATAGAGTTATCCCTCGGCCACTCTTAGGAATCGATACTCCTCCTTCGTTCAACATCAAAAACAAGAATTTTTTGGAATTGTTGGATCTATTTCCAGCTCATATTTCTTATTATTTCTATAACCTTCTATATATTGTATAATAAATATATGTGGGATCATTTACCCAACATTGATGGAATTTTTCTATTTCTCAGTTTTCTCTCAATTCAGTTTGAATGGAATCTTGATAATGGATGAGTGAAGAATCCTAAGAAAGAGGTAAGTGGTCTATGAACTTTCCATTAATTCATTCATCTATTATAAAATGTGTAATTGTTCTATGCACCAAGAAATACATGCATATCCTCATAAAAATGAAATTAATTAAAATAAATATGTCCATTATGGCCTAGAATCCTCTTAAATCATTGGTCATCAGTGACCTCATCCTAAACAACCCCTTAAGGTTGTTAGATTACATGCTTTTTACCATACATGACTTGTGATTAAACACCCCTTGGGTGTATTCTTTAGATTCCTTGAAATGTAATAAATTATTTAAAAAATCGAAATATATTTTAATTAAACCCTTTTTTCTTTGATATCATTCAATATGTTTTATTTTATTTAGTCAGTTAATTTTATTAATTTCATTGAATTGAAACCCGTTAAATAAAATGTTTTGATGAATTTTATAATGGGATGTGTAATTCGCAATGGCCTTTGCGATTATTATATACGAAATAGCTAATTTCATTGATAAATTAATGATGTATGGATTGTATACCTTGTCCCTAATTTATATTCTGGCCCAAATATTCCAATGTCTAAATTCTAATCAATGACTATGACATATTAATGAATTGTCATTGCACCTTAAGTGAAGTGAAGTTCCTATTTAAGGAACGCCTATGCTATAGGATAATATGGTATGATAGGTCAATTTATACTAGATTGTTATAGAGGGAACAAGGTTATGGTTTTCAGCATATCATTTCAAACAACATTGGTCAAGGATGTTGGGCATTGAATTTCACATCACTTGTGTTGATGGTCGGGATTTTTTTACACCCCCTCTATTAGGATATTTTGAATGACCCCTCTCATCATTATTTGATACTTGGAATAACATACTACAATGTTATTGATTCTTAGAATGATGGCCTAAATTATTCATGATACTCATAATGGAATCCTATATTACTCATGATACTCAAGAATGGAATCCCTTATTACTATTATAATTATCCATGGACTCCTGAGCTATGCCTCATTTCCTATATGGTGCTATGATTATATATAAATAGATATATATGTTTCCCTATAAATATTTCATATACATACATACATAAATATATATATATATATAACTATATATATTATTACACACATTTATAGGTATTACTACTTAGGACAAAGAAGGTATGGTCTTCCAGGTGTGCCTAAGGTATCTGGGCCTAACATGATTTCTTTTATTTGTTCACTACATTATTACTATATTTGAAAACTGTTATATGTTATACTCATGGAATGAATAGAATTAGACCTAACTATTGGGGGCTTAATAAGTATATCACACACTGTGTTTGGGTCTCCATCACACTCGGGTTCCCAAAAAAACATCATTGTTATAGGATCCGATCATGGATTATGCTTGTGTTTTTGTTCTCGAATTTGGAAGATTAGGATTAATGGACTAAGCTAGATTTAAAGATGCTCTAGGAGATATCCTTGGAGGATTTTTCCCATTCATTGTGTATTTTTTATACATTACCTCATTTATTTTGACTACCTTTTGTATTGTAGAATCACATGGACATGCATGGTTGTGTATTTAGCATTGGATATTTTATTAGTTATTTTTGTATTCCATTATCTTTATTCTACACTACATAAATTGTTCAACAAATTATTTTTTATGTTTGTGCTTTGTTTTATACTAATCCAGAGTGTATAGTATCCCCATTGTACCTAAATTATACCCTCGGTCCTAGCTATTTGCATCTGGCATATGGGGTGGTTGGCTTCAGGACATGTGACCAACCACCAGAAGACATCATTTAGTGGATTTTGGGTTAATATGTTACAAATTGGTATTAGAGGTTTATTTTAATTTGACATACTATTTTTGGTTGGTGGACAAGAGGCTAGGAAACTATTATCACTTGGTAAATAGTCATGTTTAGGAGTGATCAACCCATGCATAGGTAAATAACCAAGTGTCCAACGATGGGACTATTTTTTGTTATTTAATATGAGGATTTTTCACCTTGAGTGATTGATTTAATTTTGTTTCTAATATTGTTTTAGTTTTTTTGTGAATAATATCCTTTTCCTAGTATAGAATGGATGTATTGTTATGTTTATCATTGTTGGAACATATATATGTTCACATGTCATGCATATTCCATTCCATTTAAGTTTCAGTTTAGGACTAAAGGAATCATTTTGGATGTCCCTTGTGTGATTATATGCCATGCTGCATGATTATTTAGAATTCATGATAGTATACCATGTTTTGGTGATTTATCAGTATGCCTATTTGTATAACTTGATGGGTAATTTATTTTCATTCTGTCTTATAAAACATTATAGAGTGATTATGTGTTATACATGTTATTATTCCAAGCCTTGTGATAATTACAATGAAAAAATTGGTCAATAAAATGTCTATTTCAACCTAAATGATGTATTCCCATATAGATAGATGGACTAACCTTCAAAAACCTATCATGACATGTTTGAGCCATGAATATTTGGTAACATGAGAGGAAAAATTTGTTGTTGTGATTAAATGGGGGTAAAATGCAATTTTTAAAGAGTATCTTCCTTTATTATTTAGGAAGGGTAATCAATATAATCAAACCATGAAAAATGCACTTATTATATTGTGAAATCGAATGTAAAAAAATATGGTTTCATTTACATGAATTCAAATTGTACCTTATAATGGAAAGTACCATTATAGTTTTGTTGTGTTAGTGAATCTAAATGAGCATTGTTATATACTAAATGGAAATTCTTATAGAAAATTAATAATTTTAAATCAAGATATAAACTATGAATTTATAGAGGATTATACCTCTATTATTTGGTCATGATAGCCTATATGAATAAATCCTTAAATGAAAATATATACCCAAGTAGGTCATTTGGGATGTGTTTCTTATGATATATACCTAGTAACGGTGATTTGAAAACATAATAACTTAACTGTTATGGGTTTCATTTAACTAAACCCAGATTAGATTGAGAGGGTCACAACTAGTTTTCTTTTTCTCTTATACCTAAACTTTTAACCCCATTGGTGAATACTCATTTTTATTGGGATGGTTATGTAATATTTTAATATCCACTTATACAGGTAATGTATAAAAGTATGGTGGTGTTTTAATGAACTACATCATTAAATCAATAAAAAAACTTTTATTTATTTTTGAGTTTTAATATTACGAGGCTTTAGTTAATTGAAATTCATTTTACAACCTGAAGGTTGTATTCCTCTATATCATGGAATTGAAATTTTCAATAACTATTATTTGATATGATAATCCATGTTATAAATAAAGTTACTTAATGGAATGTATAAGATACATATTCTAAATTGAGAAAATGTGTTAGCTAAATAAGTAGTCCTTGAGAAGAAGTTTGATGTAAATTTCTATAGTAACCATGAGGTTTTATAAAAATAACCTACCAATTAATTTGTATTTATGAATTATTACTTGGGGATTATAAAAATGATCCTTTTAATGTCTAAAATAATGGTTCATTCGGGTAGTAGAATAAATTAAACCTTAATGTGGTGTTCTTATTTCCATCCATAGTATAACGGTTAGAATTATTGTTAGATTAGAGGTTATTCTAGTAATCCTAGGGACCTTTTCATTATAAACTATTCATACGGTCGAAAATTTATGGTTTTAGTAATTGGATATCCTAATAGAGGAAGTTCCCTCAGAATATAAAATAATTACTAAATTATTATATAGAACTTCAAAAAAGAGGTGTCATTTAGGTTTCGGTTATCCCATATGGGAGTATTTGTTTATAAAACTATGCATGAGTTAAATGGGTTGTCATGTGGTTAATTAACCTTATTAATGGTGGGTGAATTGGGTAATTATTAGATACAGTGGGTTAGACCTGAATAGGGAATGGTCGATGTCTTAACTAGTCAAGTGACCCTTCTTCTCCTTTGATGGATAACTATGAGGTTCCTCACTCATTTTAACAGTCATATATGAAAATATGACTTTGGAAAAATTCTATTTTTGGTTTATCAGATTCTAGGATATATGGGACTGATAGGCCTATGCAGATTATCAAATGATACCCCGTTGTAATGAGGTAATTTTATGGTTATTTGTGTTTATACATACAGTACCCATTTAATTGTTAAACTGGTATAATTAACTTAATGTGTTAGATAGAAAATCATTTATGCCTTGAGCTATTATCATTTGATCACAGTTCATCTATGAGTTAGAGTGACTTTTTAAATTTAGTAAATATGACTCTTCCAAAATCTCAGGATAGTGTTGTAAATGGATTGTGTATTGTTACACTACCAGTCTATTTGGTATGGATTTAATGCTATATTCTAGTGATATGAATTCACATGGCACAGAATAAGCATCACATGTATGTATAACGATGAATCTAATTTATCATTTTCTTATGTCTCTATTTTTCCTCACATTTAGCATTGGCACATGGTAAAAGTGTTTTTTCCACATCTATAAATTCTGTATGGTGGGGGATGGAGTGTGTGCCATGGGATTATTTCCCGTTTTCATTAAATGGTGAATAGGTAACTCCTAAGGTGGGGATCATTGCATCAAACATGTTTTAGAATATCCTTCCTAGTGGTGGGAGCACAAGTCAAAAAAACAAATTTGGATATGGTCAGAAAAATATTTGAAAGCATGCGAGGCTAGTGGGTTGAGTTCATTTTACTTAAAATGATACTCGAGATGAAAACCAATTATGGGTTGGATCAAGTTTGGATTCTAGATTCGGAATTAGGTGCATTATCAACCCAGGAATGTTACACATCTAATGTATGTCGTTTCATGAAATGTAGCATGCTGATAAAATTATTGGATATGTATGTGACTTCTAAAGAAACCATGAGTTGATGTAGGACTACATAGGGATTTTTTGAATCAATAATTACATTCCATGGTATTTTGGAAATCATGGTCGGTTAACGATTATGTTTCAGCGGGTTTATTTAGTCTCTTTATAAGAAGTTGGCCATTGGTGGTTTGATTTTTCATATTATTGGCAGTTAGATATGATTATTGGAAATAATGTCAGGCACCTCATCTAGGATATGGAATGTATTTCTAGAATATTATTTAGGATTGTGATATCCTCTTTGTTTACTCATGGTTTAGAGAGGATCATGTCATATATCATGACATTATCCAGGGTGCAATAAAACATCAATAGTTATACACTGAGCATAAGGAATAATTAAAAACCCATTGGATGTTCTAATAGACTTCATTGTAGTTGTTCTCAGGTAGTGTGGACAATTTTAGTGTTGTGTAAAATCCCTAAGTGATACTAGGATTTCTGTGTATGAAGGACTTTGATGAACTCATGGACACCGGCCGACTCTCAGAATTGTTCTCCTTGTGAGATACAATTTGGTCTTAATCAATTTTTTTATGTGGATGTTTTGTCTAGGTACTAATGTTTCACCTACAAACACTATTTTATGGAATACCTTGGATGATCTACATGGAATCTGGTAGTTGATTTTAAGTTTAACTAGACTATAGTAAGGCTCAGATGACATGATTAAACTATGATGATCCAAGGGTGGTGCATTGGCTATACACCTATGTTTTTGTGGTGGCACGACGATGTAATTGAAATTTTTTGGTTAGAAATGTAACCAGAATCCTATTATTGTCCGTAATTAGCATGTTAAAAATAATCATGGTATTACCTGAAATAATTGATTCATAATCAGGTTCTATGATTATGGGATGCTAAAGCCGAGCATTTTTAGAGATAGTTTGAAATAAGTGGTTTAACTTTTGGTACTCTTATTTCATTGATTATAGTCCGTTCGGAATCACATCAAGAGTGGTGTTAGGATATGGTTAGTGTAGTAACAATAAAATCTGAGTATTTTCATGGATCTACCACGCTGAATGAGGTCAATTGGATTCGGTCAAGGTCAGCTAGCATGTAGATCACATCAGAAGAATGATACGAGTTCGCTTATATTGGGAAATTCTAACAGTGGGTACTATCGTGACATAAAATTTTCCATTAAAAGTTAGAACCTATGGTGGTGAGATCTATTGCCTAGTTAATGATGGATATGATTACATTATCATGTCATGGGTTAGAAGGTATCTGTTTAGCATCATCTTATTGGTTGTTTTCTAATATGAGTTTTTTCTCATGTTTCACATGTGTAAATATTGTATGCATTAAGTGATTCATAGAGCTACAATGGGAATTTAGAAACACAACATGAACATTGGAATGAAACATCATTATCCAATTAGGACAATTGTTGTTTCTTTGTTCCCCATGTCTTTTTGAGGATGGAAATTTCTATGGTGAGGATAATATACCATCTTTCATTTTTGGACTGTTGGAATTCCAAAGGAGTTTGAACTTTTTAGTTGGTGGATGGGACAAATTTTATAATATGTTTTCACACACATATATATATATCCCATAATTCAAATTCCTAAAAGTATAAATTTTTGAAGAAATTTAATATTCAAGAGGTATTTGGTTGTTCGGATGAGTTTTCTGAGCGTTGGGAACTAAATACTAATTTCATGGAGAAGATGGAATTGGTCCACAGTTTGTTTCAAACTATGTGTAACTCTAGGTAAAACCATTAATCCCTTAAGGGCGTTGAATACAATTTGAATATCCATGTGAAAGGACGTGTAGGGGGTTCTATAAAAAATTAAATAAGGGAACATGGGTTGTGGATAGTTTTTTTAGTCGTGAAAAATCAATGCAAGGGGTGTCCCTTTGGGTAGTTCTAGTGCATGATTGGCACATGGTTTTTCTAACCAAGCATCCAAACCATGTGTATCATTAAAGGGGAGAAATTCTATTTCCTCTCCTAATTTATTTAGCACTCCAACTCACTTAATTTTCCCCCAATCTGCTCATAGCACCCCCCCCCTGCATGGAGCTCTCCCATGGCCTCTCCTATAATTTGATTCTACTCCTTTGTTCGACATCAGAATCAACCTATGTCGATATCATTGGATCCATTTCAGTAAAATATCAACTTATCTTAATTAATTGTTTTGTTATTCCCACTCTATAAGAAATTCTAAATCTATATAGTTTCTTTTAACTTATTTGATTGGATTTTATATATTTCTACATATTCTATTGTTATGGCCCGAATCAAAGATTGATAATGGAAGAGTAAAGCATTATAAAATTGAGGTATGTAGTCTATGTGATTTATCGTAAAATAATCATCATTTATAACATGTTTTATTGTTCCAAGAATCATTACATCAATGTGTCACTTCTTAAAAATGAAATTAAATAATTTATATTATTTGACTCTAACATAGAACCATCTTAAATTGTTGGGGTTTGGGAACCTCAACCTGAACAACCCCATAAAGAGATTTTTGTTACATAATTTGGTATTGTCATTGAATAGTGACTAAACCACCCCTTGGATGTGTTGATTAAATTCATTGGCATGTAATAAATGATTTAATAAATTCTAATGGTTTTCAAGGAACCCATTAGACCATTATATCTTTATTTATGTTTGATTTTTTTTCAATCGATCAATATTATTAGTTGAATTAAATTAGAATGTATTAAATAAAATGTGTTGATGATTTCTATTATGGAATGAGTAATTCTCAAGGCTATTATGTTTCTTATAAATGGAATGGATAATTTCATGGTTAAATTGATGATGTTTGGGATTATAGAACTTTTACTTGATTTACATAATGGAATGGGTATTCTAATATAATATTTTAACCAATAAATATGACATATTAATAAAGACAACATGGGTTATGTCAGGTTCCTCTTTACATAGTGCCTATTCTAGGAGATCATGGGGTAAATGTGGTCACCTTATACTAGATTATTACAGAGGTATCTTGGATAGGGTTGAGGAAATTGAGTTTCAAAACCCCTTGGTCCCGGATGTTGGATTTGGAATTTAACATCACATTCTTTAATGGACATGATGTTTCACACTGCCATTATTTGGATGTTCAGAATTACCGCTCTCAACGTTTTTTAATACCAGACATGACATTATACATTATTAATAATCATCATAACATCCTACATTATTCTTGATACTCAATATGATGTCCCATATTACTAATGATACTCGTGCATGGAACCCCTTATTTATATTATGATTATCCAGGGATACTTGACCTATGCCTCAGGTCCTGGATGATATTATATATCTATGTATATTATTATATCTGTTACTACATATATTGTGTGTATATATATATATATGTCTGATGACATATATTGAGACGTATTTTTATTTAGGATGAAGAAGGTATGGTCAGCCAGGTGTCCCTATGGAACCTGAAGCTGATATGATTACAATTTTTTATTTAGATTATTATTACTTTATCAGAACACTGCTGTATTTGATACTCATATATTGGATAGGATTAGTCAAAATTGGTAGTGGCCTACTAAGTATACTGCACACCCTATTAAGGACATCATTTCACTGGGATACCCAAACAAAAATTATGATTGTAGGATTAGGGTATGGATTATTCTTTTGCATCTATTCTCCGGTAAGGGAGATTAGGAGTATAGGATGGATCTAGAGCTCATGATTCTTATTGAGATATCCTTTGCTGCTTTTGTATTTTTTGTTTATTTTTGATGAATTACCTATAGTATGTCCATTAAATTATATATTATATAATTTCAAGGATATATATATATGTATATATGTTGTGAAATTTGAAATTACCCATTTTATAAGTTATTATTTCTTTGTGCTTCCTTTCGTTTATACAGCTTCCACTACTACTTTTTTATTTATTATTTTTATGATATTTTTGATACTTTCTCATGGGGTATAGTCTCCCCATTGTACTTCCATTAGACCACTACTACTAGTCAGTATCTCTTGGCGTATGGGGAGGTGTGCTTAATGGAATCTAACCAACTGGATCATGGAACCATTTTCGGGGATCCTAGGTTAGGACATTGTAATTTGAGTATGCAGATACTTCATTGTTTACTTATCTGACATTTCCTTTTATCATGGATTCAAAATATATTTCATATTTTCCCACTTATTTCAAATTAGGGGTCATCTCATGAGCAATAAATATGTTGTGTAGCTCATCAATTATCAAATTTTAACATTCATCATGGAATGATATTTATTAATCAAAATGATCTAAAAAGGTCAACACCATTTTTTTGATAATGATGGAATTATTTCGCTTCTCACCAATTCCTTGTATATTCTCCATCATCATATTTAACATGGAAAAGTGGTCATGGATTGTCCCACCATCATCTATAATTATATAAGTGAATTTGATCTTCCAAACCTGGCGATTTTCCTCCTTAAAATGAAGACATCTTTATATCAACTTTTCAGTTTGTCCCATATGTCTTTTGAAATATAGAGACACATGACCGTCCTGTATATCATTTTTGATATAGATATCAAGATGTAATTTTTTTCCTTTCTATCTAATTCCAAATTTCTCTTGCAACCTTAGGTCATTGAAATATCATCAGGAATAGTTGAAAAACCCATTGTTGAATCATCTCTAACTTCTAAACTAATTGATCATAGGTAGGGTAGTATCCTATTCTATTAAGTGTTATAATAATACCTATAAAAATTGGGAATATGAAGGCTATTTATAGAATTATGATTCTCCATTTTTTATAAATATTATTGGATATTTAGAGGTAACCTCATATGATAAAACTTATATAGTTCAAGAAATATAGACCACTGAGGTGGGTGAATCAGTGGTCCCATTATACAAAACATTCTCATTTCAAATTCAATCTCTTTAAATAATTATATTTTTCAATCCACATAATAAAATTTCTCAAAACCTCACCTCATGATTATTTAAAATATAAGAATTAGAAATGTCATTTACAGGGTTCGGTATAAAATCCTACTCCTTATTGTAACCTGTTATTCACCCTATTTCAATATCTTCACTATCAAACAAGTGATTATAATCATATAATATTAATCCCTAATTAATATAGAATCCAAATATGTCCCTCCACTTCACAGACATACTGAGAGATACACCATAACTCTAATACAAACAGGATGATCAAATTTTCATCCTAAATAAATATCAAGTGCAAGAATATAATCTTCATGTACTTGGTTAATTCAACAAAAATTAAAAATATAATCTTCCACCATGAGTGGTAGATATTAAATTCTTCCCATGTACCTCTACATGATCATAAACAGTGGATTTTGACACTATTGGTCTTGGAACATATTCTTATTTTCCTTGATAATGGATGTATCAGTCTCTCTCATAATGTCCTTGAAAAATATGTGCAATTTATCTCTCTTTTACACCAACACTATTAAAAATTATTCAATATATATCTATATAACAATTATAATATTTTCATCATTGATTCCCATTTTAAATAATTTTTCATATATTCCTTCATGTTTTTGCACATATTTTGACACACACTCCCTATTTTATGCTGCAATGGATGAAAATCCTATTCTATCCATCCCATTATCACCAGATCAAATTTGAGCCCCATTTTATTTTCTACAATGTATAAAAATCTCCCTTTAATACTCGTTATGAGATATCATTTGAATATTCTAAATACTAGGGTATTCTATCTGCTATTGACAATATATTTAAAGGCCCCTAATTTATATAGATCCTCATTTCTCTCTATGGAAACAACAAACTATATTTTCAAAATGACTATGTGAAACTATATATTAAGAATTCAGCCATGTGAATCCACTAGTCAATATTTAACTACAATTAATAATATATTTAATAGAAAAATTTACACGTGGATTAAAAGACTATGTGGTTCACTTATGAAAATGTATACAAAGCAATTCACATAGCTGGATCAACACTTCACTGGTTGGGATATTTAAATCTTGTTTATAGTTTCATAACCATCACATTCACCTAAATTTTATATTGTTTAGTAAAAGTGTAGTTTCATGCATTTAACATTTCAATCATTCTTATGAATTAATTTAATATTATTAACTAGATAATTTTTTCATTTGACCAACTTCAGCTCATTTATGGAGGATTACATTTGCATGGATCTCAGACATGCCTTAGTTCATGTACAATAACTCAACAATGATTTCTTCTCATAATAATTCATGGAAGCTTCTCAATTAAATTTTTTGTATGGCCATGATCATATTATAACATACATAGTGGGATAATTGCACACTAAAAAACCCTTGAATGATGGATGAAGACAATGTATCTCACCTATGATCAGATGATACAAATCTTCCTGATCATTAATACTTCATTATATGAATATCATGTAACCACAGATAAACAATAGTCACTATGCCTCTATCCCACATCAATGTCTCCATCTATTAAGATCTCCCTTTTGTAGATTTATGTTCCATAGACTTCTCATGCTAGAAATGGGGTCTTTCACCCATAGCACTATAAAACCACGAGCTTCACATATTGTTCACACCATCATAATCCCACAAACCCTCCTCTATAATGCTCACCTAAATAAATCTAATGTGTGATATATTTCATCCCACTCACTATCTTATTCCTCAATGTGGTCCACCTTGACCAGCTCTCCCTTGTGTTGAACATTCTCCCATAAATTTATTTGATGGGTTGGACCTTATGGCATGTATGTTTGGCCAATTGTTTTTCCAAGATATGGAACATATCTTATCTTGTAAGGCTACCATACATAAATATAAAAACAAATATCCTCCATATATATTATTCAATAATTCTTCATGAAAATGCTTCATGTTGTAGCCTCAAGTGTATTATAGACTTATATGTATTCCCAATAAATCCTGACATACAATTTATTTTCCTCAACAATCTTCCATGTATCATTAACAAAATATATTGAATGAATAAAAAAATGAAATAATTTCTTGGAAAAAATAGTTTTTATGTTTTATGTTTTAATATATATGAAGTTAGAAAAATATTCATGAAAAGTAATTACTTCCACATCTCTGATATGTTCATTCAAAAAACAATCATCATGTTTTTGGAGAACATTAATCCATGTATCTGTACGACCAACCAGCTGACATAATTAATAAACCATTAAAATAATATATTAAATATAATAAAAAAACATTTAGTTATAATGAAATAAAATAAATATTAATGCTTCAAATACAACCATAATATTTCTCTTTAAAAAAAATTATTACCCAACGATATGAGGAATACATTTTTTTCCTGATTCATTCTATTTTATTAGATAATTATTACTAAAAATAGAAACTATAATCAAAATTATTATTTTATTTTTTTATATTATTAAGATACTATAAAATATGCACTTACGTAATGAAAAGGATCATTATTATTATCAAAAAATATCATCCACTTCTTTCTTGAAATTTCTTCAGGAACTTTATCATACATTCGTCATGTGCTCCGAGTTGTTTTGTTAAAAAAAATCCATAATTTCCATTTAACATCTATCCATTTATTGAAAAATATTTCATGTTCTATAGGCATAAAACGAAGTCAGGGTCATCCAAATGAAAAAAATCATGCAATAGAAAACGTAACACTATATAACTATATTACTCATTTTACTCATGCCTTTTAAATTAAGTATCATTTAATATTAAAATAATATTAACATTACTTTTTTTCAGACACCTAACTTTTCCAATTTTTGAAAATAGAGAATTAATGGGAATACTCACCATCTCATAAGAAATCAACCAAGAAACTGTCCTTAGATTTTGGCACCATCATCTATAGGCACCTGGAACTCATCAAATGGAATGAGAATTATGAATTATTTTAGGTAACAAACTTATTTTATGTTCATATTTATATTTATATTAATATTTTTTAACTTAATTAATTTAAAAATCATTAAAAAGAGTAAAATATATAGTTTTTTGTTGAAATAAAATACATACTCGTCATGGTAATTTACCAATATCCCCTAGGTGGAGGGGTGACCAAATTCTCCATCATAATAGATGCATTAGATGGTGGGATACAAGTAACTGGTGGGGAGGATGTTTGTTCACTAAAACTATATGGTACAATAGAATAACATAGATCCACTAATGCAAATAATAGGGGTTTTGTTCTCTATGTGGTAAATCAGATAGGATCTCAATTGTTTTTCTCACCATTCCTAAAATTCAAATGGTTTCCTTTGTATTCAATATATAATGATTTATAGAGTATAATATTTTTAAATATAAGGAATAAATATAATGATATATTTATTTATTAAATACATATAAATGAGAATTTGTAATATAGCTTCATTAACAATTGATACATTCAATTATATTTATATTCACTATTTCTTATTTCTATCTTCCTCCATTTTGAAGTGTACTTCATTTTCACCCTCTGTTATTTGTTTTACTATTTCAATATTTATTGGAAAAACTATTAATTTTTTTGTGGTTGATCAGGTTCACTATCACAAAATACCAATTGAGCTTCATCACTGATATCATGAATATAAATATATTTTATGTGTATAAAACATTCCATTCTTCATGTATTTAATCATCCACATAATAAACCATCTTCACTTGTGAATCCCAGATAAATAGATCAGGATCTTCATGCTCACCAGAATGGATTGATAATTATTTGTGGACAACAGTAAAACATAATAACTCTTTTATTGTTCCCAATGAATATTGGTTTAATTAAATTTGAATAAAACAAATTTAAATTGAAAATTATATTTTAATTTGATTATATCAATCAGATTTTCATAGTATCCAACCCCTATAAGTTCAAATACGTGGCTATAGGGAGTTTTAAGGACTTTATCATAAAAAATTGTATAAAACATGAAACCATGAATATTGTAGGCATCAAATCTATTCGAGTATCTTAGAATACCTTAATCAAAAAACAAAAAATCAGTAGATATTTTAGTTCCATAGTCAACATTTATAATTAATACAAGAAGATATAAGGTATTACTTTTAACAGATACAATGTATTTATACATCAATTATATGAATATGAATATATACTTACATTATGAATGAACTATTCAAAAGTCTCTTTATTAATGTGTTTTGTTAATTTCATATCATTTCGAGCTTGACCCCTTAATCATATCAATGTTTTAATCCGATTTATTTAATAAATGGATTTGTAAAAAAAATATTGATTTTCCCTTAACTATGAACTTTTATCAACTCAAATTTTTCCATTATAAAATTTGACTCATTTCCAACATGAAGTATAGTAGTTACAAATACCAATAACTAGTTTTTAGAATAATAATTATTATAATTACCACAAATACATCCATCACAGATGAATCTAGTGTCAAAACCATCCAAATGCCTAGAAAAAATTGTCAATCATTCTTTGTCGATGTGACATTTATCCATAAAAACCATTTGGTTGACCTTTATTCCCCACATATGATTTCAAATGACATAAGTACCCAATGAAAAAATAATACTCATATTAACAATTACACAATGATTTGATAAAATTTAATTCATAAATTAAAATGAAAATGATATTAATGTACCTATCGAATGGATAAATCTATCGATAGTGTACCTATCCCACAAGCTTAGCTTCTTCTATAGAATGGATATTTAAATGAATAATTAAAGTAAAAAAAGAAGGGCTAAATGTCAAATGAAAATGGAAAAGTGTCAAAACATTTATATCATGTGGTTTAACAATTTTAGTTAGAATTAAATTTTCTCCAGAAATATATCTAATGAAGGTACACAAATCAACTAGTACTACATTTACAATTTCAGGTAACATATTATGTAATGTCATTGGTGAAAAATACTCCATACAAATATGTGATTCATGTCTTTTTAATCCTTGTAAAATTTAATGTTTTATGTTAATGCAATGTGAAATGTCACATTAATATCTATATGGAATTTTTACATTATTTATGGTTTGATGAAATATGTATATATAATGGTATTTGTTGTTAAAATACCCAAATTATTCTAGTCATTTTCATTTTCCAACAAACAACACATTATATTCATTTATTTTAAATATTTAGGAGTATTATGTTAATCCTTTGATTTATTCTTCACATTAAGCAATCTAAATATTACATTTTCATAAACGTTCATCAAAATATGGATTTTGTAAAGATTATGACATAATAAATTAAACACCACATAAGGATGTTTAAAAAATATACTCATTTTATTCTATTGTTTTCTTCCTCTACTTTAGATATTGTACCTTATACCCTTCCCCCATATTTAAATTGATTACATTTTTGAAGTTATACAATTAAAATTATTTATTACCCCAGAATTCATAATCTAGATATATCCTCTTATGACCTTACCAATTTAATATATTCATTTAAATGGGTTGTTATATACTAAAATTTATTATACGAATCAAGAAATCATGGATAACACATAAAACTCCATTTTTACTCAAATGTAATCATTGAGGTTCAAAATAAAAATTATAAACTTGACAACAAAGACTGGTATGATTATTCCAACAGAAAAATTATACTATTCTAGTAAATTCAATAAATTTTCACATTAAATCCACATGCATTATGAAATGTTTTCTTATTAAATAATCATATTCTTCTATTCCAGCATCCCATAATTTTTTTTAATTTATGATTAATGTTTGTGGGTATTCATTAATTTCTTTTATTGAAACGTTATTTCCAAGAATAATCATCTAAAAAATTAATGAATTCTTCTTCATACATTTCCATGTATGTTTATTATTATAGATCAAATAATTATTCATAAGGTATAACTTGTTTCTCGAGTACCAAAGGGTTTGAATACATCAAAAGTCAATCCCAAATGTATAGTCAAAATAACTTAAGAAAAATTTGGATAATATGAATCAAACACCTTCCATGATAGTGAATCTATTGTGTGTCTCATCAATCCATCATTGTTTGAATCCTAAGTTATATATAGTATTATTTGAAATGAATAATCACTGCATACGTGGTTTCATAAAAAAGTTACACAGTACCATTGCATGAGGTTTCTTATAATTATTCTTCCTAGTGTTTCAATTATTTTCACCCTCATTGATTTTCATTGATTTCCAAATAATTTTATGCTTTCTTATTCATTATTATTTTTCAATCCTTTATCCCCAATTAATCATGAAATCATTAGCGAATGTATTATTTGTTGTATAAAAAATTTCATGTGTATTAATGATATTATTCATCTCATGGAATGATGGAGGGATATTAAATTCATTAAATTCATTATAAAGTAACTCTATAATCATAGAAATTTATTTATTATTAATTCTTAATTGACACATGAGATGATATAACTAAATTAGAAAATAATACCGTTAATAATAAGTGCATCCTGTATACAATTATATTTTTCTATTTTTTAATAAATAATAAAACTCATTTTTTTCACTAATTTTGTGAGAAAAATTTATCTTTTTAGGATCAACTGATGGTTATGTTGATATATTATGATAATGTAAATTTCATCATATAAATCAAAATGTGGCTTTTTTATCTTTTGAACTGAATTATTCTTTGGAGGTTTACTTCTTGTTTTTTTGAACGAAAGATTATTTTGACTATCCATAACATTTTATTAGTTATTCCAATTCCAATATGCATATTGAGAAGGAAAATATTTCATTATAATGCTCTCATATGTTTCATTTATATTAAATAAATTATTGAATTTACAATCGTAACACTTACAATTTTTTCTACTATCCACAAATTGGTTTGTAATTTCATGATCTAAAAAATCATCTCAACCCTTTCCATAAAGTGATTTTTTTGAGATAACATTACCCAACTTTTAACTATACGTATTTCATACATAGTCTTTTCCATATACATTCAAATATAATGATATAAATTATTAATCAAACAAGTAAAATGAATTTATAACATCACCTAAGTTTTCATTTTCTAGTTTAGGGTATTGATTTGACAGAACCAAAATTCAATATGAATATAGTCCAACATAGCATGGAAAACATAAAAAATGGAAATGAATAAATGTTACCTAGTGCAACAATAGGGTTGTATTCCAAGGAATAATGTCACTAAGGTGAGGAGAGGGAAAAAAATATCTTCATGGTCGGGGAGAGGATCCCAACAGAATTTAGATCTTCCATAGATAAGAGTATGGGAAATCAGGTCGAGGTAATATGATGATAGTTTCATTGGGAATGTTTTATGGATATACCTATATTGGGGTAGTGTTCATGAGAAAATTTGGATGAACATCATCCATCATGTGGAGGTGAGCCATTGGGTGGTGTTCTCATGGTCAGTAATTAGCTTCAATAAAGGGAGTCTGGGTGGGGGACATGGTCATGATGGTAAGCATGGGGATGTGGAGGGGTGGTTTAATTAGTTTTTTAAATGATATATTGGTTGTGTTAATAAAAAATTACTAAATATATAATAAATACTTGTATTGTGATGGTTTAACAGAACCGACATTATATTTTATATATTAATCAATAAGATTTACTTATCAGTGATTATGGAAACCATCACTAATAAACCACTGCTATGACTATATTTTTTAGTGTGATAATCTTTATTATCAAATATAACCAAACCATATTATGTTTAATTCAAATATTATGGACCTGATTCTTTTAAAAACTCATTATGAATCTCACAAATGAAATCAATGTTATTCTATATGATTCCTAGGTCTCTGGTCATTCAATTTTTTCAGATATATTCTTTGAAATATTATATAGCTTCAATAAAATTTACCTCTATAGTATAAAATATATTTTCAAATATATAGTAGATCTCTAGCTCTATATTCCTCTATCCATAGTGAAATCATAACCAATAGTGGATCATCACTTATCCAGGTCTCCTATATAATTAGAATCAATATATACATCATGAAATATCTCAACATGTGTATCTATCCCAAAAATCATTCGAACAAACAACTTAATAGCTGCTACATAAATTTACAAGTTTAATGCATATATCTACATACCATGGTGACAAACATGTGAAATATCAAGTCCCATACACACCATTGAATACATCAAAGCTAATATTGAACATTTATATGGAACACAATCGATCTGTTTTATATATTCATCAATAAATAGAGATAAAAATGAAATATGTTTAAAATGGGGTGCTAATGGGGTGCTGAATGGTTTGGATGTATCTTAAAATCCAATCTTCTAGAGGAATTTCCCCAAATATTTCATCTTGATGGGGTTAACAAAAACCATAGTTTTGTCTCATCTAATTTTCATCCCTTGAATCATCTTACCTTCTCTAGGATCTGTTATATCAATCTTCTTTTGAGTTGTTCTTTTTACCATATAATATCCACATCAATTTTATATGTAATCAATATATCATCAACAAATTGAGGTGGGTAGATAAATATATCATCTTTAATTTTCATAATGTGAACACAATAATCAAAATGACTTTGGGTATATTTATGATTGAACATAAAAGTGTAAAAAAATTTATACCATTATCTCAATGACATATTTAATCCCTACAATGATTTTTACAATCTTCAAACCTAACTCTCACATTTTAGTACATAAAAACCATCTGGTTTTGTCTAAGATATATCTTCCTCTAAATATTTATTAAGAATATTTCTTTTGATGTAAAATTGATCTAACTATAGATCAAACTGTGTAACCTAAGTTTAAATATTTTTAGATAAAATCATGCTAAAAAATAAAAAATTACCAAATTATATTATTCACATACTTATATACATAACATTTAGCAACAGGTCTAAATTCATATATAATATATTTATTTTTAGTTCCATCATAAATTTTCATCGACAACGATTTCCACCCGTCTTCTTTCATTTTACATGATGTTAAAACAAGATCCAAATTTTTTAAAATGTAGTGAAATAATTTCTCCCTCTCTAGCTAACCACTACTAGTCCAACTATTTTCAATCCAAATCATTTTTAATTTTTTTTGAAACATCATCATCTATTATTGAAAGTGTATTAAAACCATATAATAATATTTGAAATGTATTTGTATGATCAGTTGACATCTACCAGAGAGGATAATATCATTATTATGATTATTAGACTATAATGTAGCTTCTTATTTAGTTGGGTTATTAGTATGTATAATGTCCCAATATGCTCACTCCCTAATCTAGTGCAAAATCATAAAATTTAATTTTTTTTATTTTATACCAATCAATGTGACCCAATGTTGACCATACAAAAATTATAACATCAAAGGAATGTATAGAATCACATATATACCCATGGATATTTTTGGTTTATAGGTTTAGAGATATAGGGGAAACTCTTAAATAAACATCCCCATGAATTTAAGTGATAATTATTACCACTACACGAAACTTTAATTTTACCTTATTATATCTTCACCTTCATTCTGAATCATCATTAAAACCCCATGAAAGAAATTTTAAAATGTGGGATGATTTTAAAAAGCTTCATAAGGGACAAAAAATAATAAATATACTTGTTAGTCAATGAATACTTATAAAAATTTTCTGTTCTAAAAAAACATCAAGATTGAAAGAAACATTTTCATACCCATGAAATTGACTTCTTTATAAATAGTATTTCATAAAAAATTTCAAAAAAATCATAATGGAAAAAAACTAAAATCACAAAGTATTATTATCATTCATTAAAACCCTTGAAAATGTTTCAAAAAGTTATACATGTGACCCTTAAAAAGTAAAATATACATTCATTTAAGAAAAAAAACGTTTTTAACCTTTTTAATATCATATTATTTCCATAAAAAACCCATAACAACCTGAGATAAATCATATAGGTAAATTAATACATTATATTCATTTCACTATTACAATCACACTTATATGTGAATAAACATTAGGGGAAATTTCAATAATCTCTTAGTAGAAACATATTCTATTAACTTTTTCCCTTTAACCCAATGCATTAGATAGTTAAAACAGGCTCACCCATTCTCAATTTATAATTGAACCACCCATAATTGGATTAAATTGGAAATGACCTTCCTAAATTTATAATTTATCCACATATAATCATTAATAATTTCCAAGAAATATAAAATAATTATTACAAACAAAACCATGAAGCAAAATATTGTATACACTCAAAAGAAAAGTATTTTTGGATATTGAAATATCAATTTCATTTTTTTCCAATTCTTGGTGGATAGTTAGGGGGTTTTAATAAAAACTAAAATATTAGAAATGAATCCATGAATCAAATTACTATTATGCCAGAAGAAATAACCATTAGCACCGTATAAAATAAAATAGAATACTTTTTTTCTTTTATAAATAAAGTAAAAATCTTCCATACAATATTCATAATTAAAACCTTAACATGAAATAGACCTAAAATTTCGTTTATAATAATTTAATTCCATATAAATACATATATATTTTTTAATAATATGTATATGGAAGATAAATATTTATAAATTAAATGTTGAATCTATTAATAAATATGTTTTTATTATGGTGTCTCTGACTATTTATATAACATGTCACATATGATATTTATCTTTCTAAATAATAAAAATATGATGATTGTATATTTTAAATGTAACCTTTTCTGAAATTATTATTTCTTTTATTTATTTTTTAAAAAAATTAAACAATTAATTAATTAATTAATTCTCATCGAATATTTTGAAAATATTCAACTCATCTGTCCCAAATGGATTCAGTATGTTGTCTATGGTCAAAGAGGTCATTATTAAATCATTTATAGAATAATAATCATGAAATAATTATCCTTTTTATACTTATATAATACTTTTTTTAACAATATATGAAATATAAAATGAATAAATAATTGTGTTACAATCATTTAGATGGTTGGTCATACGTAGGCATGAGTAATGTTTCCATTTTTCCAATAATCATGATTGAAAGAAAGTATGTATTATTTTATCTTACTAGGTTAATAATTACTTCATAAATACCATATTAATATTTAAAATATTGTTATATATATTCCATCTATACGATTCAACGATGAATTATAAATCACATCACTTTGTGGATGTGGTAATCCACGTGTACGTGCAAACGACGTTATCATTTTTCACAGGATTAAAAGGAAAGAAAAAATAGTATATTAAATTTTAATAATTATATTTACGTAATTAATATCATATAAATATATATATATATAGTAAATTAAACATTATAATTGTTTTTCGAAGCATTTAAAAATAATAATTATAGTAGTTCATGAAGCATTAGTCCATCATATGCACAAATGATGGTTTCCATCCACATTTAATGGAATAGTAGAATGATATAAGTCATGAAATTAACATAATAATGTATTAATATATATTATATACTTTAATAATTTTAAAATAGTTATTTATGAATACTTTAATTTGGTGGAAGAAGAAATAAAACTAAACCATTTGGTTAAAAGTTATACATCTTATTCAGATAATATTTTTTCTTTTAAAACATAATCCCTTAAAGGTTGATATTTCTCCTATAGAAATACCTATTTAACATGGATAGATATGTAATTATGTTAATTTTCTATGGATTGTATAAACAAAAATGGCTCTTGAAATGATCATAGAAGATAACAGGGGGTGGCCATTTTTAAGAGAGAGTAGAATTCATGAAATTTCTTCAATTATTAAATATGTAAAAAATATATTCATGTAAAAATGGATACAAATTGATATAATTTGATTATAATATGATAAGTAATTTAATTAAACTCAAAAATAAAGCATTTATAATTTTAGGTAATTTTCTCACCCTTGTCTTTTTAGTTTAACCCTCTATTAACCCTTTTGATGATTACCACGATAAGAAGGTCTTTTACTCATTAGGGGTCAAGATAGTTACAATTAAATGATAATTGCATCATAAATGAAACCCAATTTGTATTTTATCCATATCCCAATCATTTGAATAAATATAGTATTTTTTGGAATAATAATCCATTATATAATATATTATTTATTATAAAATGTCATTAATATCATTTTTGGAACTATTCATTTCATTTTAATTTGAAAATAATATCAAATATAGTGAATTAGAATACAAAATTATAAAATCAAAATTTTATATTTATCTAAAAACATTGTAACATAATGAATCATTCTTATTATATTACTTTTAATACTATTAGAATCATTTATTACATTTTTCTATTAATGGAATAAATATTATGGTGTTTTTGCATAATCATTTAGGGTAATTATTTCATGAGTAAAAATCAGAAATTAATTACAATAATTAAAAATATTTTATCGTTAAAATAATAATTTAAAACAAAATATATGTTTTATTTATCACTATCACAAAATATTATAGATATTAGAATAATGAATTTATATTTTTGACATTGTCTTTTACTTAAATATCATAATGGTAAAAATCAATGATATATATCACCAAGATGAAATATTTTCAAAATATTGAGGAACATAATTGAACAATTCTCATAAAATATGATAAATTAGGTTTTTAGTGTTATATTATAGTCATTGTCATACTATTTCTATCATGTAGTAGTGGTTTTAACCCTATCGATGTAGTGATTAGATACTATGGTTAATATTTATTATGAAATAAATTAAAATGTAACTATTTACAAAATCTAGAATTTTGGATTCCAAATATGGAATCCATTTTTCATGATTAAATTCATATAAGGTTCTTTTGATGCTCAATTTAGGATATGGCTAGGATTGGGATGATAAATGAACGAAAAAGGAATTTCAAAGGTCAGTAGAAGATTTTGTGACTCGAGAGGTGTAAGCATGCAAGAATTATGCGATGCATGAAAAAGTTCCTCTAGTGCGCAGACGCATGCGTGCCCAAAACGAAATCAAACACAGGCTTTCGTGGAGACCCATCTGAAACCACCAAAGGAACCAGTGCACAAGAGTCCATGAGGCATGAAAAATTTCTTCTGGAATGCAACCCCTTTGAGGCCCAATGCAACTTAAAAGGGAACCTTTTGCTGTAGTGCTCTCGAAAAATAAGTCAAGGCACACATGAAAAGAGAGAGTGGGTGCACATGGTACCTAGCAGCGTGCAATCCCTTTCTACCAAATGCGACATCAAATACCTTCTTGTGTGCTAACTCTAGGGGTTTAGATTATAAATTGTAACGAACACCGAACCCTTTTAGATGGTTATAGTAGATAAAGCGACACTCTATTGCGTGAAAGACGCTTCTTCTGCGACTGTACGAAAAAATCTATGGCATAATGGTATTGGATCATTTGTGATAGATCCCCAAGGGTCCTCCTTCAGGTGGACCCTATTGGTAATGATCCACATCCTTTTCCTTTTACCATAATTCCATTGTGTGAAAAAGATCCCTCTTTTGTGTGAAATCCGTTTTCATCAGGCTACATTTGCGTGCATCCTTCCAGTTTGCACACAGTCATTCCTTCTTGCGCATAATATATCATCTTTTTTTTAGCCAAACATGTATGCTCCATGGGTCATCCTTACCTTAGGGAACCATGTCTTAACCCCTCTTATACACAACACATCTATGTCATGCACCCTTCTCTCGTATGGAACTCCGGGTTCATACGAAGTGATTTGAAAGTCCCTTAGGTGGTGATCTACATTGTGTTGGTAGGCCTAATGCTTCTTTGAATAGGCACACTAACAGCTATTACATTTTCTCATATCCATGTTAATTTGGGACCCTTAGTGGATCACTCCATGACACCCCCTTTCAATGGAATTTCCGATTCTTTACCTTCCTCAAGGGTAGGTAGATATCAATTATTTATTTTATATGGGTGCGGAGTGATCCCCCCTCATTCGATCTACAAGATATTAAGCTGCAAAAATCCATTATCCTTCAACATTTGACATTAAAATGTGACCCCACCCTGTGAAACATAAGTGGGCTTCCCCGTCATAGACATTCTTTATTCCCACCCATCTATACGGGAGTGAGATCTTCCTCACATTGAATGATATCCTCTTTGCCGGAGTGGCACCTGTCCACGGGGAAGGAAAACCACCTTAGTGTAATCCCCTAGTCTTTCATGTAGGAGGTAGTACATCTAACCTTCCTCTCTTCTTCAGTGCCAATGACCAAAGTATAGATTAACATTAGGACCTTCGTTATCTTATCCCTCTCCCGTTGGTCTTTGTTTCCACTCGAGCCTCCATCCTAGAGTAACTCCCAATCTCCATATCCCGGGGCTGCTAACCACGTGTAACCCATGTTTCCTTTTTTTGGGTCTTAGACCACATGTAATCCCCATTCCACATCCCATAGACACACCTTTCATGACTTTATCATCATGTATTTGCTGTCTCTTTTTTCTCACACCGATCATGACTCACGTAGTCTTAGAGTAAGCATTGACCATGACATCCTTCCTAGGACGCATTAGCATGTAAGCCACAAACCATTTTGAAATACATAGAATTTTATCCTTGTCAAGGCAAGGTATGTAGGATGCCTCCATGAGGTTCAATCCCAACACCTATTGGTCCCGACTCTCTTCACGTCGGTTCACAAAACACTTCCGAACTATGTGGACTTTAAACCTTTCCAAGTCAAGGTACGCTAGAAGCCTCCCATAGATTGAATCCCGAAACCTACCAGTCCTGGCCTATTCACATTGGTTCACTATCCCATTCTGAACTATGGGTACATTGATTCTTTCCAATTCAAGGTACATAGGAATCCTACCTAAGCTTCAAGACCAACACCTACTGGTCCCGATCTAGTCATGTATGTTCACCAAATCATTCTGAACTATGTGGACATTGATCCTCGTCTCCTAGGCAAGGTATGTAAGAAGCCTCCCTAAGGTTTAATCCCAAATCCCAGTAGTTTTGACCCCCTTCACGACGATTCACCTTCGTCCCGCATGACATTGAATTGGATTCCCCTTTTCATCCCGTAAGATGTTAAACTGTACCCATTCGAACTAAGTGGTTTTTGATCATCCCCAAGGAAATGTACGTAGGAAGCATCTATAAGGTTCAAGCCCATCACCCATGTTTCATCCTGGTCCTTCCCTTGAGCCTATGTGTTTTGGGATGGTCATGCCCCCAACTTGAGGTTCCAGTTCCTCTTGGTCAAATTCCTATGGGTCACCTCCTCATGTGTCCCATATTCTCAACAAACTATGTGGACTTTGAATCCTTTCCATGGGGATACATAGAATGTCTCTTTGAGACTCAATCCCAAAATTACTCTGTCTTTTATAGTAGTTCCACGTCATTCTATATCCACTCTCAACAACCCATATCCATCATGATTCTTACCTAGGCTACCACATCCTAGTGAGATCATGTGATTCAACTCTTCACTTCCCCTAGTAGTAATCGGGTACCTAAACACATGTTAGCCCCAACATCAGTGTTCCCTCTAGGGGTTGCACCCATTTGATCTAATCCTGTCAGTTTTTTGATCAGCCTCTGTAAGATGATAAACTCACTGCATACCCTATGTTAAACAAGGGAAGATGAAGAAAACCTCAAAGATATGCCTATGGTATATAATTACCCACATTCGACATCAGATTCATTGTACTTCAACTCCCTCGAGAGTCTCTATCATAAGGGGGAAAACCCATATGTGCCAACGTTCCAATGTCCAATCATGCCAAAAAAGTCCAGCGTGACTACTCCCCTGATTGAAGGTTGTTCTCCTAACAAGACCCATTGGAATGTCTTGATAGAAGCAGTGTAATTAACCGGAATCCATGAAAACATGTCACTAGGAATAGTTTCATGAACAATGTCTTAATCTATGAGGGAAACCCAGACCAGTTATTGAATTACGAGGAGGAATCCACAAAAGGAGTGACCAACATCCCATCATCTAGTTCTGATCAAGGAGAAAATTTCCCTGAACATGTGACAGATGTTTCCCACCATTGTTAAGTTGTAATCTGGGGAAACAATCAGTGTATCTTCTACCGACGGATGTGCACCATGGTGAATGATTTGGAAAATAGAAATGGTGAACCTGATGTGAAGCTCTTCCTCCCCAATGTGGATATTAGTAGTGGTTGAGACATCAGTGGACTAGAATGTCACCAAATCCATGTATCTGGTACCAGGTCTCTCCATGAAAATAGTAGGCCTGATGTAAAACTCACCAGATGTTGGGGCAGTCGAATGTTGGACATCCTGGTCTGTGAAAATTTCAGTGTGGATCCTTCTTATCAGTCATGGAAGACATAATTGCACTAGGTAACTGGGTGTCGATTTACTTCTAGCAGCATTAATGATTTAATCTCCATGCCTTACAGGACCCAAGATTTCGTATCATGAAACCAATCACCACCCACCTACCAAAATAGGGGTAGGGGAAACATCACCATGATAATCATGCGTAGACTCATTTTCTCCTTGGCAGCCTCCACGTCCATTGTTGTTGGGAGCCAATGCCCTATATCCCCATCTATGTTTGTTCAGAGAAGGGTCATAAAGGACATTGTATGCCAATATGAGGAGGATGGGATCATATCAACCAGGGTCATGGAACGAAAGGACCTAGAGGAATCTGCAGCTCATCAGCACCACTGCCCCCAAGGGCCTCACATGAAGCCCCTACTCCCCACTTCGACGAACAACCGTTTCAGGGGCCTCTCCCCTAAATGCAACGATGAATCCCTCCCCTATGGCGATGATGTGGGGATTTCCGAGCGAGCCTAGATGGGACCCCATTCCAGGGGCTCCCATGGAGGACCCCTACTAGGAGGCACTCGTACCGCCACCTCGCCCCATGATGTGAGTAACATGTATGTTATGCACTTGCACTGCCTGCCCCAGTCCAGTTGACTCGACGCCTGCATTGGGAACAACCTGTGGATAACGCCTACTGAGGAGCATCAACATCAGTGACTACCGTGTCTCGTTCCACCACTGAGTCATAACATCATCCCACTATCTACGCTTATCAGGGGCACTCAAACACCTATCCTGGGTCGAGGACCCAACCGCCCCATGAGAAGCCTGTGTTGACTCTCCTGGTTGATGGTGCAGGTAGTTCCTGCCATGGGTCAACTGACAATAATGACACGCAATATAGAGGTCCTCTCCATGCCACCACCATTGAGAATTTAGCTCCTCCTATCTTCCATGCCCAGTGTGGAGTTCCACACCATGCCACCTTCAATCTGAATGAGGGTCCTCCCCATGGAAATGTCACTTAGTATGGAAGAATATTTCATGTTCATGACATTGGGCATCGATTCATTCCTCCTACCATAGGCCACCGTCATGGAGATGTTACACATCCGGTCAATCTAAAGCAAGGGCACCTTACCCATGTCCTTAAAACAACCAATGATGGTCCTCCTTTCCCTAACAACTAGAGGAGTGAAGTTCAGTATTTCTTTATCAGCACCCATCATAGAGGACCTACCCATGTTCGTATTGACCAGTATAAGGAACCTCCTCGCATTGATAATACCAAGGGAAATATGCATGGAGGCCCTACCCATGCCCCAACCCACTCTAGCATTACCAGCATAGATTCCCTCAACAAAACAGCTAGTAGACACGGAGGTCCTCCCCGTGTTCCCATTGACATCTGTCCAAGTGCTTCTCGCACCCCAGCTCAATCAGGTTGAAGTCCAATCCACACCAACACCAGTTCAGTCGAAGGAAATCCACTATAAAGAAATATTCCCTTTCTTGGAGAGCCATCTCAGGGAAAGATGGTAAGTCTTTACCACCATAAAAAGAATTATGGGAAGATTCAGACCGAGATTAAGCTTGTCTGCTTCTCATATTATGATGTAGAATATGATTTGGCAATTAAACCATCACCTCAATCCCATGTGCCAAGGTATGGGGTAGGGACAAGGCGTATCAGCCTCATACTTCTGAAATGCGAGGTCACAGGAACCCGACTTCCCTCTGCAGCTACATCTAGAATGATGAGGATTTGGCATCTCCATGTGGTCTTGTTGTGCAATCACCACCATCATTGCTAGGAGCATTCTCTACCTCGACCAGAGATCAGGGAGTGTCATTCTAGGGAACAATGGCGAACGAGAAACCACATGGTACATCACCAGTATCCAATGTCGCTGCACCAAAAATGGTGGTCGCCAATCCCTCTTTTCGCGATGTGGTGGCCATGTAACTGCACTCTGCAGAGGACAACCCATATGCGGCATTTTGTCAGCCAGATCGCTATATTATCCACCAGACAGCTGTCCATCTCAACAATTTGCTTCAATACAGCTACCAATTCCTCAACCGAATCTAGTTGATGTGTGGGGAAACCGAGGGATAGACCCTAAATTTGGGCTGATGAGCATGTGGGACATTCTGGCAGCATACCATTTCCCAAAGATGTTTTGTCCAGTCGCATCACCAAACTTCAGTGGACTAGAATTGCTCACCCAAGAAGATATCAGATGCTTTGGCTGGACCATATGGGTGACACACATCATTATTCCTCATCAGTGAGTGGTATAACCCAAAATCCAAGAAACTTTTGAAGAAATTGGCCAACAATTCTATCTGGTTGATTTGGTTGCACTCCCCGTGACCCAGTGCCCTTAGTCACCAGGACACCATAGGAACCTCCAATAATGTTGTGTTCAGAGTTTTAAAGTACATCAGAAGTTTATCAAGGAGGATTCCCCCACATGTATATCTATGGATGGGGGTATTATGCTTCCCTCCACTTCAGTTTTTTCTGGCGCTATCCCAAATTTCTTGGAAATATTGAGGATATGCCTCCAGCTATAGTAGCAGTTAACATGGAAGATTTATGAGAGAAAGAGACAAAAATAGACCTCATTGGGGGAAAACATACCCCCTTGGGTAGTGACACAACTTTTGGACCCATCGTGAAGGGTTACTCTCCTGCAAAGAAATCTATTGGGTCTTCCCATACACAGAGATGCATTTGTCCTCAGCCAAAATCCCAACAAGGGTAAGGAGCACCTAGGAGTCATCAAATCCTCTAAACCATATGTCTTATTACAGAAGCCAGAGGACGATTACGAGAAATATGTGTTGCGTCAACAGCTCATAGAGCATAAGAATATGGCTGATTACTTCCTTGTTGAGCATGTCGTAGATCAACGACCAGAGTTTAGTGATCCTCGGCCGGGGCAGCAGAGGCAGGCACAACTTCCCCCAGCGAATTGACTCCAGGTGACCCTGACCATCCTTCCCACACATACAGGGTTGAGGCTAAAACATATGGCATGAGGGCACACTATGTGTCACCAAATCCACCGAAGCGGTCGGATAATCCCCAGGACCCACCTCTGGTTGCCCCAGATGCACCGTAGGTCATCCCACCAGCCACACCACGAGCCACTACCCTACATGTCGTGTTGAAGAACCCTCCAATGCACCAGTTGTCAGGAATCCCCATAAAGACAAGAATCCATGTCATGATGATATAATTTCTACACTCATTTCCATCCTCGAGGCATTGGATACCCAGCAGGTGGAAATCCCACCTGATGGAAAGCCTCATCCAGTTTGGATGGATGATATTACTGCACCCCCATGATTTTTTAATCCAACCTTCTCTCCATTTAATGGGACGGGTGACCCACTTCTACATATTTCCCATTTTATTTCAAGGTACGAACACATGCTGGGAACTCTGGTGTAGTAGGAGGCAGACAAAATCTGATGCTTCGTACAATCATAGGAAAGACATGAATTTGTCTAGTACAACCAGCTACCCATTGCATGAGTAGATGGATGTGAATATATTCATAAGAAAATTATTTACCAGCTATGTTCCACCACACATAAGAAAAGTATTACATAACTATTCATGTGAAAATAGATGTCTGAGGAGTGTGTCGTGGACTTCATCACTCAGGGGAAAGGACTCACCTACTCCTTGGACATGCCGCTGACTCAAGAACAGTATTTGAAAATGTGTGTGGGGAATTTAAATACAAAATTAGCCCCCTCTCTCATTACACGAAATTACCCCTGGGGATTCTGGGACTTTTTTGATAAGGCCCAGTGCCTAGAGGAAGGTTTACAATAGGCTAAATAGGTATGACTGTTTCCTCCTGCAATTTCTGAATGAAGGGATGCTAAGGTTGTGCCTACCGCAGTGGCCCAAAGAGAGGCTCCCTGGCAACAAGAGTTATTACCAGTGGATCCACCTCTAGAGCTCACTGAGGCCCCCCACCTCAGGAACATCCTCTAACCAAGCAACATCCACCTTAGAATAGATACACCCCCCTCCACGCAACACACCGCCACCACCTAGGCGTGATAACCAGGTTACGCCTCCTTGATAGGATCCTCCAACCCCCTGTCAGTGTTAGGTGCCTAGAGCCCCCTTCCAAAACATGAGAAACTAGTCCTACTCATTCAACAAGGCTTAGGTCCCCAGTTATTTCCACAGTGACTTGGAATTGGGGATCATACAGTTTCTTGAATGCTGGAGACTAGAAGGGGAAAATCTCACTGATCTCCCCAACTACAGCCCCTATCGATAGATCCTTGGGCAGACCCTCAAATATTTCTATACATTTAAATTATGGCTTCAAGGCCATGTCTACATCAACATTTTCCGAGTGGGCCGTGCTCCAACACAGGTGGCTTGAGTATTTGTGAGGTCTGATAGTGGTGGTGATAGTGAATGTGAGTGGTGCCAGGTTTCCAAATAAGAGTACCAGAAGTATGATGATTGTATGGCTCATAATGCTATCGCCCATGTCCATGGTATTATCTATTCATTCCTAAATCAACCAGAGCCTTCAATATCTATATTACTACTTCTACATCGTCTTCTCAGTTGCTCCCTTCTCAGAAGAGCAAGCATCGTCAGCACAAGGGAATACCGTGTCCCCCACCAATGCCATCGCCATCCCATAATCTCGGAGACATTATGACCCCATATATAGAGATTTTCCCCAGAATCTGTTCAGTAGTGGATGATTATTCAAGTGACATCCAGGGGTAGGCCTCAGATAACACCGTAGAGTTGGTAAACCCCTACATGATTTCTGATGGGCTGGAGTGCCAGGTGGGTCCTTCCAACGTCCCCAACCATCGCCAGTGTCGACGAAGCTATGGGTATATGATTCTTCAGAGTGCCTAAGTCATCAAATCTATCTAGGCTATGAATGCCACCAAAACTAGATAGTAGGTCCAACATAGATCTCAACATGCGCAACCTTCTCATCTAGTGTCATCAAATCCACCTTCTTTGTTTTTTGTGTTGCTTGATCAGTCAGAGACAATCTGACCACGTTGCAATCATCAACACTCTATTAAGGACCGGTCTCGGTCATATGTCCCTCATCTGATAGTCACTCCATAGGCTTCATCCAGTAAGAAGTGGGTCATTCCCAGCACCAGTTAGTCTTCGGTCTGGCCGACAGGGCCAGCCATACCTCCTGGCACAGAGTGACCTCCTGTAAGCAGAAGCTCATGCACGACACAGATGTATGATGTCCTAAAGAGTATTTCCAACATTATAGAAAGGATCAAAATCCATGAGGCCCTTCTATTTTCAAAAAATATGAGTGTAACACACACCGAGGCTTTAAGAAACCACCTTCTGTTCTAGGAGGAGGTAGCAGCCATAGAACCCTAACATGATGAGGAAGTCAAGCATGCTGAATTTCAGGCCATAATCTCTCTTTCTATAAAATATTAAGGCTCTCCAATATAGGTATATATATCCTCCCATTGTAAATCACTAGCCATTTTAATGGTGTGGAGGTTCATTGTTGTCTTATCAATACAGGCTCCAGGATCAACAAAATCCCAACTCAGACACTATAGAAACTAGGATTGTACAAGGATGATCCGAGTCCCTCTGACCTATAAATCCATGTATAATATATGACTAAACAGACATTGGTCAGAAAAAATCACCTAAATAACCAATAAGGTGGTGTGGTAGCCAACACAGAGTTCATGGTTGTCTCCTATGACACTGCCTATAATACGTTTTTGGGAAGGTCATTGCTCCACCTGCATGTGATGGTCCCTTAATCATATCACCATTGCCTCAAGTACACCCATAATGGTGATGTGGGAATACATCAAGGTGGAATATATCCCTTTTCATGTTGTGAAGCCTTCTATTTAGATGCTTCCTACTACAAGAGCATGGACAAGTAGATTCAGGATGACGAGGTCGAAGGTGCGACGACTGCGACCGACCCGTGGACAGATATGAATGATGCATTCATCTTTCCAATCCATTGATTGGAGGATACGACCCCATATATGGGACAATTATTCATTTTTTTTGGAATGCGGGGGAATTGAATTCTCAAGTCTAAGAAACTCTAGATGATCACCTCATATTATTATACAAATCAGTCCCTAGTGATACTGGAGCCCCCTACTCCTATAAGGTATCGGGATTTCCACCCCATAGAAATGAAAATATGGCATAAATTCTTGTTTCTTTGGTCTGGGATAAACTAGCTCAATCCGACATGCCACTATTACTTCAATATCATCAAACATGGCCCTTTGGGCCGAGGAGCATATGGTATCAGATCAATAGCTTTCATTGTAATGGTTTCAGCTAAACATGATTTGCTCGATGTAGTGTCTACCATCACTCAGGATAGTACTAGTATCCCATTTGGATTTTTTGACTTAGAATAATCTCCACCCACAGAGGATCCCTCCCCCGTAAGTGATGAAGATGACTTAGAGAATGCTCCTCCTGCATTTGAAAAGGGTGTATCCACCATGGTTGATGAATTGGTATAGGTGTACCTCAGTAGTGAGATAGATTTGAAACCCACATTGATTAATGCTGATATGCCTCTCGAGGAGAAACCACATTATGTGGAATTCCAGAAGCAACGTCGTGGGGTATTCTCCTATAGTTACGATGAGATTATAAGGATAGATCTTAAGGTATCTATCCACTGCATTGGTCTCCCATCAAATCATCACAGGTTTAAGCATCCTCCTTGAATGATACAAAATTTTAATGATTTCATTATCGAGGCTGAGGTTGATAAGATCATCAGAGAAAATTTTATCAAGGAGGTCTATGTTCCCCAGATGACTAGCCAACATTGTGCCAGTCAGGAAGAAGAACCGAAAAATCAGAGTCTGCATTGATTTCCAAGACCCCAACTATCATTTTCTGAAGGATGGTTTTCCCCTACAAGTTATGGAATTGTTGATCGATGCTACAGCTGGGTTACATGCCCTCTCCATCATGGATGAGTACTATGGGTGTAACCAGATACGAATGGCTTCTGATGTTGAGGAGTCTGTAGCCTTCAGGGCACCAAAATGTACTTTCTTTTACCATGTAATTCCCTTTGGGTTAAAAAATGTTGGTTACACCTATCTGTGTGCCAAGATTTTCATATTTATGTATATCCACATGAAATTAGTGGAATGATATGAGGATGATCTTGTGGTTAAATCATGCCAGCGTTAAGAACATCTAAAAAACCTTGAGAAAGTGTTTGACATCCTCTATTCTCACAACCTAAAGATGAACCCATTGAAGTGTGCCTTCGGGGTCACCTCTAGAAAGTTTCTCAGCATTGTTGTCAGATATAGGGGCAACAAAATGGACTCGGAGAAGATCAAGTGCATCATTCTGATGCCTCCCCCAAGCAACATCTGAGAGTTTTGAGGTTTCCAAGGCCACATGGCCTACATATGCTGATTCATCGCAAATTTGTCATGAAACTATAAACCCTTTTCTCGGATCATAATGAAAGGAACTATTTATCATAAGGATGAAGACTTTCAGAATTATTTTGAGGAAATCAAGTAGTATCTACTCCAACCTCTGGTCTTGATGCCGCCAGTTTTTGGAAAGCCACTGGCCCTTTACGTGAATGCCTTAGAATGATTTATCGGCGCTCTGATCGCCCAAAAGAACAAAGAGGGAATGAAGAATAGTCTATACTATCTCAGCAGCATGATCATCAATACAGAGCCCAGATACTCCCCTATCATGAAAAGCTGCCTCGTTTTGGTATTCACAGTAAAAAAGACATGACATTATTGTAGAACCATGAGATACATCTCGTGTCTCGAGTAGATCTGTTGAAGTGCATCCTAAACATCGCCATGCAGATAGGCTATCTAGATCGGTGGGCAATGATTCTCCAGTAGTTCGACATCAGGTTTGTTCCTCTAAAGGCTATCAAGAGGTAAGCCATGGCATATTTCCTCACCACTCATCCAGCTCATGCGAACCAGTATCTAGACCTCAATTTTCTTGATGAGGTGATCATCTCAGTAGATGAAGCCATCCCATGTTGGAAAATTGACATTGATGGTGCTTCCCGGATCCCTAATATAAAAAGGATCAATGACCCCAGACTCAACAAAGTAGAAATGGGTATCGTCTTCATCACTCCAACACAAGCTGTTTTTCCATATTCATTCTTGCTATTAGAAGGCTACACCAACAATGAGGCAGAGTATGAGTATCTCATTACTAACCTCATGTTGGCCCTTGAGATTTATATTCCCCTCATGTATTTGAAATGTGACTCCAAACTAGTCTTCAATAAGATCAACGGTGACTATGTCTTCAAGAAGATATATATCCTGCCACTTTTAGAACATACCCTCCAGTGGATGGCCCAATTACCATCACTGCTGAAAGTTACCCTTGTCCCTCTGTCTTAGAAAGGTGGAGCATACACCTTGGACATCTTAGATTCATATCTTAAAGATCATGAACATCATGAAATGATTATCCATGTGGAACAATAGAGATTCATCGCCCCCATCACACTAGACAATGATTTCAGCCCACAGGTAAGCCACCTGACCACTAGCGCCTCTATGTTAGGACTCCCAGGTTCCCTTGATGCAGTCATTGAAATGTCTCTCGACTGGAGAAACTCCTCTGTCAAGAAACACCAAAATGGTAATCTCTAAGAAGATGGAGCTGAGCATGGGAGAATCTGATGTCGCACATTGCATTATACCCTCTATAGTGGTCTTGGTATCATTCAGACTCTCTTCAAGTGGGTGTTTGATGGGATTATCCACAGTTTCATTCATTGAGTTGAGATTTCTCAAGTTATTCAAGAGGTTCATGTTGGTTCCTGTGGGGCTCAACAGACTGGGCCGAAACTATCTCACCAGATCTGAAGACTAGGGTATTTTTGGCCCACCATGATTCGTGACTTCATCAAGTTTTTTTATGTGATTCCATGTGTGTCATGTTCATGAAAACATTGTGAATCGGCCAGTGGAGCCTCTCCACACTACCAAGTACTCCTGGCCCTTTTCAGCCTAGGGACCTGATGTTGTGGGACCATATCAACCAGTGATGGCTCTCCAAAACTAGTTCATCCTAAATGCTATGGATTTCTTTTCCATGTTGGAATAAGCGGTTCTAATCAAGGAATTCAAGGTCCGTTTTATTTTTGAATTTTAGAGATCCAATATTATCTATCGGTTCTGAGTCCCTCATGGTGTCCTCACAGATAACGACACCAATTTTTGGGTGTCTAAGTAGAATAAATTGTATTCCATGTACAATATCTATTCTAACCATACCTCTAACTATCATGCACAAGAAAATGAGAAGATTGAGGCAATCAAAAAAACCCTCTCTAACATCCTGCAAAGAATTGTTGGTCAGAATGAGAAGAGTTGGATGAATGAGATCCCCAACACCCTATGGACTTATTGGAAAATGACAAGTAATTCCATACAGGTGACCCCATATTCCGTGGTGTACGGAACAGAATTCATTCTACCCATCAAGATTCAGTTTCCTTCATTACGCAAAGGTATCCAGGAATAGCAAGCACTAGACAAGGTCTCTAAAATCCGTCTGGATGAATTGGATGCACTTTATGAGAACATGCTTCATTCCCTGCCCAATCTAGAAGGCATCATACCAAGATAACAAGTTATTTCAGCAAGAAATCTCACTTCCTCTCTTTCTTAAAATTTTTATTGGTCTTGGGCTCGATAACAATGTTGATACATGGATGAAAACCACCCAAATTGGAGCCCAAATGGGAAGGAATTTACATCATTCACAAGGTTTACCCCAATGGTTCATACACTCTAGTGACCGTGGATTGTGAGCGTAAAATTCCTCCCTGCAATGCCAAATTCCACAAGAAATACTTTTCATGACCATTAGGGTCCTACACGACCTTAAACAATAAGTCGTCTTGCATGATGTTAAATAGTAGACAGTCTTGTACAACCATGAACTGTCAAACATCTTTGCTGCATGATGATAAAGTGCACAACACCTTCATGAATTTGTATGGAAAGATTCTAATCCTCATAGGATACGTAAGATTGCTCGTACACTTCTTCTTGGAGCCCAACCCCATTTTTTCTCATTGAGTACCCCCCGTGTGTAGTTCTCTCAGAGGATCCCACTTGGTGTAGCGTAAACCTCTTTGGCCCCATTGGAGCCTGGTTTATGATGACCACCCTATATTCCCCTCTCATTATTCAATTCTCTCTAGTCCTCACCGCACGACGTTAAATTGCATGTCTTTTTTAGAACTACGTATGGCTTGATTCCCATCCTCATGTGATATTTATGAATGGCCGGATATTTTTGTCTATATTACCAACCCCATGCTCCATGATCACCCATTTTGGTCTAGCCTCTAGGCCCAGATACATCCCCAAATGCATGGGGTAGTCTGGGATTTTTTTCCTAATTTCATAGCATGTTTGTCATAACTTCGCCATGTGTACCCCTATTTGTAGTTCTCCACCCGTCATCATCCTCATGACAAGACGATAAACTACGAGCTAGCTTGGAATTCCTAGCCTTAGGTCCCTCGAACTTTTTGTCCCCTGACCTATGTTCTCACTTAGGATTGTACCATATAGTATGGACTTATGTCCCCATTTATGTCAGGTTACTCGCAATTCCATAAACATCACTCATTATGATTCCTTGCTCCTATCATCATCCTCACCACATGACATAAAACAACATATCACTCTATAACTATGTACAGATTAATTCACATACTCATGGGATATGTAGAACCACCTGAACATATAGTCTTTGGGTCCATCACCATCTTTTAGAAACCTCCTAATCATTCTGGCTTCTTGGCCTGAGTCCTTTTAGGGGAGGGTTATACGGCATGGTATGGGATTATATCCCCATTCATGTCGAGTTTTTAAAAACCACTACATATACCTATTTCTCCATAGATCCCTACACTTTTCCTTTTCAACACTCATCTTTTCGTGTCGGCTGCTCTTAAGATATTCCCCTTGAAGCTCAACGACGATTCACCAATGTGCTAAAGAGTACTCCGGTTTAGAACCATGAGTGTCAGATTCTACCTAAAAATGATCTTGCCCATTTTTCAGGCTTTGTGTCCCCTCGATTTGGGTTGTCATCATATTCACATATGAATGGACTTCTGAATGACATGGATAGTTGGCCCAAAGGCTCTCCAAAAATATCAGGCCAATGTCCTTGAGGGCTTGGAATGAAAAATTGATACAAATCTCACATTGCTAATATGGTCAGTGGTTGCTGCTCATTTTCTATTGAAATTTTAGGTCACACTATAAAGATATTGTGTTTCATACATGGTCAACAATTATCCTCCATCATCGCGCAAACCCAATGAATCCCTAAATGCCAGTTGCAAGATTCACATAATTTTGAACCCCATCATGTCCAAGAAATTTTTTGACACCCTTGGCACTATCCCTCAGTCTTAATTTTCACTTTAGTAGTACAAAGCCATGGGAAGGCATCATTCAGGGCTCCACAACGATTTCCCCTTTGCGTGTATTCAGTGTTTTGCAAAGACCTCTTCTGCCCTTTTATCCCACACCAAGATTGACTCTCAAGGGGTTAGGGATCAGATAGAGGTATGTGATCACTTGGAAGAGTTTTTCCTCTCCATAATCTGAGATCTAATACCTTAAAATATGATCTCCTTTTACATCCTCTCCATAAGGTGTAAGATCCATAACTATTGGAACTATTTATTGATTGATTCCCAAGTTCATGGGATACCTAGGAACACCCAGGTACCTCATCTTCAGGTCTAAATCAGGTTCCAATAATTATCTCTTATGTTCATCCTATTAGGTTCTCACTCTTATAGGATTGAGTGGTGTGGCATGTGTTGGATTATGTCCTCATTCACATCGGGTATGCAATAGTCGCACCACACACTCCCCTTCAAGGAGCTAGTCACTCCTACCTCCTGTCCTACATGACATTATACTATATGTTATACGGACTGATATTAAACTGTATATAGTCCTGCATGAACTTAAACTGTTATGTATTTCTTGAAATCAATCTACATTACAGTCTCGCATGCTGTTAAACTGAACTCTTAGAACTAAGTATGGCTTGATTCCCATCCTCATGCGATATGTAGGAACACCTAGATGCGTTGTCCATAGGTCCATCCCCAGAGTGTTAGATCCATATGACGTTAAAATATTCCTCCTGGTCCACAAAAATATAAACTATTTTCCCTTATTACACGACGTTAAAATGCATTGGTTGGTCCTGTCACATGTCCCTAAACTATGACATTATCGTCCTGGATGTGCGAAAAAAATGGAACTACATTGTGATGTCCGCATTCAAGGGGAAATCAAGTTGTGCATTTGATATCATTCATTCCATTTTTAAATGTCTGTATGTGGTTTTATTCCTATAGTGGCACCAAGATTCTCTATCCTCAGATTATCGCTTCACAAAAAAGCACGCATATATACTAAAGGACAGATAAGATCTATCAAAATCTACATATTTTGGTGCATGGACCAGGCCCGCATGACCTTATAATCCTTGAAAATTGTACATTACTATTCTATATCCAGAACTACGTATGGCTTGATTCCCATTAACTTGGGGTATGTAGGAATGCCCACTCGCTTTGCCTCGGGCCAAAACTAAATTTCATTTTGGGTCCCCTGACCAAAGACCTCCCCATGGAATGCATGGTGATATAGAATCTACGTCCTCATTCACATTGTGTTTTATAATTACATCACTATGTGTCTCCCTCATTCCTTACCATCTCTGGTCCGAGCTCTAAGACCTTAAACTAAGATCTATATCTATTTCCTTTCTAAAATGTGTAAAGACAACATACCAGAATTACAGGTGGCTTGATTCCCATCCTCATGGGATATGTAGGAATTCCCGAAAACTCCATCCTTGGGTCCAGCCCAAAGTATCGTAAATATTACCACCCCTCTTCTATGGACCCATGTCCTGAACTCTTTCTAGATCATGTGGTCTGAAAATAACCTTTTGGGGTCTCTTTCACATCATGATATATACCGTACAACACATTCTAATTCTAGGTAACCGTATAATTGCTTCTCTACCCAAAAAAGTCCTGGATTCCCTGTAATAATGGGATGCACCAATTTCCTCACCAGAGAGGGTTCCCTCTATCGGCGTTGGTCTCCAACCACTCCATGCTTTAAGAACTATGTTATCCTTCGTTCTCATCCACACATGACACATAGTCATGTCCAGGACATTCGTCTCTAGCCCAATCTTGGGGACACTATCCCTTCTGGAACCATGGCCCCAACCTCGGTCTAGGGAGTATGACCTCAAAAAAATGTTCAACATCCAGGTCATATAATGTAAAACTATTCCATTTACCATCTACATCCATATGATGTGGTCCAAATTCTCACCAAATATTCCATGTCTGGATGTAGGTATGATCCTTGATTAGACTGATTCTCCATCGTAATATGTTTCCATCATGGTGGTGTAATTTCAAAAATGTTGGAATCCATTCAAACAACAACTCACTCCACCCTTAATGCTCTGTGTTCCCTTTATTCTGACCCTCGTCCTCCTTTATGTCTATAAGAACCCTCTAACGGTATCAATTCTCACCCTATGGCTCACCTACTGTTCTGGGCCATGGTTCTGGAAGACTATGGGTAACATTTTGAGTTGGGACCCAAGTTTTGAACATGTTCTGTGGTCGGACCTTGTTTGTTGTTCCCATTTCATTTTAATGCAACGGGTATAATGTGTCTCAAACATGGTCAATAGTTATCCTTCATTTTCATTCCACTCCCACTATCTTCCAAATGCCTGGTTTTGTGATTCACACATTCCATTACCTTATGTTTGGATTGATTATAATGCCCCTAGAATTACCTCACTCATGAACTAGAGAACATTGTTGAAGTGATAATTCGACTATTCTGAGATCTTTATTCTCTGGTCGGGCCTGCCCCTTTCTTCTCTGAAGCCCAGATGGTTCATTTATACCACAGATGCCTAAATTTTGGTTGGCACTCTCACATTCAAATGAAGTGATAACATGACCATCTCTTACTTCGCACATCGGGCATGACCCCCGTGAGCTTAGTGATGGATTTCTAGTTATTTCATAATTCTATTCAGATCACATTGAATTGAACAAACAAAGGAATAATCTATTCATACACAAAAATCATAATTAAAAATAGCAAAGATGGACAATTTTATGGGTTTGGCCAAAAATATTTCCCTTAGGGATTAGCATCTTTGATGGGCTACTCCAGTGTTTCAACCTTCTAGCTTATGGCCTCCATGATTGTTTCCTACACCGAGAGATCTTTCTCTTTATTAACGGCAGAAAAGCATAACTCCTTGGACCTATCCCTTTCTCGCACTTATTCATCCTTGAGCTCAATCATATAGAAACCCACTGACACTACCTGCGTCTCGGTGTCCTCCAAATGGGCCCCCAACTATTCAATGAGGCCAGAGTGGGTTGGGATGAATTCAGTCCTTTCGTTGGATTGTTCCTCAAAGCATCAGACTTCTTTCTCACCTCTAAGGAATTCATGGGTGTTTTTTGACTCTTTTTTCACCAAAAAAAATTCAGAGTGTTGGACACTCTCCTGTATTTTCTCTTCAATGTAATTCCAGATCATTATATGAAGATGGTGAGCTTCCAACCCACCAGTGCATAGAAAGTGTAGCCATGTGTGAAGTGAGTCCTTCCATCATATCCACTTTTCTTATGACTGGATTAGAAAACTGCTGATGGACTTCCATGCCTTGCACCATGTCATGTTGATCTCTTCAGTCGTGGTTGGGTCATAATCATCTATCTCTTCAGGGTCCGAGGGTCTATACACCAGAACGACAACCAAGAATTCAGCAGCAAGATCCCATTATATAATTCTTTCTTTATTAGTAGCTTCACCGTCGCCATCCTGGAACTCCACCCTAGTAGCATTATCTCGAATTTCTGATGCCTCTAGCTTTGTGAGTACTATGACAGGGTCAGCTTGAATGGTTGGATCTATCGGAGCTGGTGTAATCACATGTGTGGCTCGTGAAGATTTTCCCGAGTCAATGGCCTATTGAGCCTCCTTCCATTAAATTACCGCAATGAGAATCAATATCTTTGTCAGTTGAGCATCCTGATAAATGTTTATAGTCATAAATAGTAAATACTTACTTGATCCAAGAGTGGTAGCATCCATTGCCTGCATCATGGTAGGAGCTGCCCCTATATGAGATCCCTCCACACTTTTATGGTCAATCACTGACACTGATTCTTCCTAAATGGTGGGAACTGCAGGGAATTCAAATGCCTCCATTTCACCCCATTCTTCTGGTTCATTTCCGCCTACTCCAACCATGGTCAGTTCCCCACCTGACCTGATTTCGATGATAGGTTACAGAGAGGTCCCTCTTGCCTCAATGGGAAAATATTCACCCCCTGTGGAAAAGTATATCATGTTTCTATTGTACATATGTTCTTAAATATGATGAAATTTGGCTGATAAGTAAGGATCGTGAGAATGGAAAGGGTACCAGAAACCTGGGTTAAACTCACCTCGAGCAGCTCGGCCAGTTCTATGTCAGATCTAGAAACCTCACCACTCTCACAATGGCTTTGCTGGTGAGATATTGTTCTTAATGGTCCTTCACCCCCAAGGCCTTAAAAATATTCATCCTCTTCATCTTATACATCTTTTTCTTCTTCATATTCTTCCTCCCCTTCCAATCCCTCTTATTCTTCTTATGTATCCTCATCTTCAAATATAAGATTTTTTGGGTAAATTTTTTGGTCAGGCATCACTTTCACCCGGAGGTTAGGCTCTTCATATCAAACCCAATGGAATTCATATAAATCCATGGCCACTAGGTATGAATTTTGGTTATTAAAATTTAACCTATCCACCACCTTGATGCTCCCTATGTCTTTAAGTTCAAGCATGGTACACACTAGCCTCTGCTACAGCTCTTCAGTGGACATAGATTGCCGAAACATTCACAATGAAAACTAGAGAGATGGGAAGATTTCATCAGCTATTATCGTTAAGAGGTGACTGAGATTTCTCTTAGAATGTTCTCTGGTTGACCCATGAGGTTGCACGTATGACTAACCCTCCTCGGAAGGTAGAGGCACGACCTCGTCGTGAAATTCTCATTCCGATGAATTACCTGCCTTTTCCATGGTACCCACCTAGACAATTCATTGTATTTCCACTCCCATGTCATATCATATACCTCCCCGATCTTTAGGTTACACACTAGATTCATTTATATTCGGGATTCATTTCCAAAGAATAGACTCAATATATGTTTTTTTATTGTGTTCATCATACTCTGTTTACATGCCTTCACTAACATCGGTGGTGGGGGGGGGGAGAGCGATGAATTCACCCAAGACTGTAGTCATGAACATGAGAAACAATTTTTGAAGAATACAGGGACTTCACTCTACCAAAACCTTTTTATACACTTTCTTTGGAATTCAAAACATGCACCCAAACTGCCTGGCGAAATTGGTCGGCACATACGGATTGCAAATAATTTTTCCACCAATACGGCCTACCAAACACACTACCCCTGATGATTTTCATATACTCACTTTGTTCCAAGTTTCACCACCCATCATCTACCATTTCTCCAACTGGAGTCCGGAATTGGTGAAATTTGAAATGGGGATGGCTGCCAATCTTGATCTTTGATACCTTCTTCTCTGAGAATCAATGGGTGTACTCCATCAATGTTCAAGAGGGATGGCCACATACCATCACCTGGTGGGAGAATAGAAATCAGAATGTCACCCCCACCCCCCGCAGTTGGATATAAACGAAACATGAAAGATCTGTATTTGTCCTCATATTCTTTTGGGAATACTTCCCCTTGAGATGCGCCCTAGAATGCGGTATAACTAAACTAATACAGGCACACCTAGGTTAACCTTGTTCCTTGCCGCCATGATCCAGGACATCACTAGTGGCCATGGGAGGACCCCATCCTCGTTTCCCTCACTGGAAAGAGCCACCCACTAAATAATTAAGCAAGAAACCTAGAATATAAAAAATTTGTGTCCCGAGATTCATTTATTCTAAATCCCCATGAATGATACTCTCCTGCCCCAGGGCCCTACAGTATGATCCCACTTTTCCCCTCTAAGATGTGTTCGGTCATTTCTTTCCTTATCCTGTAATCTTTACAGCCTTGTCATGTGTCATGAAAAGAATAAACAATCCAAGATAAGAAATGTCCTTCAGAACATATTTTATTTTCAAATCCTCTTTTTCTAGTTTTAGTAGATTCCATGCTAGGATGGCCGTTTAGGTCGTATCCACTTAGACATTCTCTTTTGGGAGGAACACTTCATACTGGTACCCATCGAATGGGAATCCCCCAATGTATTTGACATCCCACAGACTAATTCATACCTCCACATGGTAGAGGTGTATGGTTTTAATGTCAGGAGACCAATGACTAAACAATTCCGGTACCACATGCTGCTACCTGTAGAAGTGAAATTGGGATGTACAAACAGCTTTGGAGAGCCCAATAGATCACAGCTCTAGACCGAACTACTCACATGCCTGACATACCCATTATTCACATGCCCATTCTCTTGTATAGTTACATCCAGACCTAAAATACCACTCATGTCAACCCTTCATCTCATCAGTAATACTACTTTGAATTGTGATTGCATAAGGAGTTTGGGATTACTCAGGGACCGGGTAGCTCCTTACGATGGTCCTAGTCTTTGGATTTCAGACATAGATGGCTATATTATTTGTTTCCCTGACAAGATGGGCATTGTTAATAATAATGAATTGTGGGAGACTATCCTCACGGGTCCCCCATGATCGCAGTGTATTCGTTTCGAAGCTAGGAATCATCACCTCTTTTAAAATTTAGATGTTCTATATGGGTAGGCTATCACTCAGGACATAATTTTTTTTATCTTTTGTAGGAATTCCAAAAAGAATCTGATTATCAAACACAACCCTCCTTGCATGAAGAATCTTGGGGTTCATGATCATCTTAGTCCTCTTTGAAGCTACAGTGGCCTCCCTCTTGACATCGGTCTGTTGGGCAGCCATTGTTTTCATTATTTCAGAAACCCTAAGGGATTTACTTGAATGAATAAAAATAGGTGTGGAAAAAAATTGGGTGTCCACAATAATTCTACTAAAATTGAGTGTTGTAAAACAAAAAGAGACAGTAGGGAAATAACCAACATGCACTTAGAGTAGAAGATCATCCATGGAAACAGTCACGTGGATCAGGATCTTTTTCATGCACAAGAGCAAAGCACCTGTTGTATGGAAAAACACCAAAGGACCCGGGGTGACCTCACCATATTTATAGGCATGTACCATGTCATTCACAATCAAAAAAATTATTTGCGTGCCCAATCACCATTTTTGGTCACACCACCCATGCGCTTCTGTAATTTTTGGCATGACCCTTGGAATCTGACCTTCGGGTCCCACTTCAGCTCTGATTCTGAGGTCGCGAATTTTTCCATTCATAATTTCGAATAGAGATATGATTAGGATGATAAGAGAAAAAAAGGTATTTGGTAGGTGAGTTAAAAATTCTATGAGAAGAGAGGTGTGTGTGCGCTAGAATTATAGGATGCGTGCAGGAGTTGCTCCAGTGTGCAATCCCTTGTGTGCCCAGTGTTATATCAAAGGCTGGCTTCCACAATGACCCACCCAAAACCACCAAAGGAATGGGTGAGCAAGTGTCCGTAAGGCGTGAACATGTTCTTCTAGAATGAAACCCCTTGCACACCCAATGCGACGTCAAAGGGTCACTTTCGTGGCACTGTGCTTGAAAAATCTATCAAGGAAAGAGCGCAAAGAGAGAGTGGGTGCGCAAGTTACCCAGCAGCATGCAAACCCCTCATGCCCAATGTGACATCAAACAACCTCTTTCGCGCCACCTCCAGGGGGTTTGGATATAAATTAAAATCAACCATCGACCCAATGGGATTGTTACAATAGGCAAAGAGATGGGCTGCTACATGAAAGACACATCTTTTATGACCTCATGAAAAACACTATGGCCTCAAGGTATTGGATCTTGCCCGATAGGTCCCTAAAGGGTCGTCCTTTGGGTGGGACCTCTTGGGCATGATCCTCGTCTATTACCTCTTACCCTAAGTCCTTTTTGCAAAAAAAATATCCCCCTTTCTTGCAAAATCCCTTTGCATCAAGCCACATTTGACCACATCATTCCTGTTTGTACACAGTCGTCCATATTGCACGCATCATATCATCTTGTGTGTGGCCCTTCTTGTGCACTTCATTTGTCTTCCTTAATATAGGGAACCATGTCTAAACCCCTCTTATGTGCAACACAATTATGCCACACACCCTTCTCCAGTACGACCCTCCAGATTCGTACAATGTGATTTCAATATCCCTTTGGTGGTGCTCCACATTGCGTTTCATAACCTAATTCTTCATCTCATAGGAACACTAGCAGCTATTGATTATTTGTATAGCCATGATAACATGGTCCCATTAGTGGTCCACTCCACGACACCCCTTACCACAACATTGATGTTGGATTCCCGTCCCCAAGGGAAGGTGGGTATCAATTATGTAAGTCCTAGGGGTGCGGAGTAGTCCCCCCTCATCCGAGCTACAAGACATTAAATTTCCAAGAAGCATCGTCCCTAGTACATGATGTTAAACTACCCCTCCCCATACATCATACGTAGGGTTCCCCATCTTGTACAATCTCCATGCTCAATTGTCTCCACGGGAGTGTGATCATCCTCACATGGAACGAGATCCATTTTGATGGAGTGGCGCCTTTCTGTGGGGAAGGGAAACCACCTTGGTGTAGGCCCCTAGCATTTCTTGTAGGAGGTAGTACCTCTACTCTTCCACTCCTCTTTGGTTCCAAATACCATTGCGGATATAGAAACTAATACCTTCTTTATCTTGTCCCTCTCTCATTGGTCTTTGTCACCACTCAGGCCTCCATCCTAGTGTAAGTCCCAATCTCTATCTCCCTAGGCTGCTAACCCTGCGTAATCCCCTATTTCCATTTTGGGACACTAACCACATGCAAGATACTATCACCCTACCCTGGATGCACCTTTCACGATGTGATCTTTTGGTTTTTTCTACCTCATGTTTCTCATACCGAGCATGAATCACATGGCCATAGAGTAAGAACTAACCATGACATCTATCCTGGGCCTCTTTAGTGTGTAATACCCAAACCATTATAATCTATGTGGAATTTGATCCTTGTCCAGGAAAGGTACTTAGGAAGCCTCCCGGAGGTTCAATCCCAACACCTATTGGTCCAAAACTCCTTCACATCGATTCACCAAACACTTCCGAACTACGTGGACTTTGATCCTTGCCAAGACAAGTTATGTAGCCAGCCTCCCGGAGGTTCAAGCCCGACACCAACTGGTCCCAATCCATTCACGTTGGTTCAAAAAACCATTCCTAACTATGGGTACATCGATCCTTGCCAATAAAATGTACATAGGAAGCCTCCCTGAGGTTCAAGCCCAACACTAACTGGTCTTAACCCATTCATGTCAATTCACATAACCATTCCTAACTACATGGAATTTGATCATTGTCTCATAGAAAAGGTATGTAGGAACCCACCTTGAGGTTCAATCCCAACACCCAGTTGTTCTAGCCCCCATCACAATGGTTCACCTTTATCCCACATGATGTTAAATTGTATGCCCCTTTTCGTCCCGCAAGACGTTAAACTGTACACATTCGAATTACATGGACTTTGATCCTCTCCAAGGAAAGTTACATAGGAAGCCTCTATTATGTTCAATTACATCACAATTCTATCATCCTAGACTTTCCCTCGAGCCTTTGTATATTAGGAAGGTCATTACCCTACCTAGAGTTTCCAATTCCTCTAGGTATCATTCATACGGTTCGCCTCCTCAGGTGTCCCATCGTCTCACCAAACTATGTGGACTTTGATTCCTAGCAACAAGGATGCGTAGGAAGTCTCTTCGAGACTCAAACCCAACATTACCATTACTCTTACATTAGTTCCACGTCATTCTCCATCCACTCCCAATAACCCATATCAATCCTAATTCTTACCCAGGCTGCCACATCCCATTTAGATCATGTCATCCACCTCTTCACTACCCCTAACAGAAATCGGGTACCTAACCATTTATTATCCTTAAAATCAGTGTTCCCTCTAGGGGTTTCAGCAATCTAATACACTTTCGTCCATGTTCCGATCAGTTTGATCCATCTCCTCTATGCATTAAACACGCGACATACCCTGTGTTAAACATGGGTATCTGAGGAAAAACACAGAGACATGCCTATGGTATATAATTCCATGCATTCTATGTGGGATGACTTCGACTTCAATGACATCAAGATTCCCTATCATAAGTGGAAGAAACCCTGATGCCCCAGTGATCCAACGTCCAGATACTCCAGTGATTTCCAACATGACTACTCCCCGACTGAAGGTTGTTGTCTTGTACCAGACCCATTGGATATTCCTAACAGAAGCAGTGTAATTAACAGGAGTATATGATTACATGACACTAGGAATATTATCAAAAACTACTTCTTAAACTATGAGGGAGACCCAGACTGGGTAATGAATTCTGAGGAGGAATCTACATAAGGAGATACTGACATCCCATCATCCCATTTCGATCAAGGATCAAACATCCCTATACAAGTGATAGATGGCACCCACCATTGGAATGTGGGAATGTGGGGCAACAATCATCACATCCTCTAAAGATTGATGTGGGCCCCTGTGAAAGTTTCTCAAATATATTTATAATTTAATATAAAATTAAACCTACATAATGTGATGAAAACTATTTTTCCTGAAAAAATCCTTACACGTAAAAACATGTTTTTATACCAAATTAAAAAAAAAATTCTAATGAACATAAATGGATAAATAATAATATTAAGTCACAATTTTTAGTTTTAAACAATTTTTTATACAATAAAACTTCATAAATGCTTAAATTAAAAATACAATTTAAAAAAAACTGCATTTCTCACTATTCACTAGAATATCAATATTTTCATAAAGATCAAAAAACACAGAAAGATAAATTTTCATGATAATATAAATAATTATATACTTTTTATAAAATAAAATTACTAAATCAACCAGAAATTATTTATAATATTATCCCACAAATTCAATGAAATCTGTTTTTGAAGAAAACGTTTAGCTAAAACATAAAATGACTTCCCTAAAACCTGATTTCATTTTTTACTTGGAATTAATCAATATTTGTTTATTGATACCTTTATATATATTTCATAATTCATTTAATCATATCAATTCCTTCCAATTAAACTACTAGGTTATAAAAGACATATTTAAATAATAATATTTGATGGGTTGTTCAAGCTCAATCTTGCATATCTTTTATTCAATAAAATATAATATTTATTTTCAAATAATAAGATATTACATTCCACCTAATAAATTGTGTTATCTCATTTTAAAATCTATCAATCTAATTAATGTTCTGAAATTTAATTTTTTTTTGAAATCCCATATCATAAAAAGAGTCAATAAAACATCTCATTAAAAGGAATGAATGGGGCGTATGAAGGTTCTATGGAATAACCAATACTAGGTTTCAAACAATGAGAACATTAGTATAAAGTGAAAACATTGACTTGGAAGAAAAAATGATGGTCTACATAATTATGGAGGGTGATATAGATTAGTTATCCTATGAAAATGAATGATCATGAGAATGTTAACAACTGAAATAATATTACACCAAAGATATGTGAAAAAGGGTGTTGATTTATCGGAAGTGACGGTAAACTAATAATTTATTTATTTAAAGTTCATTTTATGAAATTTTCGGAATTATTTTACTATATAGAATTTGAAATTAGGTAAGCATACTTACGTGAAAAGTTTACTTTGATCCTATATTCAATTTACACCACAATATCAACTTTTTATCCAAAAGATGAGTATTGAAGCTGATTTTTTAGGCATGAAGAACAAAAATAAACTTCTAATGGATCACACCATTATAAAAATTGATAAAAATATATTTCTTCTGTATTTAGACATTAACCATTACAAAAATGAACCAAATACTTGAAATATTCTTGACTAACATATAAACCCAAATATTTGAATGATTTGATAAAATGTTATTCTAAGAAAAATTGAACACTTATCCTATGAAAGTAGAAAATAACTTTTAGAGTATCATATCAAAAATGTATATGTCCTTTTTATATAATATCCAAGATATGACAGTCATTTCCATAAATGAACTGAATCACCAAAAAAATTAAAATAATATATGATTCAATAAAATAATTAAACCATTAATCCTAAAATAAAAACCCATTTGATTTAATTTTCCTTAATCATGCAATATTTCCCAAAAAATCATGGTATTATTATATAATAATATCAATCAATTTATCACTATATCACATTTAATTCCCAGGGTTATTTAAAAGATATGCCATATTTTCCCAATACCAGCTTATCATTTATTTACCATGTTGTTTATCTAATGTGATACTTGACAGTACATTACATAGGATAGTGTTAGGAGGTTCATACTTGTCACCCTTCTATTTTGGGTTAAATATTTGGGACCATATCAGATGTGAAGAGTTTTCTTCAACAATCGGTTTTTTGTTTTCAAAAACTATATTAATATAATTCCTATAACATTACCAATAATTATGATGAACATTATAAATAAAATAAAATTTAATGAATTTTTTTCCTCAAAATTTATCAAATACATTTCAGATTATAACCCAAAACATGTAATATGATTCTTTTTGAGATATCATTAATGGTAAATGTAATGGTAACATATACCTCAACCTAATAAAAAACACCCAAAATATAATTAATCACCCCAAAATCCCACAACCTAAAACTTAAAAAGGGGGTTTATAAAACATTAAACTTATGATGAACCTTAAAAATATAAATCCATGATGTCATCTATAACTCTTAAGGTATCCACACATGAAAAAATCCAAATCATTATAGTTATATAAACTCTTCTCTAACACCAATAATAATAGTCCAAGACCTATACTCTAAGATTCAACACTAAAATAATTAAAAATACAGTTATGAATTTGTTACCAGTCAATGTGACCCCATTAAGAACTTATAAAACAAATAATTTAATATGGAACTATAAAATAACTTACATAAAAAATTATGTTATAGGTTTAGAGTTTTAAATAATTAGAAAAACTTCTTACATAATTATAACCATGACTTTTAGAAAGCATTATTCCCACTAGAACCATATTTTTTTCCCACATTATATATTCATAATTATTCATAATCATCCTTAAAACCCTATGATTTTTTTAAAAATAATATCTGATAAAAAATTTCTCAATAAGTGACATAATATAGGAAATAATGCATTTATTCCATGAATACTCATAAGAATTTTCTTTTTCAAAATAAACATTGAGTATAAAATAAACATTTTTAAACCTAAGAAATCAACTTCTATTCATGAATATTTCTATAAAACATTTCATAATAAATATTAATTGAAAAAATAACCCACAAAAGGATCATTTGAAATAATAAAAAACAAATTAAAACATTTCAAAAATATATACTATTAACTCTTATGAATGATCATATACCTTCCATTCAAACACAATATCAATGTTTACCTATTTGAAATTATAAGATTTATATAAAACCCCATAGAAAGAATTCATAAATCATATAGGTAACTTGATGCAGAATTTTCATGTCACAATTAAGATCTCCCTTATAAGTGTTAAAAACATCACAGTAATATGATAATAATCCTTTTTGAGAAACATAGTCGGTTAACTCTATCCATTTACCCAATACATTAGTGATAAATAATTGGGCTCACACATTCTTGGTTTATAATGGAACCACCCATCATTGGATTAATATGAAACCACCCATACTCATTTAATAGTAGATGCACCCGTAAAAAGAAAAAATTACAAATAAATAAAACATAATGATAAAACATGAATGATTTCATAAAAATATTAGTTCACTCAAAAGAAAAAAAATCAGTTAACAAAATATACATTTCATTAAAAAACATTTTAAAAAATTCTAAAATTTTTGGAGGGGTGGGGGGGGTTTTTCAAGAAAACATGAAATATTGAAAATTAATAAAAACACAAAATACTGATTTTTTTATGGTTTTATGAACCATCAATGTCATATACGTTGGAATATAATATTCCATTGGTATTTTTTAATGAAAGTCAAAATTTTCCATAAAAATAATACTTTTGAAAACCATTATAATAATAATTCAAACTATTTTCTTTATTATACATTTATGTCCACATAAATATATACTAAAATGATATTTAATAATATAGACAAGGAAGATAAATATTCATAAAACAAATATTTAAAATATTTAAAATGAGATTTTTAAAGTAATGTGTCCCTTACCTTAGTACAACTTACCATGTTTGTTTTTTAATTCTGAAAAAATAAAATTTTGTAAATTGTTTACATTATGAAGAAAAATTTTCATATTTATTATATATTTTATTTTATTTGTTACCATATTATAGACAATTACATAATCAATTAAGTTCCCATCATATGTTATGTAGATATTCGGTATGTATGTCCATAATGGAATCTATAGCCTTTATATTGTAAAAGAGGTCATTATTACATCATCTATAAAATAATAATCATGAAATAATTATAATAATTATACATAAATTATACATTTTAAACCAATCATTAAATGCGGTCATGAAAAATAACTATTTCACAATCTTGAAGACGATGGGTTGTATGTACCCATGAGTCATGTTTCCATTCATACAATGATCATGATGGAAAGAAGGTAATTATTATTTTATATTTTCAAAGTGATAATTATTTAATTAAAACCATATTAATTCTTTAAATATACATAAATATTCCATCTATGTGATGTGGGGATTAAAAAAATCACATCACATCATGGCAGTGGTAATCCACACGTACGCACAGATGATGTTATCATCTTTTAACAGAGGGAATGTTAAGTGAAATAAAATGATATATTATCTTTTAAGAATGATAATTTTTCAATTAATATAATTAATAAATATTAAATCCATAATTATAACCATCTTCATAAGGTATTGATGGAAATCAAATTATGTTAATTCGTGAGATTGTAATTCACCATACACACGAACGATAGTTTTGTCCCCTATTTGATAAAAGGGGAGAAAGATGTTGGCAATGAAATTAACATAATAAAATATAAATATATAATAGATAATTTTTTTTTATATTATCATAGTTAAATAATATTTTGTGTTGGAGGAAGAAGAAATATAACTAAATATTCAGTTAAAAGTTATATCTCATAATCGAACAATCTCTATTTCTTTACACCATAAGGCCTCTAAAGTTAGTATTTTTACTAAAAAACCATTGTAATGTGGGTAGTGATGTAATTAAGGTATTTAAAAAAATATTGTTACCAAAAAACTGTACTTTTAATTGTGTTATAATGGGATAAGGTGTATCAATTTATACGAGAGGAGAAAGGCATTCTTGGAATTTCCTACAATATTAAATTAATTTAAACTATTTCACAAGAAAAAATGGGTCTAAATTAATATACATAAAATAAAATAAGATAATTAGTTCACAAAATATCAATAATTAAAAATTTTATATGTTTTGTTGATGCTTTAACCCATATTTTTTGTTTTAACCCTCTGTGAACCCTTTTAATGATTACAATGATGAAAAAGTTATTTACTCTTTTGAAAGAATGATTTTTAATATAAAAGGATAATTTTTCATATAATAGACTATGTTTGAAATTTTAAACCATATAACAATTACATGGATTGATATAGGATTTAAATGAAATTTAAACCCTTTAATAGATTATTATTTACAATAATATATCAATAATGTCATTTTTTAAAATATTCATTTAATTAGACTTTGAAAATTACATGAATACAAAGGAGTTCAAATAAAATCCATTAATAATTTACTGATATGGTATAATTATCAAAAAATTCTTGGAAAATTATAATTAATTCAAATTATATTAATTTTATTAATTATAATTCATTTTTTCTTTTCTCAGTTCCTTAAATAAATATTGTGTCATCATTGTGTTAGTATTTAATGTAATTATTGTCATCAATATAAATTAGAAATAAATTAACATGATAAAAATATAATTAATCATAAAATGAACCATTATGAACAAAAAATATGTACTTTTATCTCTATTATAAAATATTACATATACGCATAGCATGAAAGTAACATTTTTTACATTACATTTTTCTGAAATATTATAAAGTGAATAATAAATAACATATGGACCTATGTTTCCATATTTTAAAAACAACGATTCAAATGGCCAATGTAAGGTCATAAAATAGGTTAAATTCAAGTGTCGTGGTCATTTTTCTATCCCTTATCATATTATATTTAACATAATTACCTGATTTACCCTTACGGTGGAGACAATTATTTACAATGGTTATAATTTATTATGACTAAAAACAAAAGGAAAATATTTACCATATTTTGACTTATTGATTCTAAATATGGTATACATTTTTTAATATTTAGTTCTTATTATTTTATGAATCTAATTTAAAATTAAACTTGTAACACGCGTTGAAAGTCATTTTTTTAGAAAAATTATTTTAAATATAAAATTGTTTTCATAACAAATTAAACCATAAAATTTATAACAGTGAACATAATTGGATTATCCATAATATAATTTATCTAATTTTACATTTAAATCATTTAATAAAAATATAAAATTTTAAAGTCTTTATTCAAAAATACATTTTTCGATAAAAACAGTATTTTAAGTATTAATTGAAAAGGTAATCATTTCAAAAAAATATAAAATAATCACTCTCCAAGATAATTTTAATATGACAGTTTCAAAAATAATATCCCATTTAAAAAATCATATTTCTAAAATTTCCACAAATTATTAATAATATTCTCTCAAAAAACGCAATAGAAACCAATTTTAAAGAAAATGTATTTTTGAACCATAAAATGACTTCACTAAAAATTGATTTATTATTTCATAATCATTAATCAATAAATTTTTATTCATTAATACCTATATATATATTTCATAGTTTGGTTGATCTTATTCATACCCTCTAATATAATGACTCAGTTATAATGATCAAATTTAAATAATAATATTTCATTTTTCTTTTAATTTCAGTGTTGCCTAACATTTATGCCCTTGAATATAATATTTGATTTAAAATATCTGAATATTAAAGTATGATTGGTTTAACCTATCTCTTATGGAATCTAATTAGTTAAGGGAATTAATATATCCACTTAAATCGATGCTTTATCTATGTTATCAATATATTTTTTCTGTATCATTTGATTTACCATTACTAAATCATTAAATATGAAGTCATGAATCCAAATGTTTATCTATTATTTTAGATCCAAGAGTTCGAAATCATTCAAAATATAAATAATTCTACACATACAACATTATTCTCATTAGGGTATAACATTGTGTTAGTAAGATGAAAATAATAAGTATATCAAAAATATATAATCTAAAATAACAACGATCATTCTCAACGAACTAAACCTCCATCAAAATTTTACCATCAATCATGTAAATGGGTAGTCGGTTCACTATGGGTATTTCTTATATAAATTATTTTTTCCAAAATTATTTTTGTTCAAACATGAATGAGATAACACAAATTGTACCTTGTCAATGATCTTGTGTTTCATCCGTTGAGTAAACTCTATTATGTTGAAGTGTTACAAGAACTGTAATGCGTATCACAAAACCTTCATCTTGACAAATCTTTTTGAGTAGATCTGATGTGTATTCCCTACCATTATTTGATCTCAATCACAAGATCTTTATTCCTATTTTATTTTAAATCAACTTCTCTCATTTAATAATGAAAAAAATTTATTCCTTATGTGTCTCCGCATACACCCGATCATGTCATGAGTTATCATAAAAAAATGTGAAAAAATAAGGATTACCTAATAATGAATCATTCATTGATGGTCTATAGACATTGGTATGGATGTAGTTAAGTGTTTCATTAATGTGATGGGTTTTATAATTAATAATAGCTCTACTTTTCTTTCCCAAGATAAAATACACACAAAATTTGAGTATTCATATAATACATTTTATTAAAAAACCTCTCTTCACTAAGATATATAAGGACCTTTCTATAGTATGCTTAAGTCTCACATGCTGCAATATGTAGGTGTCCATCTCACTCCTCTCTATTAACATTTCTCCATCTATAACAATATCATCTTTCAAATAATAAAAACATCACTATGATTACCTTTTATCGAATGGAATTCACTATAAATTATTCTCATAACTCTATCATCAATGGTATTCATGTAAACTAGTATATCTATGTATCCAGAATATATGAGGTTCTTCTCTATTTATAGTTTATATATCCCATTTTTTTGGCATTAAACGATACCATAATGCATTATCAACAACATTTTTCCAATACCTATTGTGTGGTTGTGATAGTTATTTCTCATAAGAACCACACCTTTATTGAACTACTTTAGATATTAAAACCAAGTTTGATTCATGTACTTTTGGAATGAATAACCTAAATCAAGAATCCAACCATCAGAATGATTTATCGTCAATGGAACAAGTAATAGATAGACTAAAATACATTCAGTTTTCCTTACATTATTCACCTTCAGTTTCTGAATATTAGTAAAACACATCCATCATCATTTCTTATAATAACAGGTGGACTCATCATTTGTGGGACTACTATAGGTGGACTAACCTCTTTATATCAATCTCGATTTACATTTTATGAATCCTCAAGGCTTCATGATAAATAAATATCCTCATGTTTCTATAAACGAATCTAATGTGAAATATCTATGCTCATACTTTTCTATATTTCTATACTGATTGTTAACCAAGGAATTTGATACATAAAAAAATTTTATATCAAACATATTATATAGTAGTGTAGTTTTTATATAATCATATATATTTTTTAAATATTTCAATAGAAAAAGGGAATTATCTTCCACTGTGATCATCACTTCAAAACTTGTCCAAACTTTTAGTATTTTGTAAAAACTATTTTGGTGCTCAATCGTGGACATATTATTCTTATAATGAAACTAAAATAATTTATTCTATGGGTAGATCCATTTTTTTTATACTTTTGACCATGTTCTTATTTTCCAATTTTTTTCATAAAGTCTTCACAATGGTCTCTTGTATCACATTTTATTTATTATCTCTTTCCAAACAATGGTGTGTCATTCCACATGATTTCCATTTGAGTCACCTCCAATTAAAATTATAGCTGTTTATGGGGTTTTCCTCCAACATGATATCTATGTACTATTGATTTATAATAACAAGAAATTTACATTTCCACGTGCTAAAGTTATTTATATCATTGAATTTCTCCACTTCAAATTTTGTTTTTAACACTACACTCTTATGTCTGGAATTTGATGTCATTAAATTATATCCATTGGAAATTATCTCCTTATGTGTAATAATTGGAATCCTACTATTTTCTATTTGGGAATTCCCTATAAAAAAATATTATAAATAAAAAAATAGATAGTTCCGATGGATATCGAATAATCATAAAGATAGAAAATTAATGTAAAATAGAATTTAATTTTACTCATAAAACAGTCTCAATTATTTGTTTTTATCTTAAAAACATAAAAGTTTCAATATAAAAAAATACTAATTTTTTAAATTATTCTTGTCCAAATCATGTCCCCATTTCCCAATTTTGAAAAACCAATCTATTTTTTAATTTCACAGAAATAAAATGAAGAAAACCTATCACTTTTTCCAAAATCCCATGACAGACCCTCCACATTCCTTATCTATAGGACACGAGTGTTTTAGGGGTTTTTTAGAAAATTAAAAACATATAGGTCAAAAAAAATAAAACACTATATGTAAAGTGGCAGTGGACCCACCGCCTTTTAGATAAGTCGAAAGACAACAATGACCCTTCCACCTTTTAGAAAAAATACTGTACTTGTTTATATATTTATAAATACATAAGTTTTTATATTATAATATATAAAGATCATTTTTTATAAATATACTTTGAAATATATATATATATATATAAGTGTGTGTGTGTGTGTGTGTGTGTTTATATATTATATAAATTGTATTCGAAAATGAAAATATTTTTTTGCAATAAATTTTGTGACACATAAAATAGCATTTACTTATTCTTCCCACCTATATTATTGTGTTATATTACTCTGGTTTTTAGATTTTATATTTCACTATATTCAATAGAATTTTATTATACCAATAAATGGTGGAGCTCAAGTAGAAGGTATTCATTTTAGAAAGGTTAAATATCTTGGGTTAGTTTGAATATATAATGTTCTAACATCATAAATATTTTATTGAAATGAAATTTTACTAGAATTATATATTGTTGTTCTAAACCATTAAAATTGTATTTAATATTTTTTTTAAAATTGTATCAATTTTCAATTATTTATTATATTTAAGAAATTCATTTTAATTTAATAATTTTTTTAGATTTTTATACTATCTGTTTTTTGATTTATATTGTTTTTATAGTTTATATTTAATAATAATTTAATTCCACCTACTTGAAAAATAATATTTTTTCCTATTTTTCATGTCGTCAAATTTGAAATATTATAAAATATAAATTGTATCTAAAATATAAATGAAAATTGAAACTACGGATATACATGTTAAAAAATATTACTGTAAGAAAATTCATTATGTTAATAGACAAACAAAATGTAGTTGAATAAGTATATAAACTATATATGGTTATGTTACATCCCACTAGGTGGTGTATGAAGGGGATGCCCATATCGAGATCACCGACCTCTATGATGGCGTGGAGTATGATGTCCAAGAGGGGGATGATCTTGTGGAGTTGTATCCTTGGTTGATGAATGATCTATATGTGTATGATAGGGAGAAGTTGTTATTTGGATGTTCTCATGTGAACATGATTTTTATCCCATGAGGGTTTTAGAAGGACTCTCCATCATTGTAGGGGGAACCATATATCTTGTGAAGGATCAATCACGATGACTGGAAGCATAGAAAATGGTCCCTGATAGAAGCCTGAATAATCTGCAGCGAGATAAAACTATAGATATCCTACCAGTACAGATGGATCTCATGCCTCTTTATTCCCTCCACTAATCAATTGAGGCTAGAATACTAAAGGTACTATCTCTTCATGTGGTATAGGTGATGCCTCTCATGCAACATGACTCAATCTATTTCATCGCTACCATGGATTCTTTGCATAAAAATCTTGTATAGGTGGTTCCATTGTAGGGAACGTCACTCCTTTGGAAAGAACCTCTACTCCCTAGGGTGGATAATCAATGATACAGTTGTGAACCACATAATAAGATACAATATGGACTTCAGTCTATACTAATGCTGATAAATTACCTGTTGTGATAGATGGAATCACAATGTATGTACACCATTAAAATGAAGTAATGAAAATATTCCCCATATTTTATGATTTTAGGAAGGATTTTGATGCCATTCGATATCTTTCTTCCTCATTTTCTTCATGGAATGAAGCTCCTGTAACTATCTCTGTAGAAATAGAATGCACTAATCATCGCTAAATGGCGCACATGTTAGTAGTACACAATAATATGAAATTAAATGAGTGGAACTACATCCTGACCATCATGATTTCTATTAGTGAAGTTTGTAGGAAACTATTACAATAAATCCTTATATGGGATCCATACAATCTGAAATGACATTTGAGATTTTTAATAAAATATTTTAAATAATGACAAAATTATAAATTTTTTTAGTCAATGAAATATTGTATATACTTACATCATTGGGTAGGAGACTGTCCAACATGATACGGTATAAACCCAAATTAATGGGTAGAGAATTGAAGAAGTTTTGTTCATGACTCCACCTATAAAATAAAACATCAAAAGTTGTAAATAATAAATAATTAAATTTTATAACATCTACGATAATCAGAAACCAAGAGGGATGGGTGATCATACCAACGTCCATGTGGTGCACTATATAAAACTCAATAGGTAGTTGATGATCTAAAAATCAGGGGAGGTGGAGGGTATATGATCACATTCCCACATCATAAGAATGATCACACATTCCACATGATCTATGTGGTCTCGATGACATGCCATGAATAATTCTCTTTAAGTGTAAAAAAAGTATGAAAATCCCCACCTGTTTGTCCTGTCCTAATAAAAATCCTATAGTATCCCCATGTAAATCATGTTAACATGAATACCTATGTGACCAACATAGAGTTTCACTCCCATGATCTATATGATATAGGAATGGTCATGACACATGATAGTCTTATCATCAGTGTCCTTGGGTAATTGTGTGATTTCCTTCTTAAATAACATCATCAATATCGATCCTCCATCTGTAGTAGCATCATTAGCCAAAATTTTAATACTTAATAAAATCAATAAAACCTTAGGAAGTCTATATGGGTGGGTCCAATAACTGCATCCCCTAGATAAGAAGACCATATAAGACTACCACATCTTCAAGGGTGATGGTCATCTCTCGCTTAGGTAGGTGGAATTTGTGTGTGTCTAGTCCCCCCATATCCAAAAGGGATATAATATGGTGATTATTGAAAAATGTGAAATAGAATATAGAAATGGCATTGAAGCCAACACGATGTAATTAAAGTATAATGGTGTCTAGAGGCGGTATGTGGTGATGATGGACTATACGACAAACCATGATCTGTCAAACTGAATAACCCTCTATCACAGTGAGGGAATCACGTGTAGACTTCTCAGAGAGTCATATATTATCCTCCATATATATGTCTAAAATTAAATAGTTCTTAAAAGTAAAGTGTAAATCTATCTTTATGGATAACATAATGTTCTGGCAGGATAAATTTATGACATGAATTGTTTATTCCCATTTTTTATGTATCTTTTTTAACAAAAACAAATGATCATATCTTAATGATTATAAAGTCATATTTATAATGCGATTTAATAAATCTTTTTACCTAGAAAATGTTGTTATACAATGTATGGTTATATATATATATATATTCATTTTTTCTTTCATATCTAAAAGTTTATTAGAATATGGTGTGATTTTTAATTTATGTATGATTTCTCACATGATGTTTTATTTCATGACTATATTCTCACATGCTTTATTTATGGTTTATTGATTGATAGTATGATTATAATTTCATGTAACCAAACATTTATATTCCATATTCTATATAATATTAATATGGATATATTAAAATTTGATCATAGTAAATGTTTATTGAAATCAGAAAAAATTTACAAAATGATGGATCTTATATTAACACTATATAATTAACAATTTTAGAAGATCACATTGAATACAATACATCATTATTTCTGAGAGAGTTAACTTGATCAAACAATGTTAGGGAAACATTTATGGTTATGACGTTTTTGATGACATATGCTGCATCTCAGACTTTTCCAATATTCTTGTGATGAGTCCATCCCATTCTCCATCTATCTAGACTTTTGTATCCCTTATAGATGGAACCAATTGATGTCAGGTATTACTTTTGGCTGCTCCTTGGGAATTAATAAATATTAAAGATCTCCAATAGTCATCCACGGTGTAGTATAACAGTTAACAATATTGTCCATTATGAACACTGGATCATGATATGATTCCCATTATATGTTTACGGAGGCACATCATGTGATGGTGTCTGCACATGGAAACTATAATTCTAGGAAGAATCCAAATTGACCTTGATATACTTCCAATAATACAATAATTTGTTCCATGCTAAAAATTATGATGGGATCTAAAAACTATTGAACATAAAATTGAGAGTCTTCTCAGCAAAAAAAATTAAAACTTGATATCTATAAAATTCTTCAATGTTCATTTCAATCTCTTCATGAAATTGTCTTTCATACCGTAACCCATGTTGAATCTTGCTAGAGGATAGTTTTTTATCAATGAAGTAATTAACATAATGATAAAATTTATCTTGAACTATTCCAGTTATAAGAAACTTGAAAATCCTCTTGAATGCACCATTGATGCACTCCCCAATTTCTATGGTCATGTATTCATACCTCTTCTACCCATTATATGCCTTTTTTTGGAATCCGCATCATATAGTCATACACTTCTTGAAAATATTTGCAGTTTTCTTTGAAACATTGATCAAACCTTCATTTATAAGGAAAAAATGCTACACACAAGTGATCATATTATAGATATATTTTTTAAATATATGTTGAAATAGTAAAAAAATTTCAAAATACATTGCACAATCTACCTCATGATTTCATTCATCATAGGTTTGTTATGTAATGTTTTTCATATATATCTAGAAATGTGGATGATGTAGTACTAATGATTTGATTTTGGTTGTATACATGTATTAGGATCCTAATTGACTACCTCATTGATTTTCCAACACCGATCAGGTATCAAACAAACACACCAAATGTGGGTGAAATGGATGTTGATACATGCCAAAAACCAACTCCATTATTCATAGTTTTCCATCTTCATAATGGAAAATACAAGTAGAATAGGTGAAAATATTCCATATTGGGTAGCCTCAATCAATAATAAATATTTGTATTTTTCATATAGAAAATTTCTATTAATTTTCATGAATTTATTTCTAAAATAATATGTGGAAATATATGGGTGGAATTCCTTGAACAACTAATGAAATTGAACACTAGATGTGTCGAGTAAATTATATTGAGACAAATGTTTGTTCATATGAATATGTATAAAACATGGACATTATGACTTAGCATGGATATTGATTACAGGAATACCCAACTTGAGTCATCCCAGTCCCTATAGACATTCACTATTTCCTTCTGTTTCACCATCCATGAATTATTATAGGAAATATTATAACCAATTTTTTTATATCCCCTCCTGCACAAGGAAAACAAGAACATCTTAGAAGGTCATAGTGAAATTTACGATTATTGATGACACGAATTCAATACCCAATGATGAATTATCTTATTTCATGTTTGTCAGAATTCTTGTATTAACAGCCTCGATCTTCCAAATTCACTAACCCCAAATGAAATTACATGAAACACTCTTAAGAGGAATATACAATCATCCCCATATTATTAAAACCATATGATGTATATTTTATGGTTTTACTCTTGAACTAAATATCTATAATGACTTTCGATATAAAACATTTTAGGCCTTTCAATATATCATTACTTGGAATCTAATTCAACATATAATTTTTTATCCATCTCACTAACCATATCCACTACAACTCTAGGAAACTCAGTTATGGGTGTGAGAACATTGCTATATAATTAAATAAAATTCCACATTGCATTTATCCAATATGGAAAGAGTGTTGCATGATTTATTAATGGTCTAGGATAATTTAAAACTCATATATTTATTTAAACTTCTTCTCTAACTTCTGTTACTTCCTCCTAATCAGTATTTTTTCTGTCTATTCCAAAATTAATAAAATCCACATCACATGTTCGATAATCATGTTTTTCCATGATATCATAAATTTTTTCGTCCTCCAAATAATATGTAGAAGACTAAATTAGTTATAAAGGGTCATCTTCAACCACTCTTGTATGTCTAAACCTTCATACTATTGGATTTCATTGTTGTGTAGTGCAAACCACAACATATAATGCCATCATGGAACTATCTGATCACTGGGAAAATGATTTTATTTCTTTGAACCATTTTTCATCACCATCTAATATACAATATAAATTACATAGTGTCCTTTGGAATGGAAATTTTTTATATCTAATAGACATGATATCTTTATCATGTTCCAGGCATAATAAACCAGAAATATTATCTTAAAGCTTACATATGGTTACATAATCAGATATCCTAAACATTTTTATTGCTTTTGTTCTATAAAAAGATCCTTCCTCAGTGTGAATAAACTCCATGTAGTAGTAGAAACATTAAAACATGAATCACTATGTTAAAAATGATTCTTGACCAAGATTATGATTATATAAATGATATTTACAATGAAGGTTCACCGTATAATGGTTGTGATCTGGAAATTTTTTAATGTCTTTTTATATCCTAAAATATTATTTTTCATGATTCATTATATGAAATTTTATTTGAAAATAATTCAATGAATATTTGGGAAACCATAGTAAAAAAGAAGAGATAATAGAAAAATAATTTATTTATGCACATTAAAATGATAATTATGATCTTATAATGTGAAACTGATAAGAAAAAACACATTAAATAACATATTAATTCTTAAAAATAGAAAAAAATACCATATAATTTTTTAATAGAACATAGTTTTTATGAGATGATCCATAGTTTGGAAGCGAAGTAAAATCCAACTCAACTCTATGTTTAATATTAATAAGAACTTCCAAAGATACTTACATAACTTTTTAATTTTCAAAATATTACATCCATGTAATAACATATATTAGATTTTATCTTATATGATATCTTATATTCCATTAGATGGATGAAATATATTTAAAATTTAAAATATACATACACATACTTGGAATATTTCATTAAGATACAACATAAAAATAAGAGAGATTTTAATTCACTTCCAATTCCAGTCTCATCTTGTCTAAACATTTTTATGATGAAAAATATCAAGGTATTTCTAGTTTATTATAACAAATAAATGTTTTATTTAAAGTGTTTGTTCTTATCCATTTCACATTAAATATTTATAATTGTTAATTGATCATGGAAAAATAAACTGATATGATATTTTTTCTTATTTTATAACTTGGTTTCCAAAACATTTTCTGAATTCTATTGATAATGAGGGCTAAACATATAACCATTATGATACTAGAATTTTAGAACATATTTATATATCCTAAAATATGATACTAATTTTTTGTATTACAAATTTTAATCTTTCAAAATGTATTTACATATTTTATAAAGAAAATATGAATCATCTAAAGTATATCCCTAAAGTTGGTCATACCAGTTTTGCATAAAGGTCTATTGTCATGCACCACTTCCCAAGGGAGTCTATCTCAAGGTAGTGTTTTCATGTTTTACCCCTATGCACATCTATTCTAGAGACACTTCCCCTTTTAGTATATATATTTGTATTTTATTACTTGGATAACCACATAATCTATATGCTAACAGAATTTTAGAATCTTTACTTATATCCTTAAATATGCCACTTATTATTTGTAGTATAATTATTTACTTTGTTAATGGTTTGTTAAATGGTTTATAAAGGGAATGGGATTTTTCTAATGAATATCCATAGACATTATTCATTCCATAATTATACCATAATAATATATTAATCATTATTAAAGCATTAATTAATATTTAATTAATCTTTTCTTAATCATTCCATAATCATTACAAAATAATTACTTAATCATCTCATAATAATTAGATAATCATTAGATAATCCTAAAAAAATAATTCCTTAGTCATTATTTAATCATTACTTAAACCTACCTTAATAATTATTTAATCATTCAACAATCATTATTTAATTATTACTTAATCATTAATCAATCATTTCATAATCATTCCATAATCAAAAAATAAACATTCCATAAATATTACACGGTTATTAAATAATCAGTATTTAATCATTCCGTAATTATTACTTATCATTACGTAAGAATTACATAATAATTACTTAATACTACCTTAATAATTCCTTAAAAATTAATTTATCCTTAGTTAATAACTCCTTAATCATTCATTAATCATATCTTAATCATACATTATTCATTTTTTAATCATTCGGTAGTCATTAATTATTGATTTCTTAATAATGTTTTGATCATTACTTAATAATTAGTTAATCATTACTTAATCAATACTTAATCATTACTCAATCGGTTCTTAATCACTACTTAATAATTACTTAATCATAATTTAATCATTAATTAATCAGTCATAATTCATAATTTAATCATTGCTTAATAATATTTTCATCCTTACTTATATTATTTAATCATTGTTTGATCAATAATAAATAATTAGTTAAGAATTACTTAATCATTTGTTAATATTTAATTAATAATTAGTAAAAAATTCAATAATTATTACTTAATCATTCATTAATCATTTATTAATGAGTTTTTTATAATTATTTATTCATAAGATAATAATATATTAAATATTACATAATCATTAATTAATTTTACCTTAATAATTAGTTAATCAAATTACATTCATTCGTTAATTATTATTACCTAATCCTTAAATCTAATCATTATTTAATCTAAAGTTTTTCATTAATTATTCTATACATAATGCATAATAATAATAACTATTATTTATAAACTATATATAAAGTAATAATATAAAAGTTAAATAGTCTATCTAGAACTAACATAAAACAATTCAATTATGTATATAAATAACATTAAATTAAATAAAAAAATACATCTAAAAGTTCCTTCGTAATAAATCAATATATCTTTTAGGACACAGGAACCACCAAAGACAATGAATATTTCTTTTAGATATGGAGGGTGTGAATCAAGAGAGTGGAGGAAATTTTCATCTCCGGTGTATATGGGTGGGTCCCCTTTTATAGGGACATAAGGTAATGGGGGAACAAGGGTGTTGCCTTTTGCTTTAATTTAGTTGAAAGGCGACCACCCACACCTTCTATTACCAAGTCATCAATCTAGGTCGATGGCATGAAAAGGTTGAAGGGTGTGTACCGCATTAAAATAAATCATAAAGTAGAAAGGACCCCTACAGCCTTTTGGGTACATTTTCCAAAAAAACTCAATCCATATTTAAAAATAATAATAAAATGTTGAAAAACCCCCAATAAAAAAATCCTTTTTTACTCAATCACAAAACATTATTTATTTCATTATTTATTCATAGAGGAGATATAGATAAAGGATATCTTAGATCTATAACATAGAGGGGATGGAAACTTGTTTAACTATTTTCAAATGTAAACACCATCTCAATTTCTTCTAGCCAACACTATTATTTACGCACCATTTTAGGCCTTGGAATCATTTCTCAAGATTACCCAAGTGTCACACCTTAATTACTGTATGGTCTTAAAATATGTTTCCCCTTGTTCAACCAAGACCCTCACTCTACCTGGATGTACCATACCCTCATTTATTTTATCGACCCACCATGTTACCTCTTTAAGTAGAGTTAGGGCCTATGATTATAGCCAGCATGAAAGACAGAGGAAGGAAAATAATTACATGTTCTTTTTCTATATTCATTTTTTGAAATAAAATTTTAAAAAAAATAAAAGGTTATAAATATATTTAAAACTAAGGAATAAATGTGTAAAGGGGTTTCACACATTTGAAATTTTTCACCCAATATAAAGGCATGAATGACTATTCCTCCTTTTCATTAAAATCTAAAAAAGGCATTAACCACTATAAATCTTTAATACATGTTAAAAAACATCATTTAATACAATATATATATATATGAGTGTGTTTAAAAAATGTATTCTATTAAAAAAAATTAGATACACACACACATATTTATAATTTATTAATGATACCATTAATATTAATAATTAAATTTATTATATTATACTTTAATTATGATTTACCTGAAAAATAAATGGGTTAATAATTTATTAGATATATTAATAATTATATAGTTTACACAGTTATTATTATTTTTTAAAAAATTGTAAATATTTCATAGTATAACTAATATTTATTAATAATGTATTTACATGAATTTAATAATAATTACATAGTTAATAATACTTCATATAAATTTAATTAATAATATAATAATTCTTAAGAAATATGTCCATTAGTATTTTAAAGTTTAAGTGTTATGTTTTTAATTAATAATGATTGTGACATGAAAATTAGTTATTTCTTATTATATATTTTTTGTCAAGTTGGTTTTATATGTTTAATCAATTTTCCAATTTTCTTTTAAATTTTATTGGAATTTTATAATTTAAATGCTGTCAAAGTCATCTACATGAAACATTATAATGTTAAAAGTAGGTTCTATTGAATTTTAAAATATAATAAAGTATACATATAATCTACTATAAATTTTACACACATACTAAACATACAAAAACAATTTAATATAAATAAATTTTCAAATAAACAATTAAATAAATTTAATATTAATGGCATAATATATTTTTGTTTAAAAACATTACATTGGTATTTATAATATTTTTTAAACATTCATTTTATTTTCAATTATTATTTATCTGTTTAGTCAGTGTTTTAAACTTCCTTAAATTTTAGTTATACTATAATTTATTTACATATATTTTTTAAAGTGTAAATATTATGTTTTTAATAAATAATGTATATGTCATGTAAATTAATTTTGGTTAATTATATTGATTAACTTATTTTAACAATTTCTTTAATATTAAGGCTTTGATTTAGGTTTTAATTAGATTGTTTTTATAGTTTATGTTTTATTTGTTTTTTCGTTTTCTACATGAAATTTAATAAGTTTTTATATATTTCATTTAGTTTACGTTGAAGAAATATAAAATATATAGTATTAGTAAAATATGATTGATAATTGAAGCAATGACTAAACATGTACAAATGGTCGAATGTAAAAATAAATCCCTCAATTTAATAAACATAAAATAATATATAGAATAGAATACATTATCGATTTAAATCCTTTAAGATAATAGAATTTATATAAATTAATGAGTACAATATATTTCTATTATGTGGCCATATCCCACAATCTGGTTTTTGAATGGGACACATGTATCAAAATCATCCATTTATGTGCTAAGGTGGTATATGATGAGCAACAGATGGATCTTCCTTGGGCATTAGAACCTCAAATATCTGATTCACTGTTTATGACTCATCAATAGGAGATGTCATTAGGATTTCTTCATGTTCAACTAATTCTTATCCAACTACATTAGTGGAAGGACATGCCATTATATGTTGGGGGAACCATAAGACTCGGGAAGTGTCTGTCATGAATGGTAGAGGCATGGTTTGCTGATGGGAGCTCAGATTAGAAATACCTCTAGAAAACAATAAATATACTAAAAAACAAATGGATAACATGCCTCATGATTCACATCCCCAATCATGTAAGACTGGACTACTAGTAGTGAGACCTCTTCTTGTAGAATAGGTGAGGCCTCACATGTAGTATGACATGATCTACATATTCATCATTGTGAATCCTCAATTGTAGTTGCTGATGGAGGACATTCCTAAGTAGCAACCAACTCTCCTGGAGTTAGAATATCATGCCCTGAAGGTAGATTATCAATGATACTATGGTGTAGAACATGATACACTAACACCATCACATGCACTACAGGATGGTAGATTTCCTATCTAAAAATCAGAACCTCCTCTAGATCGGATAAGTGGATAATATGATATAGTCATGTATGTTTTAAATAGATTAAATATTAATTAAGAAAAGTACTAGAAAAAAATAATGGAAATTTATTGACTCAAGAGATCTTGAATCCCTCTATCATGTAGAGTAAGATACATTATAGATTTCATTATATACCTTGGATCATAGTTGAGCTATTCTGATAGAGGGAATGGAATCATACACATGCCCTTGATATGGACAAACTCTCTTTTGTCCCAAAGGTTGAGATACTCATCATGTTATTAGTTTTGGTCGATATCTTACCTACATATCAGCAATAAAGAGTAAACCGCTACTGACTACCTTAGTGGAAAGGAAATATATTAAACAAATCCAGACTAGTGCATTACTCTCTTCGGCTAGTGTCACCAAATAATATGAAATTTAATAAGAGGCACTGCATCAATGAAATTTTGAATCCCATCTGTGCATTATGTAGGAAGATATTTTAACAAAACCTTGTATGGAATCCATAAATATTAAATTAAATGTACCATTTGATAACATATTTTGTACCTAAAAATAAAAAATGATAATATTATGAAATTGATTAGTCAATGAGAGATTTAATGTATTTATATTTGTTGGTGGTAGACTATCCCCCATGAGATTGCATGAAACCAAAAATATGTCTCAATATCCTTATAAATTTGAGTTCCTAACTCCAATTATAACTTACAACATAGAAAGTTGTAAAAAATAATTAGTACAGTATAATAATTCATTTTAGCATCAGAAAATAAAAAAGATGAGTGATCACACCATTGTCTATATAGAGCATCAGGAAACACATCTATATGATGCTTTTTACCAGCAATAATAAGAGTGGGGAGAGCAATTATCCTGATTCCAACCTTTGAATAAGGATGACACACCCCATGATATCACTGCATTCATATTGTATTGTCATGGATAATGCTTTGAACATGTATTCTATCAATTTAGATCCCCAATGTATCTCTTATCTTGATCAAAGTCTTCCTGCTTCACAAGATATATCATGTAGACATGAATACCTGATTGAGAAGTGCACAATGTCCCTCCAATTATCCTTAATATATATACATGGGAGTGACCCTTAAATTTCTTATCATTAAATTAAGTGGGTAATTATGTGAGGTTCATGTTGAGCCATCTTGTAGATAGTGATCCATCACCCATAGCATCATCATCCCCCACAATGTCGAGATAAAGGAATCGTTGTGAAATCTTAAGAAAATATCTAAGGATGTGTCCTATAATAGTAGCACCTTAGATTGGGAGAAAAATCATAATATCCACATCTTTATGGGTGAAGGCCTTACCTCCCTCGGTTTAGTGGAATGTGTGAGTCCCAGGTCTCATTATCTCAGTGAGGTAGGAAGGAGGTGATAATAAATGAATGTATAATTAGATACAATGATTCCATATATTCCATAATCTCATTGGTATTGTTTAATAGAATCTAGAGGTAGATAGAGATTATAATGATGCACTCTTCACCCCCTAATCCATTAAACCTCATAGCTCATGAGCACCTCACGTGATACATGCTTATACTGCTCAATGAGTATAATAGTATCCTCTATATATATGTATTAAAATGAATTATATCAGAAGTAAGTGTAAAATATAAATATAGTTTTTTGTTCAACATAATGTTATGACAGGTAGAATGTAAGATGAAACATTTATATTCCCATTGTTTTATTAAAATTTTCATTCCAAAAGAAAAGAATATGTCTTCATGTTTATCAATGATTATTTACAATTATTTTAGAAAAGTTTTTTTCATCTATGTCATCATACATGGTTGACAATCATCTTTCCCAATCCCTATTTTTGAATGCGACTGGCTTTTTCTACATATTTTTTGGAATAGAGTCATGTTTTTAAAGGGATTTTACACTAAAGACATATTTATGCACACAATGGTTGTATCTTACAGATTCACCATATTGATAGAGTCTTTACTTCATATATATGAAATATACCTATAGATTAGAGACCATGTGGTGTGATTTTTAATTTTTTATGATTTATCACAAGATGTTATATTCCACGGTTATTTCCTCACATTCTTTCTATATGTTGTATCTTATAATTTTTTTTATTTTTTCATGTCATCTAACATGTTTTTCCCATATTCCTAGTAAAGTGAATATGAAACACATATTATTAGAACTGAAGGATAATTTGTAAAATGGTTTTATCATTGGAAAAATATTTATAAAAGGAAAGAAAATTTGTATAAAATTGTTTTATTTATTGAAAAAATATAACATTTAGTTATTTTTATCATGTGTGTGATTTATGTAAATAAATTTATAATTTGTCAACTCTTTATTATTTAATAGTGAATTTTTTAAACTATCATAGAATTCTAAAAAATTAAGGATTCATTAAGAAATAGATAATCATTATTTAATCCTAAGTTAATCCTTAATTAACTATTACATAATTAGTAGTTAACGAGTCATCAATTAATATTTTTTAATTAGTTTGTTTAATTTTAAATAATAATAAATCATTAATTAATACAAATTTAATCATTACTTATTCCTAGGTTAATACCTACTTATTCCTAAACTAATCATCAGTAAATAAATTGTTAATCAATTGTTACTTATTAGTTATGAATTGTATAATTAATAGTTATTAAGTATTTAGATTAATGTTGATTAATAGTTAATCATTAAGACCTTATTGTTTCATAAGTATGTAATCATTAATTATTGCTATAGTAATAATTACTTTATCAATAAATAATCATTTTGTAACCATTGATTAATAATTAATTAATCATTAGTAAATGATTTTTTATTCATTCACCAATTATTGGTTAATCATTAAATATTTATTCATTAAGGGATAGTTAATCCTATGTTAATTATGAATTAATCACTTATTAATCACTCATTAATAATTCCTTAAATAATATTCTTTAAATAGTTAATTTAAATATAATTTTTAGTCATTATTTAAGTATTTTGTTTATATTTAATTAATTAATATTCATTATTCATTACATCATCATTTATTAATCTTATATCAATCACTCATTAATCATTACTTAATTAATTGTTTCAAAGTACTCAATTTGTAGTTCATTATCGGAAAATTAATAGTTCATCAATATATAATTTATAGTTAGTCATTAATTAATTATTAATTATACTTTTGTTAATATTGGTTAATCATTTGTTAATCATTTTATATGCTTTAGCTAATCATAAGTAAATTATGCCTTATCAATTTTGTTAAAAAAATTCTATTTCATAAATAATAGATATTATGTAGTTACATTAAAGTTATTTATTAGTTAACTATTATTTAATCATTATTTAAGTAGATACTTTATAGTTAATTAGTATTTATTTATTATGTAGATATTGGATAATCATTACACCATAATTAATTAATCCACTATTAATAATTCCTTATTCATTGATTAATCATTATTTAATCACTCATTAATCTGTATTTTATCATTAGTTAATCACTCACTATTAATTAGTTAATCATTATGTAATCATTCTTTAAGAATTTATTAATATTGAATTAACAATGCCTTCATCATTCCATAATCACTCATTAATAATTACTCAATTATTTTATATGAATTTGTTATGCTATAGTTATATATTAGTTAATTAATATTTAACCATTAAATAATTATTGGCTAATAATTCACAAATAATTATTTAATCATTTTTATATTTTGTAGTTAATTATTAGTTTATCCATATTTAAAAATTATTTAATCATATGTTATTTATTCTTTACTTATTCATTAATCACTTGTTAATAATTAGTTAATTAATATTTAATAAGTACTTACTTTATGGTTAGTTATTTGATAGTTGATAGTTTATTGTTATTTAATTATACATTAATCATTAGTTAATCATTAATAAGTCATTAATTAATCATTATTTGATCCTATGTTAGACATATGTTAATCCTTGGTTATTCATAATCTAATCATTATTAAATCAAATGTTATACCTAATTATTCATTAGTCAATGAAGACATAATAATTTCTTTAGTAGTAGTTATTAAATGGTTAATTATTAGTGAATCATTATTTCACTATTATTTAATTATCATCTAGTTAAAATAAATTTCTAATTATGTCACTAATATTTAAAAACAAATATATTATAACAAAAAATAATATTCTTAAAATAATAAATCCATTTCTAGGACAAATTATAAATTATTTACTGAAATTTCGTAATTAAATAAAAAAATTACTTACTAATATTAATTAATATCTATAAATTATATCTTACTAACTAAAGAAATATGTAAATAATATATTTAAAAATAACTAAAAACAAAAAAAATAATTTACTAAAAAATAAATAAGAACAGGTGCCTTTAAATAATGATTCACAAATTCCCTACATCAGAAATTTGGCACACCTTTTAGGCCATTGAAAAATGCATTACACAAGAGATAAAACATAATGAAAATTTTAGAGGGAGAGGGAGTAGAATTAGAGAGACGCGGGAAGAATTAAGTGAGGATAAATTAGGGATTGTGATTTTTATAGTGGGGTGGGGTTGGGTAAAAGTCATTATGGGTGAAAATGAAATTGGCCATAATTTAAGTGAAATGTGTTAATGAGAAAAAATATATTTCACTAAAATTAACACAAGACATATTTTACACCAGATTTTTTTTTGCATAATTTTACATTTCATCGATTGAAGATGATAGTAAAAAATGACAGAATCAACCTCAACACCTTTTGACTAAACAGAAAGGTACCAAGACTGATGTTTCATTTCTATATTACTATAAAAATTTAACCATGGTTTAATCAAATATTTTTTAAATCATATATTAGGAAGAAGGAAATCATGATATGGGTAATTATATAGATAGAAGAATTTGATAATCATAATGAAGTATCTTGAACTTACAAAGACAATAATTTTAGATTTTCAAAATGATGGAAAGGTCATGAAGAATGAGAACCTGATTATAAATCATTCAAAAACCAAAAAGGTGCATAAATTCTATTATTACCAAATATTCCACTAAAAATACTATGAATAGAGCTTAATAGAAATCATGAAACCCTATAAGAATTATAAAATCCATTTGGATAAACATTTATTGTGACATATTTAATTGAATAAATGGAAAATATTTATATTTTTCATTTAATATTTAATTTGTTTCATCACTAAGAGAGTTATTTGATAATACAATCTTTGGGAGGAATCAAAGAACAATATATAATGAAATAAAAAAACATTCCTCAAGATAATATTAATCATTTGTGAGAAATGGATATTATTCGATGTTGTCGTTGATTCCACAGATTCTATAATCAATCCCTAAAATTCCCCTAAATCCCTTCCTAGAGGTTCTCTAATAATGGAATATATTTAATATATCTAGTTATATAGGAGAATATATTAATTAAAAACAAAATTCATTATTTAATTAAAATTCTATGGTGTTGACCCATGATAGAAAATGATCATGGAACCCATTTCAAACCAAACGTATATTGTGCCTACAATAAAACCCACATTCTAGAATGATTTTTTGTTTTTGTTTTTATATCCAACAATCCATCCAATAGATATAAGTGTTTCCTCAGAAGTATGCATGTATGTGATAAAAATAATATATTGATATTATTTTTTTCCAAGGCCCCATCATGTTCACAAATTTTTGCATTCTTAGCCCTAGAGTAAACACCACACCCCAGAATGAACAAAACCATTAAATAATTTTTTTTGAGGTCATCATCTTGGGTATGTTTATCATATTACACCTAGAAGAGTATTGGATTATAAATGTCAAAATGGAGTAATGTATCAATTGAGAAAAAATCCATATCAATACATCATCCCCTCTAAAATGCATGTTCTTCCCTGAAAATTTAATCAACTAGAGCTATGGAATAGAGAATCTCATGGAACTACCATATGTTGGAAAAAACCCAACATCACACAAAATTATTTCTCCTCTAAAAGACCAATGTATCTCCCAACATACTCAAAACACAATCAAATATTAGGGGAACATATGCCTCTATCCACAAATATATCGACTCGATATGTATTAAAGTAACAACTATGAAAAAACACACATATAATTCATATGAGTCCTTTCTTGACACAACATCACAAACCTTCCTTATGTGAAGGTCATACATCCACATGGAATGGATCAAAACCATATAACTTTGACAATAATCCAAAAATATACTAAAAAAATGGTTTTCACTAGTGGGAGAACCTCACCCCACATATTTAAAGAGGATTATCTTTCATTTAAATATGAGAACAACCCATACACACTACACACAACCATGAGAACCTCATAAAATTCCTCACAAATTCCAGATGTTCATAAATTAAGATAACTACTTCAACCCCATATCTTCCTTTATAACATCTCTTATTAGTGATTCATAAATAACAATGTAAATAGATCACATCTCAAATCTGATATAGGTCTTTTCCTTATACATAATCATTCATTAAAATAATCACTTTTCTCCCCAAACTATAAAAGATTCTACATTCATTATCGATGAAACTCTTGATGTTCTATCATTGCTATTTCATGAAAGCATCCAAATAACATCGAAAACACATCACCATCTTCACTTAATCTCTTAACATCACACCATTTCTTGTTTGGAGACCCAGTCCTCCATAATCAAATTTTTTTGGTCATGATGGTTCACATAAATCTGTGATATTGTCTCTATAACCAAAGATAAAACCTTAATGAGTTACCAAAATCCATTAAATTTCATGAAATTATCTTCCTCTATCATATAAGAAGATTTTCAATGTGATTGTATTAACCATAATCAATTTGATGAGAATACCTTACTGAGTTTAGCCCACTACTATGGTGGTATCCACCAAATATTCCTATACGACAAATACCTTTTAACACTAATGAAATGCACTTTTTTTAAGGGTGAGTTCTTGTCAAAATACCAGAACTTAAAGATTTATTCAAAAGGAAAGAGAATCATACAAATTACATGAGACGAAAAGAGGACAATTTTCTGGAGTCCTTAATGAAAAAATGTTTCAACTCCAGAGGGAGGTCATTCCTCCAAGTGATCTCATGTGAGACACCCATGTTGTAAATCCCATCAGCAATCATATTAGCCTCACGATAGGTATGAGTGGAAATAAAGTTGAGGCCATTGAGCATGGTGAGGTATTCCATCCAACGGGGGGTGAAAGACCAAGCAAGATGAACATCACCCTTCCTGATGGCTTGCACAATAGTAGTGGAGTCACCCTCAATCCAGATATTATTCTAGTTGAAAATATTTTCATAGGATATGGCATGGATGGTAGTAATCATTTCTGTCTCCAGTGCAGAAGTAATGCCACCGCTTCCATAGAAGCATCCAAGGATCCGATCCCGATTAGTCTCTGAAAATTCCTCTGCATCTCGAAAGTGCAGGGTTGCCTTTTGAGGCTCTATCCACATTAACTTTAATCCATCCAAGTGGAGGTTCATGCTAGAAGACATCAATAGTGTAGTGTGGCTTCATAAAAATACCTTTAACACTAATGAAACCCACTTCCTACATAGGGAAATTGGAGGATGTAATCTCTACCAGCAGGAAAACCCTTCTGGACCATTACCTGAGAACACTAGGCCACGCATGGACACTAAATCAACAAAACGACTATGTCCTTCTCACACAAAGATGTGTGAAGTTCCACCCATTGTCAATCAGTAGTGAGATATGTATACCTCTCTATGTTAGAAATAACATATTCATGAATAGATAGTCAAGTACCTCCTCCATTAACCATAAAAATAGTCATCCATTATTAGAATAAACCACAACACAACTATCATGCTACCCTAATCTCACCAGCCTCCATGGATTCAAATTCAAAAATACCAATCTTACCCCATGAATCTAATTCCCATGATATATACATATTTTTTACATCTTTAACTCTCATGGATAGACTAGGTAAAATTAATTAAACGCCTAACAAGTTCCTTCACCAATCGATATGAGTAATAGTTTAGTACACATGCCCATACATTCAAAATGGTTATCCATCATTCCTCAAGCAGTATTCAAATATCATCATCAGAATGCTATAGAAGGTTAAAACATGAATCACTCTTCAAAATCATCTATTCATTCGTCACAATTCTCTATAAGTGAATTTATCAGATATGAAATTAGTTCAAGAGGGTTATGTGTACTATCTAATGAGGAGTATACCAAAAATTTATAATTGTGGGCACTACTCACCAAATATGATGGTACTTATACCACTAATGGGGGAGAAAATAGATTCATTTACTAAACCGAACAACATTAGACAATACTTAAACTAATACCCAATTCATACCAAGATGGATACCACTAGATCTCATCCTTGGTAATTATCACTCAAGGGACTCTAAAATAGGTGGTTTCTTATAAAAATATAACAATGATTCAACAAATAAACCCAATGTCTATGCCAGAACCACTAATATCAAATAATTCATCATGAAACATTCCTATGGAACACCTAACATGGTATATGGGACTCGATTCATGCATGGATGAGGTCATGCAACCCTATAGAGGCATCCACAATGTCATATAACATTTTATCTTGAATGTTATCCCAAACAAGAATAATTGGGGAGAAAACTACAACGAGTTTGAGAAAAACATTTCCCACTAACGAGGATGGAAAATATATGCTCCCCACTAAGTCCAATATTGCTGGAGGAGATGTTTTTGAGAAGGATGTTTATGGTGGGTTTCAAAGTAACGGGAATAGAAGTGGTGCTCTTGCTGCACATGATGGTGTATTTTGTAACAAATAAATTGCTGATGTGGTTTCCTCAAGATAAAAAAACATGTTGAATACAGTTATAATATTGATTTTTTTACTTGGAGATTCTTATGATAGATATGGGTGCAGCCAAGATCTCCATACCATTTATGAATAATAAATATAATACTCATAATGCAGGAGGTGTTAGTTCCTTGTCCAGAGATGAAGGCGACTCTAGGGAGGATATAATGGTTTTGGTTAATTCACCTTTGAGACTAATGGTTCATAATGAGTTGGAAAGTAATCTGGCGAAAGGTAAATTTTTTTATGATGGGTTCTATCAAATGGTCTATCCTAGAAATCCTAGGTTTTCTAATTAATTAGATCATAGAAACATTGTTCAGATATGTTAAGAGGTGGATGTCACTACTATTGGTGTTAGTGACGATGATAGCAAGAAATGATCCCATGTGTAGGTAGTTATGAACCATGGATGTTGTGTTTAGATTTCCACACATGATGTTGATGACCATCAATATTGGTTAGGGTTTCAACCTCTAACAATTTTCAAGGTAATACCGTTTGATGCTAAGGGTTGCAACATGGATGTTGTATGTTAGTAAAGGGTAAGTAGTCGGATGTGATCAAATGAAAATGTGGATTGGTCATATCTATCTCAATTTTATGAACTCATGAAATCTACTAATGTGTCGTTCAGAAAGGCCTCACACATTGAATATTAATCTACAAGGGAAATCATATCATGGATCCTCTTGTTGATTATGAGGTTGAGAGGTATTCCCATGGCCTTTCGAGGGAAATTCAAAAATGGATGGACATACATCTTGAAGTTACCATTGAGAAAATGGATCCAGATATTTATGGGTTCAATTATTATTCGATAGTCTAAAAATTATTATCGATGAACACTAAAGATGCCTTTCAGTAGAATTTATGGCTTGACATTCTTGATCATTCATGGAAATACGTGAGTAATGACATTCCAAAGGACTCCTATGATTTCTCATTGAATTATGAGTCTGTGCTTCCATAGCCGGCTATGTCATAGGGGATAGGGAAACACCCAATGAATAGAGGTTGTAATATAGGGAACTCGGGATCTATAGGGAGTGGAAAACTTTTACCTCTTTTTTCCTTGTTTGTGGGTACTTCTAACACCGTTATGTCTCACTTTCCTCTCTTTATCACACATTACTATATTTATAATAATATTTGGGGGTGCTGGATGGTTTTTCATCCCATACTCGAACCTTTTCGACATAATTAATATATTTAGTATCATTATAATTATATAAACATATAGAAAAATTCAAACATATATTTATAAATATATACAAATATTCATAAATATATACAAATATTTGTAAATAAATAGAAATATTTATAAATATATTTTTTATTTTTATAATTATAAATAAATATTTATTTATTTAGAATTAGAATTAAAATTATATATGTATTTATTTATAAATATATTTTTAAATAAATATATATATTTAAAATTATAAAATTACATGAAATACATTTATTAAAATTTTCTAAATATATATATTTATATATTAAATATATATATATATACTTTTAAATTTATTTATAATTATATAAAAATATTTATAAATAAATAAATATTTATTTAAATATTATAAAATTATTATAAATATATTTATTACATTTAAAATTTTATTAATATATATAATTATATAAATATATTTATAAATATATACAAATATTTAAAAATATATACAATTATTTATAAATATAATTATACATATTTATACATATATATATTTAGATAATTATCAAACTAAAATAAATAAATTTATTAAAATTTAATAAATATATATAAAAATAAAAAATTATTTATAAATATATACATGAATTAAAAAATATTTAAAAATATAAATATAAATATATAGATATATATATATAATATATAATTTTATAAATAAATATATTAATATACATAAAAATTTGAGATTATACTTGTATCAGCATTTTTTTAGCACTGATAAAGATACCCCTTTATCAGTGCTAAAGAAATTCTAGTAAAACATGTCTTTATCAGCATTATGATTTTAACAATGATTAACACAAGTTCATTATGTGCATTTTTAGCACTGATAAAGTGTTATATTTATCAGTGAAGAAAAATAAATGATAATGTTCTATTTTATTAGATCTTTCTATTTTAGCGTCGATAAAATTGACTTTTATCATTTCTTTTATGATAAAACATATAAAAGTGTTACACAAATTTATAAAATAACCATAACATTAAGATTTTCAATTACACAACTTCAAGACTTTGTGGAACCCTAGTTCTATCACACTGTCACTCTCACCACCGCTCTCAATGTCGCTGTCACCACCTATTTTGTTGAAGTCAGTCTCGCTGACCCTATCATCACTACCACTCTCACCGCCCCATCACCGAGCCTGTTTGTGGCAGAACCAAAGGGAAATGGTTAACCATTTTTTCTTCTAATTTCATTGTTCCTATAGAATTATATTAATTGTTTCTACCTCTATTCATCATATATTTTAGTTTATGGACTATTCGACATTGATTTTTGATAGGTTACCCCATTTTTTTCCAATGCATATGAGAAACATGATTGTTTTCACGCTTATCTCCACATTTTTAAAATCAAATAGTATAATTAAATGTGTTTGTGTGTTATTGGAAAGGTAAATCAAATTTAATGTGATTCTCATTTCAATTTGGCAGACTTCTGAATTATATAACTTGTTAAAAATATTTTTTAATAAACCAAGTAGATCATTTTTTTTGAGAAATTTCACAAATTATCATTAAAAATGAATTCCAAAATTTTATATATTTCTTTCATCAACGAGAATTCTCAAGTGGAACAATTTTTTAAATAAAATACCAAAAAATACTTGAAATTATAATAATTAATAAAATATTTAAATATTTCATTAAAATAAAATGGAAGCATTAATAATTTGGATCATGTTTAATTTATTAGATAATGCAATTATGGATACATTCAAATCAATCAAGTGATTTTATAATTGTGGTATTATTTGTAAATTAATTTCATGGGAGGTTTATATGAAACATTTTAAGAAATGTCTTATAAATTATTTAAAATTATTTTTTAGTGCATTGGACTCTCGGAGGGTTTCTAAAAGGCCCATTTGGACATTTTAAATGGTCTTTTAAACTTATGGGTGAGTAATACCCACTTATTTATCCTTATGATTGTTTCCCATTGTAGGATGTGTTTTTTATATGTGATGTGATCGGGGTACGGATAAAAAGGGGATATATCTTGTGAGAGTGTTGGAGGTGTGGGTGAGTTATTATTTATGCTTAATGATGATTGTTTGGATTATTAATTATTGATAACCATTAGCATTACAGTAGTCATGGGAACTAATTTTACTACGAGGGAAGTATTTTTTATGATATACTCGATCATTTCAAACTTCTAGTAACCCTAGTTATGTATAGATCTAGTGGGTAATGCCCCTAATTATAGGATTGGTGCAAGCAAGTCTAGTGACTTATGTTGGAATGAAATATAATCTTACAGTTATTCCATGTTTGATAAATTCTACGATTGTATCACATTATATACATGTGTATATTCCATGATGTCATTTCGTTGATGATGTGGTTCCATTCATTTGATCATTTCCCTATGTATCATTAGTGGGGTTTCAAAAGGATTTGTGAAATGGTTTGAAAAGTGGGTCACATTAAATCCATGTATAGATCTCATGAGACTTGCATCGTACACCTAGAGTTTTTCTATTTTCCATAAAATCAAGATTAATTGTTTCTCCAATGGACTGAAATCAAAAATATTTCTACTATTATACTTTCATAAATTTTACTTTTATATATTATAATTTTTTATTTTTTTAAATTTTAAAAACAATATACTTCTATAAGATATTCACACATTTATAATGTATATATAATTTTATATTGTTTTGAAAATTTATATACATTTATAAATTATAGATATTTCATTAAAATAAATATTATTTTATAAATTATATAAAATATTATACTTCTATATACATCTATATTTTTATATACTAATAAAAATATATAGACATTTTTCATTTATATTTTTTTACTTGTAGTCTATTTTTAATTAATAAATTGTTCAATACTTTTATACACTCACAAATTCAATGTTAGTTTTGATAATATTTCTAAAAATATAATATAGTTTTCTAAAACCACTATTAAATTCAATAGTCTTAGTTTCTATTATGAAAAGGGTTTTCAAATAATATTTCTTTTTTTCCATTATTAAATTCAATACGATGTATATCATCATTTTTATAACATAATTTTAAATTTATACTTCATTTATAGTCATACAAAAAAGGGTTTCGATCATTAAAAATAAGAATCAGAAAATATTATTTAAAAGTGAAATCTCTTCCATTATATTTATAAATTTCTATTAATATGTTTTTGTTTTGATCATATGGTATGGTAAACTATTTTTAAATCCTTCAATTTTTTTCATGAAATTCATTAGATCTATCTTATATTTAATATATTTTGTGCCTTTATTTTTTAAAAAATTAATATTACCGAATCAAAAAGGATGAATATGAATATGGATTTGGTGTATACCAATAGCATGTCAAAATAGTATGAATATGCGGTGAAATATATCATCAGGTTTCAAAAATGTCTTGCATATGAACATTATCAAACACTTTTTATGTGTTTATGTTGTTGTTATTAAAGATTAATTAGTCTAGATGAGTTGAAAAACACTTGACCTATCACAAAGTTGATCAAAATTTAAAATGTCAGAATAAAAATGTGGAAAAATTTATATACCTAGTGAATGGGATAACATTGCCTTTAATGGATCATCTAATATGATTACAAGTACAAAAAATGAAGAATATTGCATCATGGATGTGAATATATGTGTAAATAATGATGAATATAATAATGAGTAAATGACAATGACAGTTGAAGAATAACTTAGTGAATATCCAAATTTGATTGAGTAGTCAATGATTTGTGCAAAGATGCCATTGTATGATGGATTCACTAAATAATCATAACATTCATCCATGCTAAATCTGTATAATTTAAAAGTAGAAAACATGTTTAGGGACTCCATTTTTACTCAAATACATTCTCTCTTGAATGATATGCTCCCATAAGATATTGAGATCCCTATCCCAACATACGATGCGAAATGAATGTAGTAATTGATGGGTATGATTTCTAAAAGAATACCTAAATTTCCAAATGACTATATACTATTTCCCAATGACCAAAAGTCACATAAATAATTCTCATGTAGTGGGCCTTCTCGATAAAACAATGATGAATTAGGTCCTACGAAATAGGTATTTTAATTTCCAATCATTACAATGTTTAAGGACCTATATAAAAGTGAGGAGACTGTATGAAATTTGATGTTGGATGCATATTAATGAAATAAGGATGGGAAACTATATCACCTTGAAGACTTACCTCAATGGAAGAGAATTCATCCTGAGTTTTATGAAATTAGAAATGACATGAGACCCATTTTTATTATATTTTGAAGAGATGGAGTGAATCATTATGGTTTTCAAAGAAGCAGTCATAGTACATCGATGATTATGTTGAAAAATTATAACTTTCTACCGTGGTTATGCATGAAATAAAAATATATTATGTTGTCTATGTTTATATCAGGACCAAAAAAACTAGATAATCATAATCATGTTTATTTTTCTCCATTGATTGATGATTTGAAATTATTGAGGGATACTGGTGTTCCATTGTTTGGTGCTTACAGTAATATTGATTTCAAATTTATATACATATTTTATGATATGATAAATTAATTTCATTCATATTGGGAATTCTTCACGATATAACCTTAAAGGAGCTCAATGTTGTCGTGTTTGTAAAAAGGTCCACATTTAATTTGGTGGAATCATTAATCGAAGACGACATTTTTAAGAAATCGTAGATTTCTACCACGATAACATATGCACTGATCATGGAAGACATCATCTGATGTATGTTCCAAATATAGTGTATTAATGTATCCACTATTAGGTGATCAACTGCTTGATAAAAAAAAGATGTCGACATAGATTTTGGTAAACCATTTTTGAAAAAACATACAAAAACTGGCTGGAAAAAAGATCAATTTTTTTACTTACCATAAAAATATTGTCTAAATGTCAGATATTTTCATGATGTTAGGTATGTTGAGAAATATTTATGTGATAGTGCAATTTTAACATTGCTATGTTCACCCATGAAAATAGAGGATAGAATCAAAGACTGGTTTGATATGGTTGACACAGGAGTACTGGAAGAGTAAGTGTCATTGAAGGGTGAAAAATAATTATTTCTTCCTCTAGTTTGTCACACTGTTTCTATTATGGATAAATATTAGTTTTGAAACATCAGTAATTGTTTAAAGGTTTTAGAGGGTTATTCATTGAATATAAATAATATCATGTCAATGATTTATTTAATATTATAGGGTTTGAAATCACATGAATGTCATGTTTTGAGGCAATATCTAATTCTGATAGCTCTATGTTCTATTTTCTCCTTTAATGTTCATTATACCATAACCATGATCTTTATATTTTTAAATGGTATATGATTAAAATTTATAGACCTGGAGAAATTTTGTATATATAAAAGTAAATGTCCGTCATATTATGTGAATGGGAAATGCTCTTCCCACCATCATTCTTTGATATGATGGATCACTTTATGGTTCTCATGATGATAGAGATTCAAATTTGTGGTCCTATACATTATAGTTGGATTTACCCCCATTGAATAGTATATGATGATTTTTGATGGGTATATAGAAAATCAAAGTCATCTAGAGGGTTGTATTTTGTAGCGATATATTGTTGAGGAAGCCATAGAATTCTATACCTAATACTTGTCTGGTGTGAAAAGTATTGGTCTACCAAAATCACTTCACACATAGTGGCTTATGGATGGAGGAATTTATGGATGAGATGTTATCACGATAAATATTACAGATTTGGAGTATAAATGCCTTTACATTTTTATAACAGTTTAGTGGTTTTCTAATATGTGGAAACCCACAAAAAATAATTAGACATTTGAATCCATCAAGGGATATAATATGGACGTCAAATACACATAATAAATAGTTTATATGATGGTTTTGAGAACTTATTTTTAAGGTGTGAGATGAAAATCAAGATACAATTTTTGAATGAATTTCATGGATATAAAGAGAATCAAGTGTATATGTAATATTTTACAGTGGTTTTATAATTAATTGTTATATGTAATATACAAATTAACATGTTGAAAGAAGTACCATATAAAATATTGTAGTTACATGTGTGGATGAAGCGATACATGGTTTTGGTATAGAGGACCAACATCCAATTTATCTGAATATGTTATATTTTTTTCATCATCAAACAAAAATTAATTTCATATTATACAACATTCAAATTTCTAATTTTTCAATGTGAGTGGGGTGATAATTGGATTGCTATTAATATTTTTGAATTGGGATTCGTGAATGTAGATTTCAATATAGAAGGGTACAAAGAAGAACCATTTATAATGGAATAACATGTAGTACAATTATTTTATGTTCTAGATCCCACTAAACTAAAGTAGTAAATTTTTCTTTTATCAACCAAATACACTAAAGGTTCAGATGAAAATACAATTGAAGATAACCATTTCATTAGGATGTCCCAATAATATCACAGTTTTCCCAATGTATATTGGAGTTTTTATTTCAATAGATACCACAAATAATGTCTTTGGATATATAATAGATGGGGTAAAATGCCTTCAGTATTAAAAAAAGTGTTTATTTAGAAACCCTTTTTTATTATATCACTATTACATCATTTTAGAGATAAACTAAAAAAAGTGTTACACAACCAGGATACAACGGTTTAGTGTCTTGGGAAAATTAGGACTATACATAAAAATTTTATAATAAATCATAAACATCATTTAATTCCTTCTTCTCTATCTTGTTATTTAACTTTTAGTTTTCCATTCTACAACTATTCACCTAAGGATATATATCAAAAGAATTAGTGAGATAAACAAATATTAAGGGGAGGAATAAGTCACATGAAACATGGGTGAGCATAATCATCATCATCATAATAAATAAAAAGGATTATAATTATAATCATGAGAGGAATTATTAGAAAAAGGAATGGAGTGTGGAAATTTATAAAGGCAAAACATCTAGTCTTATAGGTCAAATACCACAAATTGCTGTTAACAATGATAACATCATGTTCATGCATATTTACCTTTTTATCACAAGATCCATCACATTACACAATGGAGTGGAGAACTATATAATTTTAGCCACACCCATCACATCATAACATTTTCAGATACTATATTATTCTGAGCACACCTATCAGATCATAATTTTTACAAAATCATACATTTCACCAATAAAATATATCAATATTAGACATAAAATAACCTATGGAAAAGAATGTGTTTCATTTTAAGAAACATAAAATCATGAGTAAACTATGGGGTTTCCAAAAGACAGTGGGAATAACATACATTGTATAAGAATCATCAATCATGTGTGATGAAGAAACAATATCACAAAAAGAAAAAGTTTTATTTTGGGAAAGAATAGTTCTTTTGGAAAAATAATTTCATTTGTCAGAAAATTGGATTGGAAATATTTATATACATGAAAATATAATGGAAGGATAACAAATTATTTTTAAGGAACATTAATGAAACATCTATTCTATAAATGATGTGAAAGAAGGAAACCCCATCGAAAAAGGGATGGGTTCGAGAAGCCCCTTACCTTATTTTAGAATGCTTTCTTCAACATAATATCATTGGTTATGAAATTAAATTCAATAGTTAATAAATAAAATACCTCTTATATATGTATTTTGTTAATTATAATTTTATAATTTTCATTTTTTATTTTTTTTATGAGTTATAATGTTTAATAATTTTGTTCAGGAGAGTTCATTTTCATGATTTTCAGGATCAATTAACTTGTTTAGAATCATGGAAGTTCATGTACCAAGGGAATGATTATATAGAATATAAATTATATGTTATTAATGAAAATAAAGATGTATATTTTTTGATATTTTCCATTTTGTTATATGGTATGATGATGATTTATTAGATAGAATGTTAATGAACATGATTTAATTTATTTGTGCAGTTTTCATGACCATTATGAGATTATTTCATTTTATTTAACATAATATTTATATATTGATTCCAAATAATTATATAACATATAAAATGTATAATAAAATATTATCTAACTATAATAATTTATTAATAACCAGCCTTGATGGTGGTTGTGAATAATGAAAACGCATCATCTATGGTGGTAGTAAATCGATACAGCACGACCTATATCTTCATTTTTAGAATAAAAGTAAAAGGGAAGAGATTTGAAGATGAATTATTAATTTAACATAACTAATTCTTTTATATAAAATATACCCTAGTTACAAATACACTTGGATAGGTGGAGGTTAGGAGCGAATAATAATGGAAATAAAATTGAAATGAAATTAATAGAAATAGAAAGATGATTTTACATCTTTACTTTATCCTCATTGAGAACCTCATTAGGGAAACAGGTTTGGACTTTTGATTAGAACAAGAGCTCCTAGATGTTTTGTATGTTATTTTGAAGATTATTGGGATGAAATTGGGCAAGTTTCAAGGTTGGTAAAGTGTGAGGAGAAGAAGGGGTTAGGGGAAGAATTTATAGGGGATGAGAGGGGTGTTTTATTATAATTTTATTTAATAGATTATTATTTAGGTGTGTAACTATGAATATGTTGAACGCTATCACTCAATATATAAAAAATATAATGGGGAGTTTGATATTATAGTGTATACATTAGCGATCACTCATGGATAAGTGTATTTAACTTATAATGTATATATATTGTAAATTACCATATTTTGTTATTCAAAAAATTCATGTATTTTAGAAAAATCCTAAAAATTCACCCTCACTATTTTTCAACGTTTATAACTAAAACATTAACACAATATTATGAAAATAATTTCTCCAATATGAGAAATTAAATTTTTATTTAAAATAATCCTTTACTTGGAAAATTAAATTCTGAAAATTATAACTGATTTTATAACAATTGGAAAATTTAATTAAGGTCTCATAAATTTATATTATAGTCATAAGACAAATAAATATTAATTTAAAATACATTTAATGACAACACATTTTCTATTAAATAATTATATTTATTATAAAATTTTAATTAAATTTTTAATACCTACAAAAACACAATCACATGATTAATAATGATGAAAATATTTCTTTACTTATAATATGATATAATTAGATCATATCATCACTTATATGACAACTAATTTTTATTTTTAATTTCATAGTCGAGGTTTCTTTTCCATTATTAAGATTACAATTTGATAATGGTCTTTTACTATTCCAAGGGTTACGTTACTCTTCCATCAGGATTGGTTCCTTAATTTCATGAAATAACTATTAATTCATTCATTCTTTATTTATAATGTTTTTATTTTGTTCTAAAAGTAATTTTATGTGGTTTATATTATATGAGATAATTATAATAAGTGTGTTTAAATTGATAAAATTATGGGTCCTTTCAATCATCCATCATTGTGAAATTTCACCCTTCAAATTTTGTTTCATATACAATAGTGAACACATGTCAAGGTACTTATCATTTATAACATCCTTTGGTTTCTATGTCTCATCTTCGTAATTATGGTTACACTATAGTTCTTTGACCATTTGAGTAACCCTGTTATATAAAATATTATCTCTAAGTTCGACGATCATCACTTTCTAATCCTTATAAGGGAGATCATTTTATAACTATAACACCTATATATTTAGTACATGTGAGTGTTTTGGTATTTATATACTGAATAAGGATACATAGGATACATAGTGTAATTTAGACATGGTTGGTAGATGTTCTAGTCAATAGGCCATAACTCTCACATGATCAAGAATCTCATATGGGGTGATGTAACAGGGACTCAGCTTTCCCTTCTTTCCAAATATCATGATTCTATTCCATGGAGATATGTGGAGGAATACCATGTATCTACCCTTATTCATTATGTCTCGTTGATGATTTTTTAATATCTCTTAAATTGACTTTAGGGTTCCTTGATGTGTTGATGAATGGTTTTCACTTTTTCCCACTATTTCATCGATCATTTAGTGTCCTAGAATAATATGTACACCGAATTCATCCCATCATGCTAGTGTTCTATATATTTTCCAATAAATGGATTCATATGGATCCATTTGGATACTATATAGAAAAATACTATTGTAAGAGAACTCAACTAGAGGAAGATTTTGGTCCAATATTCTGTTGATGTCTATAGAACATGATCTCAAAATGTCTTCCATTGTCTGAATAGTTAAATAATATTTTCTAATAGTTTGATGATGATAAGCCACAATAAAGATCAACATAGTGTTTAGAGAATGATGGATACTTTTCTATAAATTCAATATGATTCACATATCCTGAACAAAAACAATTATTAGTTGTACTCTATACAACCCTACAACTTCTCTATTTTATATCAATGCCAGTTGATACTTTGAGAAGTCCTCTAAAATTTAGATAATGTGATCTACCATTTTAAGAAGATCCATAAAAAATCCACATTTCATTGGATCCCATGGATGTCTTCAAAAGTCTGGTGACATAGTCTATTGTTATATTTTCCCATTTTCATATTGGTATGGGTAATGGTGGCATCATCCCCTTAAACATTTTTCCTTTCAACCTTCTCTTTCATACATACTAGGCACTTTGATCTATATTCATTTATCACTTTCTTAATATTATTCCACCAATAGTTCTCATGGAGATTTCTATATAAATTTGTGCTCGTTGTGTGAATAAAGATGGTTGAGTTATGTGTTTCATTCAGAAGCACTTTCTTAATATCTGAATTTCATTTTACACATAGTTATGACATAAATATTATAACTCATTAATAAAAAAAAATTATGGTAAGGAATTCCACTTCCTCATAGCTGACACCTTTTTCTAAATTTTCACTTCCTTTCATTGAGAATACATTAATTTCTCTATGAGGGATGGTTTTGAAATTATTTGAGAAATTATTGGTGATGTTACATCATTAATTATTCCAATTTCCATCCTTTGAAACTATAAGAAAAGTGGGTCCTCTCTATTATCATCATTGATAATGTTACATGCTCCTTTCTATTTTGAGTATCCATAACATTATTCACTTTTCAAGGATTGTAGTGGATTGAGCTATCGTAATGCTTAATGATATCTAATAATATTCGATGGAAGATTTTAAAACACTTAAATGTGAATATATATTTGGGGCTCTTATGGTTAGTATATATTTCACACTTCCCCCAAAAGAGATAATACTGTAAGATTTTCAACATGAAGTCCACAACAACCAACTCTATATCATGTGGGGGATAGTTTTGCTCATGAATTTTCTTCTACCTTGATGTGTTGGCTATCAATTTATCATTTTTCATCAGTACACATCCTAAGACCATGTTTGAAGCATCGTTTCATACCACAAAGAGTTATCCAAACTTTGGAATTGTGATTAATAGTGCAATAATATGACTATTTTTCTACACTTTGAAGTTGTATTCACATTCAATGGTCAATGAAAATTCTTCTCCCTTTTGAGTGATCTTGGTTAGATGGTTTGAAAATCATGAGAAGTTCATAACATAATGACAATAATTCCTAGATAGACCATGGAAACTATGGATCTCTATTAAAAATGTTGGTATGGGATACACATCTATTTCCATTATTTTGGAACGGTCCCCAAATATTCATTTTCTAGTGATTATGTATCCCATGAATGATACATAATCCATCTATAAATCAAATTTACTATAATTTTCATAACTTCTCTCCCTTCACAATTTATTTATCATAGTATTCAAATGTTCTTCACATTCCCCCATTCTCTTAGATTATATCATAATATCACCAATAATGACTACCACAAAGTTTCAAATGTAATCTCTAAAGACTCTATTCATTTTATCTATTAATATTTCCATAGGCTTAGTGAGTCCAAATGGAATCACAATGATCTCATAGTGTTGATACCTTATTATAACTAAAGTATTTTTAATATCTTCCTTCGTCATAATTAATTGGTGATATCTCAACAGAATTTCTACCACAAAGAAATACATGGCACCATGTAGTTGATCAAACAAGTCATTTATATATATAACAAGATGATTATTCATTGTTGTTATTATTTTTATCTCACAATAATAAATGCAGAGGCCCATTAATCAATCATTCTTCTTGAAGAATAGGGTTGGTGTATCCTATGGTGACGAACAGAGGAATATAAATGCACCATGCAGATTATATTGTTATTTCTTCTTTACTTCTTAAAAATAAATGGTGGTTGTTCTATAAGGTTTCTTTCATTTAGGTAGTGATTCAGAAATAATTTCACTTGAGAACTCGACCACTCATTCATGAATAAGACCAATAATTTTTTTAGGGAACACATATGTGTAGTCCCTCAAAATGGGAAAGTCTTCGAGCATGATTCTCTCCTTTTTTTCAATAATTTGATCTAGATATTCATTCTAATAAGGCAATAATATCCACAATTGAGATAATGATTCTGATGGTGATTCATCACCGTCCTTACACATGAATATAAGTAAAGGATATCTCTATAATTCAAGATTGATCTCCCTTTCTCAACAATTAGTGTTTTATTCGTTTAGATTTATCCAACCCATACCCAAAATAACCCGATCCTCCAACAAAATAAATAATGCCATATTCACTAGGAGTTTCAATCCACAAAAATTAACTGGGGAGGATATATATACGTTAGATGAAGTAGTTTCTCCTTTTTGTTTTCCCACAGATAACTCGACCTCCATATTTTGAGGTGGTGTTTGAATAGTTATATTAATCATTCAATATATGAATGAAAGCATAGAACAAGAATAAAATAGTAATTTATTTATTATTTAATGAATAAATCATGTACCTTTCACCCCATCATTTTTGGACTCCACATTAGTGTTCATGATGAAATATTATTTCTTCTAATCCTTTATCCTCGGTAGATGTGGACGCTGATTACACATGAGATATTTAGGTTTAGTGAACCAATATTCAATGTTCCTTTTTTCTATAAAATTTAAGCATTTAACCATAGGTGGTTCTCTTATTTCTTCCACCACATTTTACATCTTCAACATATCTCTTCGACATTAATGAGCTTGGTGGCCTACTCTCCCACACATATAGAATTTCTCCATACCTTTGAGGAATTTTCCATTATACGTTTTCCCCACATTTTTGACATGTGAGTGGTTGATAAATATTTCAACATTTAGCAATGGTTCCCTTATCATGAAACTCCATTTTTTATTTCATATCACCATAACCATAGTTCCATTCTCCAAACTTCATCTCCACATTTAAAGAACCTTGAAAAACCTCTTCATAACTCCCAATGTATCGAACTTCAAGAACCTTTTGAAGGTGTGGATTTAAAAAAAAATCTATCACTTTATCTATAATTATTGATATAAAAACCAGAATCGTACATTGAATTCCTTGAAAAATTTTATATTTAGGTCATAAAATATTCCCATATATTTTACTTCATCTTTATGAATTATATCTCTTTTTTTATTGATAGTATAAGGGAATTACATTTTAAGAAGCATTATATTAATGTCTTTCCACCACAACCCATCAATTTCATCCAATTTCATGGTGTTCTTAATCAACACCAAAAAAATTTTGGCATCCCCATTTAGATGATAAATGGCCAAAGTCGCCTTCTACATTTTAGAAAAACAATGTATAAAAAATATCTTATCCTTTGAGTTGACCCACTATTCCATGACTTTTGGATTTGAAGATCCTCTAAACAAAATTGGTCATTTCCACAAAAAAATACTTGATAGAATGTGTAAAGACCCGAGATTTCCATGTAATTTTTTTTAAATCATGTGGGATTTTTATGATTCTAGGAAAATTGTTGGCGCGTGATTCCAAGGCCCGGAGATCCCAAAATAAATTTATGAACCTTTTTTTGGGTATGTTTAGTAAACATGGGATTGGTGGTTTCTAACTTTTGAACTGGTGCTCGGAATTGAAATCTGAGGGCACTGTTATACTCGCAGTGCTGATATTTTCTTAAGAAAAATTTCACCTCGACAACAGTTGGTCGAGGGTAAAAGATAATTTTTGGGTTTTTTGTGGAAATAATAAAATAAAATAAACACACATTTTACTTTATTTGTTGTAACCACTCCTTGTGGAAGTCAGTAGTGGGGACCACCAAACCACAACCTCTCATGAGAGGTTATAGTGGTAGAGACCCGCTGAGCGTAACCTCCCATTAGAGGTTCTAGTGGTGGGGACCACCCAAGGCCTACACCTCTTCAACTCCCTCATTAATTTGGAGGAGCCTCTTGAGATTTCTCCACAATAATTGTGACAACCCTCCTTCATTAATTGTTACAACCCAAAAAACAATTAATTATGCCAACACACCATTAATTTAGCCAATTTGAATTTTAATCCAACAAACTAAATAATAGATATCATAATCTATTATTTTTGGACTACCTATTCATTTTGGTGAAATTGGGAGAGGAGAGAGAATTGGGAGAAATAAATTTCTCCAAAGAAGAACTTCGCCTCCCAATGAAGAATTCTCCACCAATGAATAATGCTCCACCAACAAAGAACACTGACCTCAGATTCCACCTTCTTCCTCGGGACTTCTCCTGACATGGGACGTCTTCATCTATGAAAAATAAACATCCATACTTCCATATCCCGCCAACATCATCGATGAAACCTATGGTAGGGGTTTATTGTGAATGATTATTTTTTTACCCATGTTCTTCCATTCTAAAAAAGGGAACACAGACCAATTTAATATTAGTTGATCTTCATATGTTTTCATTTTCAGGTTGAGAACAATCATTGCGGGAAGGTTTGATGTTCTTCATTCTTGTTTATGGTGAACCGTTTGTTATCACCCTAACGCGGAGGATATGTACCAAACAAACATGGCCCGACACCTCCGAAAATATTGTGATGATTTGCGATGTAGAACGCGATGAATGTGATGGTATAATGACACTACCCCACGGCCCCTGCCACCTCACGACCTATACATCCTATGACTCTGCCGAGTGCTGCCACCGTCCACTGAGCCGCTGCCGCCGTCTACTGTCTGCCGAGCTGATGCAGCCGTCCGCTGTCTGTCAAGCCACCGCAGTTGGACAACCATCTTACGGCCAGTCTTCACCCTCACAGTCGTTCCACTCCCTCGTGGTCGATGTGCCGCCCTCGCGGCCAGTCTGCACCTTGCGGCCGGTCTGCACCCCGCGGCAAGAACGCGACCCACTGCTGGTCCACGCCCTCGTGGCCGGTCCATGCCTTTGAAGCTAGTTTTCCACCATCACAGCAGGTCCACACCATCACAGTGGTCTGCGCCCTCGCGATCGGTCTTCCGCCCTCGCCGCAGGTCCCCGTCCTGCAGCCGGTCTGCGCACCACGACCAATACATGCCCTGTGGCCGATACATGGAGTCATGGGACCCCTCGGTCATGCCACCATTTCGGAAACCTCACAGGCCTCACAAACGAGGCCAGACCCAATGGGCTGGGTCGACCCAAACAAGGTAGGCCTAGGCCGGGTCATGCCGGGTAGGTCCGACAAAGTCAGATTAGACCGGGGCCGACTACGGCCCAATTACATTCTTTTGGACTAAAGTTTGGCAATAGATGTCCATTAGACGAACCGTCAGCAGCATTGGGAACATTGGAGCGAGTTGGTCCCATTGAGTGATACCCAACTGTGTTATGGATTAAGATGGGGAACGATCGGGTTGGATCGAGAGGGAATCCAACTGGGCCCCGAGACTAAAAGGCTAATAACTCACAGAACGGGTGTCCGATTGACGCTCTGTCTATTGCATTAAGACCCCTATAATGTAGAGGACCTTTGAGAATCATCTTCATGGGACATCATGGTAGTTGGAATATCAACCAGTAGCATGTGGATCAGATCCTCCAGGAGACGATCGCTCATTTTGTGGGAACCCAATGGACGGCTGAGACTTGACGACTGCTGACCGTTTCGACTCTAAGGGACTCGATAGGTTGAGTGGGGAGAACATTGGTGACATGGAAGACTCACAGTGGGAAGTGCCTTGGTGACGCGGCAGACCCGTGATACTCGACAGGAGGAGTACCACAGCAGGCACTGAGTGGGATCACCTCTGTGTCACATGGCATACCCACGGTGGGGAGTGCGTCTTTGTGATGCGGCAGACCCACAATACTAGACAGGAGGAGTACCTCAGCAGTCCAAGGCTAGTGGGATGTGCCTTTGTGTGATGAGGTAGGCACACTGTACTCGATAGAGGAGGAGTTCTCCAACAACAGAGGTGTTCAACATTGTGACTGGAAATGGTACTTGATATTACCCCTATAATAAATCCAAGTGCGATCTGAGTCAGTACCTTTGTGTTTTTTCTCATGATTGAGATGAATTATTTGATAACATAGGTATATGTATAGGTATATACCTATGTAAGGTAATATATTCATATCGTACTTTTTGATTTATCCTTGATAGATTTTTTGAGACCTAGAGGGTCTCAGGGTCCCTACTGAGAATTGTTATACTCACCCTTTCACGGGATATGCCCACACCATGTTGGGTTGGATGCAGACATCCGACAATGATGATGGAGCCTGAGAGTACTAGGACTGAACGGTTCTTGGAGGTGGACAATATGGTGTGTCAGTACACAGTGGAGATGGGGGTACATGGAGTGTTGAGGAGGCAATATATACCTACCCTTTAGGTAGGAACCTCAGAGGATGATCCAATAGCTGTCTTTTATCTTTCTTCAGTTGTATTGTATCATAGTTGTACCTGTACATTCAGGTTGGGCTTGTATTCTGGCTCCTTTTACTAACTGTACTCACCATATTTATTGTTCAGTTTACTTTTGTTCCTATCTTGTTGTGTGCTTGGTTAGGTGTGCTTACATGTTATAATGGAAATTCCTTCCCAGTTTCAGGGAATATGCCTTCGGTGCTAGTGGCCAGCCCCAGGTCTATGGATGGCGATATTGGGGTAGTCACAGCATGGGTCCCAGGTGACGAGTCGAGACAAATTGGTATCAAAGGAGTCGGTTCTACCATAGAACTAGAACTGTAATCATTTCTGTGTAGCAATAGTGTTAAGGATAATGAGTGTAGTTTTTAGTTTAGGGAGTCCATTGTTGGTGTGGCAGCCATCATATCCATACACCAAGACCTTGAATTCTGATTTCTGTCTCAGTGCACGAAAACACAGATTGTGTGTGTGTTTTAAAAAGTTTTCTTTGTGATATTTTGTGTCCACTCACCACGTAAGAAATTCGTCTCACTTGTTATAACTTATTGATTGTGGTGCACCTATATCTTTTCATGATGCCTCCACGAAGACAGCAAAACTATTGTTCCGAGAGATGTATGCCCCGATAACCCACTGAGCGAGGAGGCCTCGATGTAGTGCCATTTTCTAGTAGAGGCACCAACGGAGGCACCAGTGGTATCTTTCCCCGTTGTGCCACCGATTCCACCAGCCCCAACAGTAGACGGTGCATGCCACTCGAGCTTATTGTATAAGTCTAGCACCAGAGGCAACCCAGGTTTAGGGGAGAGACGGACCCACGGGTGGAAGAGTATTTGAAGGAGATTGTGGGGAGAGTTTTTGGACTGGTAGGGACATGAGCTGATCTAATGGCGATTCTTTCTACCAGCCTTCTATAAGAAGCAGCAGGAAGATGGTGGAGCTTGAAGCTCCAGGTTCACGAAGGGGTGACGCTTCTCTATATAGACATCAAGAGCCTCTTTCGGGAAGACTTTGTCCCAGTGACTCTTCACGCAGTGTGCATACAAGAACTTCTTCTTCTGCAGTAGGGTAGAAAGACTGTATCTCAGTACTTAGCGAGGTTCCCTGACACCTCACTCCACTCCAAAAATATGGAATCAGACCCTTTCTTCAGGGCCCAAATCTTTAATCATTGTATCAGGTGAGAGATCTGGTCTTTAGTGATCTCACTCAGTATCCCAACGTAGGTGAGGGTGTTAGAGAGAGCCCTATTGGGGGAGAGTTTCCTTACTGAGCAGTCACTAGTAGTGAGACCCACTACCTGTCATCACGTAGCAGAGTCTTCTGAAACTGGAAGTATACAGATGTCACAGAGATCTAAGAGGAGGAGGCCTATATGTGGACAACTGTGTGACTCTGGATCGGTTGTGCAGATCACCCGATGTAGAGCCAGTCATGCCAGGAGTGGGTAGTGTTTCACATGTGGTGGGTAGGTTCACATGGCTCAAGAATATTAAACCCATCATACAGATGATCAGCAGACGGTTGAAAGAATGCCCAAGCAGAGAAAGAGGTTCGATTGAGGAGGTTTGCAGGGAGCAGGCAGATGTGGTAGAGGAGCTAGTCGTGCAACAAGCGGTGGGCTACGATTTGAGATGTTACCACAACCACCATCTAGAAGTCCACCCCAACCTTATGAAGAAGATGGATAGGGAGATCTCATCGAAGGTAGTTGAGGCTTACGATCACGGCGCTCCAAAGATGATACGAGGTACGATATATGTCTACACCACCATTGTTGCAGTACATATAGACACATATTACAGTCATTCATTAATTTCAAATAGCCTCATTTAGAGCTCGGAGATTCTCACGGAGTCGTTTCCTCGATCCTTACAGCTAGAGATTCATTTGAAAGCAGATTCGACTATTACGCACTAGTGCTGGAAGTGTGAGCATGCTCTAGGAGGCGAGAGATTCAGCTGGGATCTTCTAGTAGTCGCTTCAAGGACTTATGATGTCATCATGGGTATCGACTGGTTATCTATATTTCAGGATCATATTGACTGTATTAGGCGCTTGGTGCGGTGTGTCCGCACGGATGAGACGAAGTTTTTATTTCACCGGTGAGAAGGGAGCCTTTGCAGGGTAGGATGAACTTACCTGGAGGAGAGTGTAGCCGATCACTCATCTGTTGGCTAGCCTTACCCTCAAAGCAGCTGATGTGGAGAGTCTGAGATATCCTGTAGTGGTGGACCGGTATGTTGATTTTCTCCCTGATGATGTCCCAGTTCTACCTCCTTTTAGAGAGGTGGATTTTTACATTGACTTGTACCCTGGGACAACACCGATATCTACACCATTGTATTGGATGGATCTTGTGGAGCTTTGTGAGCTGCAGGTATAGATAAAAGACTTTTAGGGGAAGGGATTCATCCAGTCCAGTGTTTCTCTAAGGTCAGCCCCGATTCTCTTCGCCATGAATGCAGATGGGAGCTTAAGGATTTGTGTTGATTATCGGCACCAAAACCTAGTAACCGTGAAGAACAAGTACCCACTCCCATGGATTGATGACCTATTGGATAAGTTGACAAGTTAACGGTGGTTCTCAAAGATAGACCTCAGATCAGGCTATCACTAGCTCAGGGTACGAGATGAGGATGTACATAAGACAATATTTAGGTGTTGGAATGACCATTATGAGTTCTTGTTTTTTCCATTCAGCGTGACCAATGCTGTAGTAGTGTTCATGGGACTCATGAACATGATATTTTAGCCATATATTGATCTCTTTTTAGTGGTATTCATTGACGACATTCTGATCTACTCAAGAACTGAGGAGGAGCATGCCTATCATTTACAGGTAGTAGTGGGCATACTCTGAGAGCACCAGCTTTATAGTAAACTCTCGAAGTGCCAGTTCTGGATCGAAGAGGTTCACTTTCTGAGACATGTCGTATTGGAGGTTGTAGTTGAAGTGGATCCAGTGAAGATTGATGTGGTACTCACTTGGGAGCCACCCAGGAGAGTGACCGAGGTATGGAGTTTCTTGGGTTTGGGGGATGTTACCGGAGGTTTGTGCCAGACTTCTCCAGAATTTCAACACTACTATAAGCCTTGACGAAGAAGGGGAAACCCATCGTGTGTTCACAGAGATGCCCATAGTTTTTTCAGGAGATGTGGTAGAGTCTGACTAGTTCCCCCTATCTTGAGGATTCCAGAGGAGGGTGTAGGGTACATTGTTTACTACGTCACATATGGGTCCAGGTTCAGATGTGTCCTGATGCCAGAGCGAGCAGTGATTGCATATAGTTCTCGATAGCTGAGACAACATTAGCAGAACTACGCTACCAATTACCTGTAGTAAGCAGCAGTGGTCTTCGCATTGAAGATCTAGTGGCACTATCTGATGGGTGAACATTTTACTGTGTACTCTTATCACAAGAGTCTCATGTATATCTTCTCTCAGAAACACATAAACCTGAGACATCGATATTGGCTTGATTTCATAAATGACTATTACATCGTGATAGTTTATACTATTGGGAAAGAGAACTTTATAGAAAATGAATTCAGCAAGAGGTCTGATATATACCTTCTAGGCAAGGCGAAAGGGCAGCTGACTGCTTTATAGATATCCTTTGTGGACAGAGAGGGAGATACTTTTCTACAGTTTCTTATAGTCCCTCCCATACATCATCTACTAGTCAGGGAGGGGCAACATGGGGAAGAAGAATCTGAGACACGACGTGCTTTGATATCCACACGACAGGAACCTGCTAGATTTTGTGGTGGTGGGGAGCACGTCATCATTTTTAGAGGACGTACCATGGTACCCGTGTCACTTTAAGAGGTAGTGATGAGGGAGTTCCACACATCCCCTCTAATAGTACATCTAGCAGTGGTGAATACTTACCCGGATCTCTAATGACAACACTAGTGTCCATGAATGATGTAGTAGCAGAGTTTTTCTCTCAGTGCCTCACTTGTCAGCAAGTGAAGGTAGAGCATCAGGTACTACCAGACTTGGTTTTAGCCTTTAGAGGTCCCAAATTGGAAGTGATATGGGATATCCATGGATTTCATGATCGGAATTCCATGAACATAAAGGGGACATGGCTCGATTTGGGTGACCGTCGACCAACTCACCAAGTCGGCCCACTTCCTACCGATCAGAGAGCAGGGTTCAGTAGAGATCCTGGGATGCCTCTATGTGCAAGATATTGTGCGGCTACATGAATTACCTTCGATGATTTTCTCTGATCGTGACACATGTTTTACATCCCGGATATGGAAGGGGTTTCTGGAGGCTTCTGGGACACAGCTTTATTTGACCACCGCCTTCTATCCTCAGACAGATGGTCAGACTGAGCGGACCATTCAGACCCTCAAGGACATGCTGCATGCTTTTGTCCTTGATTTCGATCGTATCTGGGAGGATCACTTACCATTGTTATAGTTTTAATACAAAAACAACTATCATTCCACCATTGGGATGGAACCATTCGAGGCATTATACGGGCGACCTTGCAGATCACCTTTGTACTGGACTGACCGTGGGAAGTCAGCAGTGATGGGACCAGTGGCTGTTCGAGCAACCACAAATAAGATACAAATCATCTAAGAGTGGATGACGAATGCACAGAGTAGTCATAATTCATATTCCAATAAGAGATAGAGACCTCTGTTGTTTGAGGATGACGACCACGCCTTTCTACAGGTCTCACCTCGATGAGGATTGCAGAGATTTGACCGAGGCAGCAAGTTAACTCTGGGGTTCATCGGACCTTTTTAGGTCATCAACGGAGTTATCAAGGTGGCATACCACTTTGATCTTCCACCTCATTTGATTCTAGTGCATGACGTCTTCAACGCATCCCAGCAGAGGATATACGTGCATGACACTTCTCACGTCATCGACCTTGGCGAGCCGGACGTCGATGATGGGGAAAATTTACAGAGGATCCAGTAGAGATTGGGGATTGACAAAAGAATGTCATTCATGGATGATCGATGCCTCTGGTGCGCATTTTTTGGAAGCACTTGAACCTCCATGAGAGTACATAGTAGCGGGAGGCACAGATGCGTGCTCAGTACCCCCCACATGTTCCCTTAGTTTTGAGTTGTGGCTTACAAGGATGTAAAGCCTGCGTTGGGGAGAATGTAAAGGACCATAATTTCAATGTAATTAGTTTTAATTATATGGGAATTTTAAGAGTAAAAAAAAAATTTCCGACACATGATTCCAAGGCCCGGAGTGCCTGAAATTATTTTCTGAATATTTTTTCTGGCACGTTCAGTAAACGTGTGAGCAAGTTTTTCTAACTTTTGAACCAGTTCTCAGAATTGAAATATGAGGGCACCATTGAACTCACAGCACCGATATTCTCTTTAGGAGACTTTCATCTCGATAGATGTTGGATGAGGGTGAAAGATTAGTTTTTAGTTTTTCATGGAAATAATAAAATAAAATAAACACACATATTATTTTATTTATTGTAACCACTCCAAGTGGATGTTTGTAGTGGGGACCACCAAACCATAACCTCCCATAGGAGTTTATAGTGGTGGGGACCACCTGAGGAAGAAACCTCCTCAACTCCCTCATTAATGTGGAGGAGCCTCTTGATCTTCCTCGACATTAATTGTGTAAACCCTCCTTAATTAATTGTTCCAAACCATCAAACAATTAATTATGCCAACACACCATTAATTTAGACAATTTGGATTTTAATCAAACAAAATAAGTAATAGATACATTAATCTATTATATTTGGCCTACTAATTCATTTTGGTGGAATTGGGAGAGGATAGAGCCTTGGGAGAACAAAGTTCTCCAACGAAGAACTTCTCCTCCCAATGAAGAACGCTCCTCCAATGAAGAATGACCCACCAACGATGAACTCCATCCTAGGCTCCAAACTTATTCCAATCGAATTCTTCTGATATGGGACGTCTTCATCTATAGAAAATCAATGTCCATAATTCGTTCTCATTCCAATGACGACATGAAACCTGAGTTAAGGGTTTATTGTGAATGATTATTTTTTACCCTTGTTCTTCCCTTCTAAAACATGGAACGTGGTCCAAAATTCTAAATAGATGTCCCACATATGTTTTCTTTTGCTGGTTGGGAACAATCATTGTAGGAGGGTTTAATGTTATTCATTCTTGTTTATGTTGAACCGTTTGCTACAACCATAACACGGAGGGTATGGGCCAAACAAACATGGACTGACCCCTCCACAAATCATTATATGATTTGTGGTGTTAAACACGACGAAGGTGATAGCGCAATGCCACAGCCCCACGACCGATGCCACCTCACAATCTCCTCTCCTCGCGGCTCCGCTGAGCACCACTGCCATCCTCCAAGCCACGGCTGCTATCCGCCGAGCCACTGCTACCATCCGATGAGCTGCCGCCGCCATCTGCAATCCATCGATCCCCCGCCGCCGAACCTCCATCCCACGGCCGGTCCACGCCCTCATGTCTAGTCCATGCCCGCCACCCTCGCAGCCGGTCTGCGCCCTCGCGGCCTGTCTGTGCCCTCACAGTAACCCTCAGCTGGAGCCTCCCTCGCTACACCCTCGCGACCCTCACAAGCTGGACCGGACCAAATGGGCGAGGTGACCCAATCTAGGACAGCCTAGGCCTGGTCTGGCCGAGTCATGTAGAACGGGTCAAACCAGACCTGGGCCCACTACAACCCAATTACATTCATTTGGCTTTACATTTCGTATCAGAAGTCCGTTAGACAATCCATTAGCGGCGTTGGGAACATTGGAACATGTCGTTACCTTTGAGAGATACCTCACAATGTTTTGGATTAAGATGGGGAATGGTCAGGTTGGTTTGAGCATGAATCCAACCGGGCCTCCGATACTAAAAGTATAATAACTGACAGACTGGGCACCCGATTGACGTGTCATCTATTGCGTTGAGACCTCTATGATGTGGAGGACCTTTGAGACACTTCTTCATGGGACTTCATGGTAGTTTGAGTATCAAACAGTATCTTGTAGAGTGGATCCTCCTGGAGATGAGCGAGCGTAGTGTGGGAACCCAGTGGCTGACTGAGACTTGACGAATGCTGATTGTTTCAATTCGATGTGACTCGACAGGCCTAGTGGGGAGCGCCTTGGTGACATAGGAGACCCATGGTAGGGAGCGCCATGGTGACACGACAGACCTACAGTACTCGACAGGAGTAGTACCATAGCAGGCCTTGAGGGTGAGCGCCACTGTGTGACGTGGCGTACCCATGGTGGGGAGCGACTCTGTGTGACACGGCAAACCCACGATACTCAACAGGAGGAGTACCTCACCAGTCTAAGGTTAGTGGGAAGTGCCTCTGTGTGACACAGTAGGCCCACAATAGTCAATAGTGGTGGATTTCTCCAATAGCCGAGGTGCTCGACGTTGTAACTGTGAATGTTACTTGGTACTACCCCTAGAATAAATCCTAGTGTGGGCTGAGTCAGTACCTCTGTGTTTTTCCTCATGATTGAGATGGATTACATGATAACTTATGTTTATGTATGGGCATATACCTAAGTAAGGTTATATGTTGATTTATTACTTTTTGATTTACACTTGATGGATTTAGTGAGACCTAGAGGGTCTCGAGGTCCCAACGGAGTATCGTTATACTCACCCCTGCACGGACTATACCCTCACCATGTTGTGTTGGATGTAGACAAAGGATAACGCTGACTGAGGCTAAGAGTACCAGGACTAGACGGTACCTAGAGGTGGAGCATACGACATGTCGGTACATAGAAGAGACTGGTGGACATGGAGTGCTGAGGAGGCGATCTATACTGACCCTTCAAGTAGGAACCTTAGAGGATGATCTAGTAGCTATCTTTTCTCTTTCTTGAGTTTTATTGTATCACATTTGTACCTGTAATTTCTAGATGGAGTTGTATTCTGGCCCCTTTTACATACTGCACTCACCCTGTTTACATCTCAGTTTACTTCTGTTCATATCTTGTTGTGTGCTAGGTTACATGTTCTTACAGGTTATAAGGGAAATGCCTTCCTAGTTTTAGGGAATACGCCTTCTGTGCTAGTCGCCAACCCCTGGCCTACGGAAGGCAAGCATGGGGTAGTGACGACACGGGCCTCGGGGGATGGGTCGTGATAGCCAGTATCTCCCTCTTAGGTGAAGGTGTATGTTCCACATAGTTTGGGTTGTTTTTCATATCACGAGAGAAATGGGTAAGCATCTCAATGATATTTTGAACTACACCTCCCATGTTATTTAGGATGTCATTTAGACATTTACTGCATTGTCCCTCACATTGATTACTTGACCGATTTCTCCTAGTTCCCAGCATTTTAAATAATATATTAGATTTGATCATAACATATTTCATCAATTCATTTATAAATAATTTACTCCTTGTGAAAATTATTCAAACATCATATCTTATCAGATATCTATGTTTAGAGGTTTTCTAATACATTTCTTGTGTGATTACAAATTCATTATCTCATACTAAGGGTATTCACTAAGGTTCTCTATTCATAATCCCCTAATTACCTAAACCATGAACTGATACAATATATGGGGATCCTTATTTTTCTTACATGACTTTTACATAATTTTAAAGATAAATAATATAAAAGTGTTACAATAGTAGGATCTAATGGTTTTGTTTATTTGGTAAATTAGGATCATACATATCATTTACATAATAAAGTGAAAAAATTATTTAATTCCTTTATCTCTATCTTAATAGTGTCCCTCATGTTATCCTTAATACAAGTATTCACCTAAGGATGTACATCATAATAAGGGGTGAGTTAAAAACCGAGTAAGAGGATGAATAAGAGACCTGAATCATGGTTGATCATAATTATCATCAACATAATATCAGAAAAGGATCATAATCATTATCATGATAGGAAACATCCGATAAATGAATTTAATGTTGAAATTGTAAAACCCCAAGAATTTGGGAGGTAGATAATTTTTAATTTTTTTCATATCATTTGTGGTATGATATACCAAAATTAGCTTGATCTATATGAAACACCATAAAATCTTGTAGAATATGCAACACTATTCTTGGCTTGTGCTGCAAAAAAATCACATTCTTTTGATAGAATTCATTTCATTCAGCACTGTGTTAGATTTTGTTCAATGTATAAATGAAATAAGTTTTGATTATGTTATAAAAAACACCAAAGGATAATTTCACTACTCACCACAATTCCATGGATTGTGTTACATGCAAAAGCAACCTTCGTCGGTAGTTTTCATTGTAAGAGATACTGAGTTTCACTAAACAATGATTTATTATTAAAATATTACTATTTAATGGGATATAAACTAGAAATTATGCATATTATTAAACACATTTTGTAATTTATATAACATCATCATTTATCATACACATTTTCTAGATCATGATATGGGGAAAAATCAAATTTTTAGATAAATGAAGTATTTTTTTTAAAAAATGCAGTTTTACAACCTTTTGATGGCAGACCAATTTTAAATCTAGTTTTTAAAAATTTTATATGTTAATTTTGAAAAAAATAAACTATTTAATTTTAATAGGGACATAAAAATTTCTTTTCTTGATTTTTTTAATAATAAAATTATAATATTAAAGTATAGTGAAAAATACAGTATTTTAATTCAATACTACCTTTTTATATAATTAATTTATTGAGTAATATCACCTTTTTAATTAGTTTTAAAGTGTAATTGGATTATATATCTATCATTTAATCTAATGGTTTGTCATTTGTAGTAATTTTGCTTTTAAATTGTACATAAGCACATGTAAATCTTCTGATAGTTATTACTTATTTAAAACCCGCTTTTTGGTTTTTACAACAGGAATTAATTTTCAATTAATTATTGTAACTTCTATGTTTTGAATTTGGAAAACTGGATTCCATATTTATAATAATAAGGTTCAAATTTTTTAAATATGTAAAATTTATTTTTATATATTATGAATAGTAACTTCCGAAATTTTTTTATTTACTACGGTTAAAGGGTAAATCTATTAAATAAGGGTAAAAAATATATTATAATATTTCTAAACTACCCAAAACATATATTAATCCTATTGGATGTGATATTTCAGACCATGGGAATATTTGGGTCGATTTTGGGACCCGATGGATTTCCTTGGATGTGAAAATGACATTTTATTTGAATTAATTTAATGTAATGATTGTTATAACCTAATCATATATCATTTTCTAAATCAATTTTAATATACGGTTATATAACACAGAGACACACAGACACAGACACACACATATATATATATATGTATAAATAGTCATTAGAAAGATAAAAATATATCCTATATCATGGAATTTTATTTATAATATTTAGACACCAAATAAATAAATTTACGAATTACAAAATTATGATGAATTTACTACCTTATTAATGAATGATTTAAATAAATGAGATTATAAATATTAAAATAAAATTATTTTGAACCTTTTTATTCCATCAATGAATTTTATGGAATACAATGACTTTTAATATTTTATGTAATGAATTGTTTTCAAAATAATTACGTTTTTATAGAATTTAATAAATTCTTGATATGAATAGTATAAAAATTGAGATAAATATGTTTTTAAAACAAAAATATTTTATTAAATGATATAATAGTCCTAAAAGTATAAAATTCTTCAAAATTAGATAGATAATGTTTAAAATTTAATAAATTAACCACTTATTATTCTATTGGAATTTTATAGAAAATATATTAACCATATGGTATGAATATACAAGAAGACATGGTAAGAGTTAAATTAGTTAACTAAGGGTTAAAGCTAAAGGATAAGGTTAAATTTGAAGCCTAAACATGTCTAAAACAAATTGGTTTTAGAGTATTTCGAACAATACTCATGTTAACTCATAATTAAATGAGTTTTGGATCCTTTGAAACCAAAAATTATTTTGTAATAAAATAATATTTTGAGGGTTTCTTAAAGTGCCCATCTCCCCTCTTATAAAAGAGAACCTCATCCCTATCATATTCACTCTATTTTGAGACTTCAATATTAGACGAACCATGCCCATTTATCTTCTAACCATCCATAGTTACATTATAAGGGTTTTCTCATCTCAAAATACCAACACTAGTTCCTTTAGAAGAAATTTAAAAGAGGCGCGTCGAGGAAGAGGTAATCTCTTCTACAGATTCTTTCAAAATTATTTCTTCTTCTACATAATCTTCTTTTGTTGTTTCCTTATAAAGTAATAACATATGTATCTGTAAAATAATTATATGTTATAATAAATATGAAACTACCCTATTTCATCTTATATCCATCCTACGAAAAATGAAATCACCGAGAGTGCATACGTACGATTAACTTTCTCTAGGCTGTGGTGTAATCTGTTGTTCACAACCCCCATACATGGATGGGTTTAATGGTGTTAATAATAAATATATATTTTTATAATAACATGATAATAATTATGAGATTTTATTCACCATCCAGTTCAATACCATTCAACCGTTATGGGAATGAAATCATCGCTCATGTGTACATATTGTTTACCGTCTCCCAGAGACGATGAGATTTTTTCTCCGCATTAACCAATAAAAATGATTATAAACTATAGATAATAAATAATCATAAAATATATGACATTATAATGCTACTTTATATATATATATCTGTGTGTGTGTGTGTCATTTAAAAACTTCCATTCAATTTAATAAGGAAACGAAAACAACGTTCATGCGTAAAAACAACCTACCATCTCTATGAATGGTGTCTTTATTTTTTTGTATATATTTTATATATATTTATATACATAATATATATAATATATAAATCATATTTTACATTCGAGAAGTATGTAAATTATGATATATCTAATAATATCTAGAATAATAATTCAAAACATGTACGATAAATAAAACTATTATTACCCAAAACGATGTTTTAACATGAATTGACAAATGAACGGTTAATATAAAGTCATAAGTGAATCATATATGATATAATAAATATTATTATGTTTAATTTAAATGTTAATAATATGTTTAAACCCAGAATATAAGAGTTTTCGAGATCTACAGAAGAAATCAGACCTTAGGTAAGGGATAACTTTGCAGTATCATTTTTATCTGATATTGTTTATATTTAAGTATTTATTGGGGGTATATTATCATCCCTAACCATGTTTTCTAAAACTATTTTAATAAAAATTTTAATATTATATTGTGTATGGTTAAATTCATTTTTCCTATTTTGACTTATACTACATAGTGTCGAAGAAATCTTTTTTTACCATACGAGGTACTTTTTGACTTTTCTAATAAAAGTAAAAGGACAATGTTTTTTTAACTTATATGGTATGAATGTATTTTAAAATATTCATAATTCCTATTTATATGAATATTACTTCACTATATCTGAAATTTATTTTCAAATAAATTTTTTCCTTTTAAAATTGCCCAGCATTTTATGAAATGAAAACGTTTTTGAAAAAGAAAGGAAATTTTCCTCAATATCTAAGTTAAACTATTTTATCAAAATTATTTTCCATATATGATGATTCGATTAAATAAGGTTATGTTTATATTCATATAATTACTATGATTTTATTATGTTAATGACTAAATTATATTTTTGTGGATTATGCAATGATGGAATAATATTTATGAAACCGATTTTGTTTCGTAGGTTATGCTATGATGAATGATTTGTGTTTTGTGGAACATGTAAGAGTGATTTTAATATGATATGACCTATATCCCCCTATAATGCATTGGGTAAATATTTACATCTCATGAGATAAACATGTTTGGAATGACAAGTAAATCTGGTTCCGCAATACATGTCTGGAACGACAAGTAAAAACGGTTCGAAAATGGTCTTTATCCACTATAGTGGTCTTAGCAGCAATGCCTTGGATACTATAGATATCATATTATGTGAATATTTGTTTTCCACAATTCCATGTGTTATTACAATTCAATTATATCATTGTATTTGTCCTCTTATGATCTAAGCCTTACGTAATACCATGATTTGTTTATGGATTCATGATTTTGATGTTTAAAAATTATGTTCATGTTTTTATGCTTGAATGTTTATGGTTTGTTTTATGTTCTCTATGCTTACCCTTAATTATTATTTGAGCGCAACCTTTTTATGTTTTCTTTTCAACATGATCTAATGAAAATTTAGGTTGGAAAACAAATTAGAAAGATATTTATGGGAGATATTAAAGATCTTTCACCATGTTAGAAGATTATTTTCAATGTTTCCAAAGAAAAGAAACTAATACAGTCATTGGGAATCTATTTTTGTCATGTATTAAGTATTCAAAAAAATAAATTTAATGTCCATGTACATAAATCATGGGACTCTACAGTTGGTATCATAGCAATGTTTTTGTTAACCTTTGGAAAGTAGGATGCGATAAATATTTTGAGATACCTAGAGATATTTCCAAGGTATGTCTTCAGATTTACCTAAAGCTAAGTATACTTATAGGTTATAGTCCAATAATTATTGTAAAGATCATTAATAAACAAGGATTAAACCTAATATGATTAATAATGAATGTAATCCCTCATGACAATGTGGTTTTCCAGGTAAGATTTTTTCCTCTCGTAATGTTCGTTATGGGTTTCAGACAATGGTTGGAACCTAAAAGAACAATGTTAATGATAAATAAACTGGGAAATGCAATGATCATTGTCTTAAACAACCAAATATTATAGGATATGAAATGAAAAATCTTATTTCTATGCTTACAAAATCTATTAATCATTATGGAATTCCAAATGAGCAGATAACAGAACAACATTCTATTGAGTCTTTATGAGGCAATTTCCACCTTGTTTCAATGGGTCTTCAAATCCACTTGTTTTTTAATATTGGATCTATACCATTGAAAAGATATTTTCCACCCTTTTTTGTTAAAAACATAAAATGGTCATTTTTATTTTCTATCATTTAGAAGGTTAAACAGACCAGTGGTGGATTCTAATTAAGAATACAAGGAAGCAAGATGAAATTGAATCCATTGAATGGGAAGTGTTCAAGAACTTCTTTTCAGTAAGTAATTCCCTAGACTTATTTGAACAAAAAATGTAAAAGGAGATCCTTGAGAATAAGAAAAAGGATGATGAATCTTTTGGTACTTATGAGGAAAATTTAACAAGTATTTCAAGGAATTCTTCTCACTTTATCAACTAATCTGAAAGTAAAGATGATCGATTCTTTAGTGGCATAAAACCAAGTCTTACAAGGTAATTAGATATAAGGGACTTTAGTATCTATGAAGAGATTGTGTTTTATGCTATCAAATTTAAACTGTAATTTGGTGTTACATATCCATCTTAGGTTTTGGAAAGAAAGGAAACGTGGAGTTCAAGGAAAATTATAAAAACAATGGTGAAAAAAAGATGAATATTTCCATATGCTCAAATTGTGGAAATATGCATGGTGCAGATTGTCTTAAATTGACTTGCATATGTTTTATGTGTGTAAAATAATGTCATTGAGTAGTTGAGTGTGGAAGAAATGTTAAAAAAGGTTACTAATGACATGAATAGAGATAAGACTATAGAGATTACACTACCAACACTTCAATGCTACAAGTGAATGGAAATAGGGTGTTATGAAAAAAAATTTCCCTAATCCAGGTGTTAATGATGATCAATGTTAGAAACATCTTAAGAAAAAAGGAAAATGAAAGTCAAATGTGATCACTATTGGGGATGTTGACTATGAAAATGAAGTGGAAGAATGATTAAATGTTTATCTAATGGGATTCCAAAATAATGTTTTTGAATCTTTTTTATTGTATTATGGAATATTTATATATTTATGAACTAGTCCATTGTTATTTTCCATAAGTATATGGTACCATTAACCATGAAAAGTGATATAAATATTATGGAATGGACATGATATTCTCATAATGAAGGAATGAGCAGATAATGATAATTTTCGTAGTATTAATGAGATCATGAATGATAAAAGGACAAAGTAATATCATGGTTTTAGTATATATAATTTTTGTTATATTTTGTGTGCGGAAAGAGTTAATTTTGATAGAATTAATGTTTTCACTATAGTTCTATAATAATTTATGTTATTATCATTATTCAATAGAATACATTATTAAGGTATTTAGATTTTTGGAATGTGACATCCAAAAAATGCCAAATGATATTTGTGAGACAAATGTTATGAAAATTTAGTTCACCAATTTCTAAAGTGTTGTATTTTCATATTTTGGAAGGATTTTAATATTATCCATTTATTGATTGTATAATTTATATTCTGGTTAATTTTTTTTAGATTAATGTATTATCTCACTATAGTTGGACTTATGCATATTTAATAACCTATTTTATCCTTTTTATTGAAATAGATGGAATGACATATCATTCTGTTGCATGATCTTATAGCACTTCAAGAATGAAATATTCAACTTTATTTCTTTATACAATAAATGAATTGGAAACTATTCAAGGCACAAACAATGGTAAAATAGTACCAAAATTAATTAATAATTAATTATTAAGAACAAATCATCTACTTTAAGAAAAGGATCATGAAAATAAAAAAGGTTATCCTAGTACTTGTTTATTTTTTCAATCAGATTATCCCATTAATCTTCGTATATTTATGGATTTCTAGTAGTTAAATTTCTTCAGACCTTATTCTCAATCTCTATCCATGAGAATAGGATGGTTATGTTTCTCTTCCATATTCATATTTTCACTTCCCACCAATGTTAACCTATGTGGAAACCCTATGATGAGTTAATATAGGTCATAATTATTTTTCGAACTCTCCTTTTTAAAATTATGTTTTAGTATTCCTTTTTATGATATAGGATTCCAGGAAATAAACTTTCAATTAGAAAACCATTTATAACACCGACGAATTGTGAGGGAGAAATTTATTTTAATGGGGGTAGAATGTTAGACCCTGAAGTTTTAGGAGATAAATAATTTTTTACTTATTTAATGTCTTCTGTTGTAATATACACCAAATTAATCTTTCAATGAACACAACATTGACATGGATTGTGTTACAAGAAAGAGAGACCTTTCTCAATAGCTTGCGTTGTATGTGATACCACGTTTCACTAAACAACTATATATTTTTAAAATATTATTATTTAATGGGATATAAACTAGCCATTATGAATCGTATTAAACACATTTTGAATTTTATTTAACATTACCATTCATCTTACACATTTTCTTGAATATGATTTGAGAAGAAAATCTATTTTTCTGATAAAGTAATTATTTTTAAAAAAAATTAGTTTTACTGCCTTTTGTTGACTTACACATTTTAAATATATTTTTTTGAAAAATTTATAATTTAATATGACCAAATAAAATTTTTCTATGGAATCAAGACATAAAAATTTACTTTTTTAGAATTGTTAGTATTTTTCTAATAAAATTAAAATTTTAAAGAATAGTAACAAATAATGCATTTTAATTCAAAATTTCCATTTTATCTAATTTATCTATATAGTCACATTATATTTTCAATTTGTTTTAAAGTGTAATTGGATTATATTTTTATTATTTAATCCTATTTCGGTCATTGGAAGAAATTTCTAATTGAAATTGGAGATAAACACTTGTTAGTCTTTTGATAGATATTACTTCTTAGAAACACACTTTTTGGTTTTGAAAACAGGAAATAATTTTAAATTAATTACTAAAACATCTATGTTTTGAATTTTAAAAAATGGATTCTATATTAAGAATCATAATGGTCAAATTTTATAAATAGTTACCTTTTATTTTTAAACATTATTAATAGTTACATCAGTAATTATTTTATTTTCCATGGTTAAATTGTAAATCTATAAAACAAGGGTAACAAATATATATTATAATATTATTAAACTTTATTAAATTATTTTCTAATCCCATTGGATGAGATATTTCCAACCATGGGCATCATTGGGTCAACTCTGGGACCCCATGGATTCACATGGATGTGAAAATGACATTTTATAAGAATTAATTTAAAGTAAAAATGATTATAGCCTAAAGATATATTTTTACTAAATCGATTTAATATAGGGATATATAAATGATTTATATGTCTATAAATATTATTTCTAAAGATAAAAATATTTCCCAAATTTTCTTATTTTATATAATGTTTTTAGACACCATATAAATAAATTTTATTTATGACACAATGATGATGTAGTGATTACCTTATTAAGGAATGATTTAAATAAATGTGATTATAAATATTAAAATAAATTTATTTTAATCCTTTTTTAACCCTAAATAAAATTTTATGGATGATTATGACTTGTAATATTTTAATTATTTATGTTTTTTAAATATCAAGTTGTTATTAATTTCTAAAAATTCAAAATATAAATAGTATAAAAATTTGCATAAATGAGTTTTTAAGACAAAAATATTTTATTAAATTATATAATAGGCCTAAAAATATATGACTTGGCCAAATTACTTAGATAATATTGAAACTGTAATTAATAAATAACTTAAGGTTTGATTGGCCTTTTATAGTAACTATATTAACAATATAATATGAATTTACAAGAATACATGGTAGGAGTTAAATTAGTTTACTAAGTGTTAAAGCTAAATGATAAGGTTAAATTTGAGACCTAAAATTCGCTAAAACTTATTGGTTGAATGTATATAAAACAATCCTCATCGTTCCTTTAAATTAAATGATTTTTGGACATTTTGAAACCGAAAATTATTTTGTAATAAATTAATATTTTGAGAGTTTCCTAAAGTTCCCCTCTCTTCTCTTATAAAAGGGAACCTCTTTCATCTCAACTTCACTCAATTTGGAGCCATAATGCTCAGAAAACCCCGAATAATTATATTATAAACTTCCATAATTAAATTCTATAGGTTTTGTTATTCTCAATCTACCAACACTAGTGCCCTAAGATGAAATTTAAAGGACGAACATCGAGGAAGTGGTAATCTCTTTGAACAATTCTTTCAAATTTATTTCTTCTTCTACATACTAATATTTAGTTTTTTCCATATAATATAATAAAATCAGTATCAATAATATACTAATAATTTTTATAAATATTAAATAACTCTATTTCACCTTCTATTCATCTTATGAAAAAATGAAAGCACCACACATGCGTACGTACGGCTTACTGTATCCACACCATGGTGTAATTTGTTTTCCACCGGCGCCATACTTGGATGGATATAATGGTGGAAATAATAACAATATATGATTATTATAAAATGATACTAATTATAAGATATTATAAACAAACCACATCAATAACATTTAACTATTTTGGGAACAATATTGTGGCTTGTGTGTACGTACGACTTACTATCTCTACGATGTGATGATAATCACTCTACATGTTAACCAATCATATGTGATTTTAAAGTATATATAATAAATGATCATGAAATATATGAAATTATAATGCTACTATATATATATATATGTCATTTACTTACTTCTATTCACTTTAATAAGGAAACGAAAACAACGTTCATGCATACATGCGGCCTACCATCTCTATGAATAGTGTATTCAATTTGATATGTGTTTATATATTAATATATATTTTTTATAATGAATATATATATATATATATAATGAATATATATAATATATAAATCATGATTTATATTTGGTAAGTATGTAAATCCTTATATAAGTAATAATATTTAGAAAAACAATTCAAAACACGTACGATAAATAAAAGGATTTTCACCCAAAATGTTTCCTTAACATGGAATTGACAAATGAACAGGTAATTTAAAGTCTTATGTGAATAATTTATGATATAATAAATATTATAATGGTTTTTTACTAGTAAATAATATGTTTATACCCACTATAAAAGAATTTCGGATACCTATAGAAGAAATCAGACCTAATGTAAGGGATAATTTTACAATCTCAATTTTTATGTGAGATTAATTATACCTAAGTATTTACAGGGGGTATATAATCATCCATGTAAAAGTTCTATAAAAATATTATCATATAATATTTACTATTCTTATATTTATTCTTAATTTTATTTATTTATATTTTTACTTTTACAACATGGTATGGAAGGAATATTTTTTTACCATAAGAGGTAATTTTTTACATTTCGGGAAAAAGTAGAAGGATAATGTTTTTTTAACTTATACGGCATGGAATAATTTTTAAATATTTATAAAACCTTATTTTGAGGAAGCTTCATCTACACTATATGATTTTTATTTTAAACTAAATTCTTTTCTATTAAAATTGAACAGTATTTTTTGAAAAGAAAGAGTTTTTGAATAAGAAAGGATATTTTTCTCAAGAAATGAGTTCAAGTGATTTATCAAAATTATTTTCTATATATTGTGATTCAATCAAATATGGTTATATTTATATCCATATTTTTACTATGATTTTTTTATGTTAATTATTTAATGATATTTTTATGGATTGTGTTATAATGGAATGGTATTAAAGAAACCGGTTTTATTTTAAGGGTTATGATATGAGGAATGGTTTATGTTTTGTGGAACATTTTAGAGTTATTTCATTATGATATGGGTGGGACATATATCTACACCAATGGATATGGGTAAATATTTATATCTAATGATATAGACATGGATGTAATGGAAAGTAAATCTGTTTCAGTAATATATTCCTTGAATGGAGTAAAACTAGTTTAGAAATGGACTTTGTCCACTATGATGGTCTTTGTAGCAATACCTTGCCTACTATAGAAATCATATTTAGTGCATATTTTTTCCAAAATTCCTTGTTTTATAACAATGCAATTAAATCATGGTAAATGTTCTCTTATGATCTATTACTTTTGTACTTCTATGATTTGTTTAATGATTCATGATTTTGATGTTTAATCTTTATTTTCATGTTTTTACTTTCAAATGATTATGGTTTATTTTATGTTCTCCATGGTTACCATTACTGATATTTTCAGCTCTCAATTTTTATGTTTTCTTTTCCCTAGGATCTAATGAAAGATTTTATGAAGGAAAACAAAAAGGGGAATATCATTATGGGAGATGTTGATGATCTTCCACCATGTAAGAATATTATCTTCCATGTTTACATAGAAACTAAACTAATTTCCATGTACATAAAACTTGGATTCATATGGAAATAAATTAAAATGAAATATCTTGTCTTCATAGTTAGATACAACACATAGTGGTGATGAAATATAGAATCATGTTTATGCATATTTCACTTTTTCTCATGAGGTACATCACATTACCCAAAGAATTGGAGTTCTATATAATTTCATGTACACCAATCATATCATAAAATTATCAAGTGCTATATAATTATGGATTCACACATTACATTATAAAATTTACATAATTATGCATTCCACATTGAATGTATATCAATAATGGACATAAAATATCTCATAGAAATGAATGGGTTTCATTTCATAAAACATACATTAATAAATAAACTATGTGGTTCCCAAAATATAGAGGGAATCATATAAATTTTATAAGAATCATCAATCTTGATTGAAGAAGAAATAATCTAAAGAGAAGTAATTCTGTATTTTTGGAAAGAAGAGTTTTCTTGGAAAATCATTACATTTCTCCTGAAATCAGATTGAAAACATTTTTATCCAAAAATAGATAATGGAATGATAATGGAATTATATTTAAAAAACATTAAGTAATATACATACTAAATATGGAATGAACGTGGGAAAACCCATAGAAAGAGAGTTGGGTTCATGAATCCCCTTACCTTATATCTAAAGGATTTCTTTTGATTAATATCATAGATAATAAAATTAAATTAATTAATTAAATGATTTAAAAACTATTATACATGTATTTAATTTATTATGGTTTTGTTATGTTCAATAGTAGCCTATTTTATGAGTTGTAGAGTTCATTTTTATTGTTCTAGAGTGTTCAGCTTCTTGGTTTTCATGATCAGTTCGCTTGTTTATAAGTACGGATGTTCATGTACAATGAAAACGATTACCAAAAATTAAAATTATTTGAAATTAATGGGAATAAATATGTTTAATTGGACTTATATTTCATTAGGTTATATGGTATAGGGATGATTTATTAGATAAAACATTAATGAAAATGATTTAATTTATTTTGGGGGTTTTTACTTCCATTATGAGCTTATTTTATTTTATTTAACATAAAGTTTATAAATTGGTTAAAGAAAAATATCTAAAATTAAATATTAATAATAAAATCTTATTTAACCATAATAATGTACTTATGACTTTCTTTTAAGGTGGTAGTGAAACATTAAAATGTAACGTCCATAGTTATGGTAAGTCGACCGACCACAGATGATATATTAATTGTTAGAATAAATAGAAAAGGGAATACTTTTAAAGATTAATTATTTAATTAACATGAAAAATTACATTATATAAAATAAAAAATATTTATCATTACACTTGGATAATTTTAGGTGAGGAAATAATAAAAAAATGAAATTGATTTTCAATTTCAATAAAATGGATGTGTATTTTACAGCTTGAATTTCTCCACCTCGAGAACCACTTTAGAAAAAAGGGTTTTTCATTTGGTGAGACCAACATATCATGGACTTGGGGGAAGGTATTGGTAATATTATTGGGAAGAAATTATACAAGCTTCAACACATGGAAGATGTAGGGAGAAGAGATGGTGAGATTGATATTTATAGGGTAGGAGAGGGGTGCTTTCTCATTACTTTATTCATTAGTTTATTATTTTAGCTCAATACTATATTTAGTTTGAACCTTTTCAGTAATTATATTTAAATGATATAGGGTAGTTTGAGATTATATTTCTTATATCGGTGATGAATCAAGGAATAGTGTATTTAACTAATAGTGTATATATACTCTAAATTTCCATATTTAACTATTTACCAAAAATTTTAGTATGTTATAAAAATTTAAAAAAATCCTCTAAACCATTTTTAGATGTGTAGAATTAAACACATTTGAACTGAATATTTTGAAAATAATATTATAAATATTATAAATATAATTTTTATTTAAAATCGTCTTTACATGGTAAATACTAATTTTAAAATTATAACTAGTTTTATAAGACTATGAAAAATTATATGAGGTCTCATAAAATTATATTATAATAATAAGATGACCAAATATTAATTTATGAATACATTTTATGAAAATACATTATATTTTAAATCATTATATTAATAATAAAATTGTAATTAAATATTTCTGTCTTATAAAAATACACTTAATTAATAATTTTGAGAATATTTATTTACTTATACAATGTTATTATTACATTATATCATCGTTTATAAGATGTATCAATTTTATTAATAATTTCATTGGTGAGTTCACTATTTTATTTGTTCGATTGTTATTCCTAATGGTCATTTTAATATTCTTATGGTCAAGTTACTATTCCAACATGATATGATCCTTAATTTATTGAAATACCTCTTATTTCTTTCATTATTCTTTTAAAAATATTGTATAGTTTTCTCAAAGTTAATTTATATTGTTTATACTATATAGAATAATTAATGAAAGGATTTTCCAATTATAAAATTCTTTGTTGTTATAGTTTCATAGTCAAGTACTATTTCTTTTCCAATGTACATTTCTTTACCTCATGTTATAATCTATTCACTAATGGATTTATGTAGTCTAAATAAAATGTTAAAATACTTCTTTATATAATGTAATCTTCACATTATAGTGAATCCAATTGAGATGAAAAATAATCTTCTTGGCCTACTATTGATTTATGTGTAGAGAATGAATGACCTTCTTCACGTGTTTGTGCACCCTCCAACAATTAGGCCCCACTATTAGCACAAACACCATGCCTTAACATGGTCGTGGGGTCCTAGCCTATAAGGTACCCCCGGTTTCCCCGAAGACATGTGGACCCCTCACTGGGGCCCTATCACATTCCAAAATAGTTCATCAAACTAATGAATGTTCCCACATACCAACACATGTTATTTTTAGTGCGCTTTGTCCACAGTCACACACAACATGGAAAACATCTCATGAGGTCCCCAATCCTGTTCCTTACTCCATGACAAACACACAATATTGTGTAGTTCTAATCAGGTAGTATCCCAAAAATAAAGTTCCACATTATTGAAATAAGTCATATCATTTAGTCATTTATTCAGTTATCATTCTAGGATGTTATATTCATACCCCCACCCTTGCGCACAATGTCTTGATTGTGGTCCCCATATCTCAACCTAGGTAGTGCACCACAAATAAGGCTAAGTTTATATTAAGATACATATGTAAAATATTCTCCCTTATGATTGCACCAACAACCTAATATACACGGTCATTGGGTCATGGAATTCCATGTACAACCAGTTTCGTCAAAAATAGGTGGTCCCCAAACCGGGGCCTAGCCACGTGCCCCAACAGTCATTTGACTATTTACTGTAACCACATACCAACACATGATCTTTCCAATATGAATTTTCCTCACACACACTCACCCTAGGAATATTTCTTAGATGTCATCAATCCTAATCAGTACTCAATTCCAAGAATGCATATTTATGGAGTTCTAATCAATTAGGATCTATAGGAGAACCTTGATGAAATAGTTCGTATCATTTAGTTATTTAACCCTTTATTATTCATTGGTGTTACGCTCTCAATCCAAAGGAATAACATGTTACTAATCCTACTACTTCTCCAACTATAGAGGTACAATGACCATATGCACATGCTAATGATACACATCTAAAGAAAAAACAAATTGATGGTGTTGGATCAGTTGAAATAGAAGGTGATGAAGGATTAATGATGCAGAAAAAATAAGAGTGTCGTAGTGTGATAGTGTTAGCGAGAATTTTTAAGGTGGAAATAATAGACATCAAACTTTAGGATGGATGGAATGTTTTGGGCCAGGAAGTTAACCCCAACAAGGTCATGTTCAGTAGTTACATTGGGCTCATCACTTAGTATCACATGCCTATTGTTGTAGCTTCATGGAACCATATTGTGATGATGCTTAAGACACTCATTTTGGAATATATTTTAGTAATATTATGATATATATTCTTTTCATTACTAAATAATAATACAATGAAACATTTACTTACTATTTATCATCCTTTTTAGAGTAAATTCATTGTAGATGACTCCGAGAAGTATTTTGTATTAATTTTTTCTCAAATTATTCCTAGATTAGATTCCACAATTCTACCAATATTTCATCTTAAAGATGACGAAGGGAAACTAAATATGCACTTACCCATTATGTATGCATACATAATAACCCAATAATCATGGGATGTGTTTGGTATCATTCGTGTAGATGTTTAATTTTATGTACATTGTATATGGTAATAAATTATTTGATAACATGTGTATTCATCACTTTGATTGCGAATTTCATCTTTTTGAAATAAAAAATGAATGCTGAAAAAAAATAATGGGTAGAAAAAATAACATAACCCTACCGTAAAGCATGGGTAGGGTGCGATTCACATGAAATTTTTTTTTACATAGTTTGAATCTTCTACAATACTTTTATGTGACATGAAAAAACAATATAATTATGTTCCCCTATTTATATATTCATTGATGAATAGAAATACAAATCCACATCTATCCTGCATCATGTAATATGGAAGGAGACACATGTAAACAATTATGGGATATTAATAGATGAAAACATAACAAAAGTGTGGGAACCATGTGTATATATGAAATAATAAAAAAATATTTGAATACAGCTACACCAGTATGGTCACATTAGAGGTGTGGGTTTTGGGGTGACACATTGAACATATTTTGAGGGGAAAAATAGGAGGATAAAGATAAATAAATTGAAGAGATAAAAGAAAGATTAGAATCCCTTTAATAAAAATTTCATGGGTATAGTGAGTTTCTAGAAAATTTAATGAGGGGAAGAAAATAGAATAAACAACTCAAGAACAACCACTGCGTGATGATCCAACCCCACCCCCTCCATCTTTGAGGTAAGCCATTACCCTCAAAGAACTATATTAGTTGAGGCAATGAATATTATATTAGTAATTTATATGAAATGTTAATCAGATAGGAACTAATACCTTTAAATATATGTTATAGAGTGAAAATGAATGTTATTTATATGTATTGACATTCAACTACCGCCCTGTAGCGAGGGTTAGAGTGTTCCATATCAAATAAGACACTCCTAATAATAAACTACTCTTAATTGGTCACCTGATAGTGGTTAGTAACCTAGATCATGAGATATGTGTTGAGCTACATATTCCAATAGATTATGAATATAATCATATGTTTGGACAAGCTGTTGTAAAATTCGTCGCATAGTCATCCAATATTGTAAAAATACATGTCAATAAGGAGGTATTCATTTACAGTATATTTTTCAAGCTAAACCAATAACAATTATTGAAAATAAATATAATCCTATGAATTATTTTAAAAAAAGAAAATGGGAAGGTGTGAAACAAATGTTTGACACAAAAACATCTAAAGGATCAACCAACTGATTGAAAAAATCATCTGAACTCACATTTACCATGCCTGTTCAATATAAACATTTAATAACATTGAAGGTTCATGCATAAATAATGTTACAAAATGGTAGTAGTCACATAGTTTATTTTGAATAAAAAATTTATGGATATGAAGTTACAAAATACATCTCTCTAGAGAATGTAAATGAAATCCTTAACTATGAATGGGAAGGAGGCTTAGTTGTAAATGTTACATCTGGCATGTTTTCATGATTTATTTTTCCAAAAGATGATATTATATGATAATTAGGACTAAATACATTTCATAATTTTTTCCATGCATATATATTAATAATAATTTCATGGATTACCCTATGAAAATAAATTTTTGACTCATTAGTAATCACATTATTTCATTAGATCAAATAAAAATACATTATTATAGAAATAATGAAATAATGATTGACCGGGCCAAATTGTTTAAAAGAAAACATTTAGATGACATACTCTTCTTAGTACCAATGATGCAGGGGTCAAAATAATTAATATAATATTGTCAAATATATTTTCATTTATTTTATTATTTATTCCTTTTTGTGTTTTTAGGAAACATTGCATGACCATTGTGACCAATTTGGCTATTGAAAATATTTATTTCTTGGTTTCACTGCATGGATACCCAACAAACCAAACACACATGATGATTTTTTGACAATTATTAATACACTATAAGATACATTTTATAACTAAACATAAAGTTATATATTTTATATTATATTCTAATGAGATTTCTATTATGATAGAGAAAATTATAAATATCCGTAAAATCGTTACATGAGGATAGTCCTTGTGTAAATGGAGCATAGAAATTACTACAACTGGACAAAAATGAGGGTATATATAATAATATTCTACTATCCAAACACACATAAAATAAAATTAAATATTTTTCTCAATGATTTAGTGGTGTTTGAAATGAAAAAATTTGAATAGAATGTGGTTATTATGTTTGTAAATTAATGGGAGAGATCATATTCAATAAAAAACTAGCATCACAGAAGAGGTATTTTTGAAGATAATTACTATTTCATGTTAAATATTTATTAAACCTCTGTATATTTATTTTTTTCCCATTGTGACTATGACTGATAAATAAATAATACTCACTTTATGACATAGATTTGTTTAGAAATGAATGTGTAGCATACCTGATGGGAGAATGTACACAAATACCACAAAAAATGTTAAAGTGTTTTTTAATATACCATGTTTTCTTAATAATATTATTTGTTCCCTAAATCATTATAATAATCAAATCTAAAATTTATACTTGTCATGTGGAAAATTTCTTCTTGCACTTGATGTTGTTACAATCCCACAAAAGAATAGACTATATTGAAGGAGACCCTTTCACAAGATATAGTGGCGATGTTATAACATACAAGATCAAATTTACTAAAATCTGATATAATGAAACAATGATTTAATTTTTATTATTTCATTCAAATTTAAATTATTTTATAATATTTATGTCCATCATTCATCTATTTCTGCACCAAAACCTCCATATACATCTTCTCCCTCAAAACCATTTCACCCCTAAGGTGTTGTCATTTATCATTTCAATTCAAGTTCCCTCCACTTGTTAATCACATAATTGATCATGATGTTTTCATAATAAAATCATTGTCCATATAAATATTGTATTTTTTTCATATTTATGATTAATTTATTTCTTTTTAGTATTATTCATATATGAATTGTTTTTTTAGAGGTTATTTCATTTATTCAAGATTGTGTGGGTTCTTCGAAGATGCTAATACTCAACATAGATTTGATTTCGAGGATAGAACTAGGATAATGAAAAGGTTAAATTGGTCTAGAATACATACAACCATCAGGAAATGATGGATTCTTACTAAACAATTAATAATGATTTTCATCATTTTTTCCACTATTCTCAAGTTAATTTTCTTATCTTCTTTTTCTTATATTTATTTATTTACTTTTTCTTAGAACTTTTTGCAAGTCATATTTTACATTTAACTATCTGAAACAATCCAAAAAAGAGGAAAAATGTTCCTTTAAAACAATGTTACAATGATTTCAGTTGCTATTCTTTTTTTTTAAATGTAACACTTCTTATTAACTCGATGTTCATGGTTGAAAACCCTTTTTCTGATAAGAACATGAACACCATATGTAGTGTTGGAAGTTTGAAATATAAATCCAATAGAAATCATGGTAAAAATGGTTATTATGATAGTTTTATAAATTTCAGACACATAAGAACTAGGCCCACACAAATCCAACACGTGGTGTGACTAGTATAACTCCATCCACTTTTTTTGAAATTGACAATAATTTTTGTATAATAGAAAACTATAATAGTGAAAACTAATAAAAAAATATTACGATTGTTTTGATAATTAAAGAAAATGATCTGTATGTCAATTTTGACACATTGGAATCAACCATTCCGCAATCGAACATAGGGTGTGACAAATATAATTTTATTTGTGTCTATTTATTTAATGGTGACATTTATTATAGTAAAAGAAACAAGTGACCTACAAAAAACTAAGAAAAATCATTCATATGGATTTAATACTCTTTTAAAATGACTCATTCGTCATTTTTGATGTGTAGGAATCAACCACACATTAATTCAACACACATTGTGATCAGCATAACTCGATGTGTTTCTTTTTTTAAAAACATTGGCATTAATTTTAGTAAAAAGAAAAAATATCATACATAAAACCAATAAAACACGTTTAGAATGTTTTGATACTGATTTTGCTGCCATTTTAATTTAAATTTCCTTTTAATATCGTTATTTTTAGTGTATTTTAGGTATCAAAACCATGTATTTTTCTTAATAATCACCAATTTTTGGGTTTTTTATTATAACATGTAAAATAATGTTTTTTAAACCATATATTTTAGTGATTATTGTATCATTTTAAATAATTATCAAATTAAATCATTATTTTGAATATAACATATATTTTATGTTTTTATTTAAATTATAAATTTTCATTCTTTTTATTCATTTATTTTTTCATCACTTTTAATATTAAAAAAATAATAAGTTCATTGGATATTTCAATATATTAATTATATTTGTAATTAAATTTCAATTTAACAAACTTCAATTAATTAATTTCATTTTTCATTTCAATAATTTAATTAATTTAATTAATTTTTATGTTTAATTATAGATAACTAAAATTTTCATTTTGTTTTTAGTTCATTAAATAATTAAATTAGTGTTGACAATTTATTTCTTTTTATTTAATACTTTTAATACCTTGATTCATTAATTTCCTTAATTTATTAATTTATTAACGTGTTAATTAATTTATATAATCCCAATTATACTTATTTAATTAATTGTGACTAAATGGTTACGTCCAATCAGTCATTCATTGTATTATTAAGATTATTTTTTAATTAAGAATTTTAACTGGTATTTCTTTTTTCATCTTAGTTGATTATTAATTTAGTTTTAGTTTTATTTATTTTTTGATTCTAGATTTAACTGTTGTGCAGTTGATACTAACTCCTCCAATCAGTGTTTCATGTGAGTTATCGACATCATCCAATGATCCAACAAGTCACTGACATCGATGCCTACAAGCCTGCCGATGCCATAACTCACTGACAGCTCATGTCAGTGACTCAAAGGAGTCACCTACTCCACCAATCAATGACTCAAATCACCAATAAACTAACTCACCGTCACTATCATTCCTTATATCCTACTGATACACCCACTGTCCTTCACCCCTATCGATGACTTGTCTCGCCGACACAATAAATCTACTACGACCTACCAATGTCCCATGAGTCACTAATGCCCCTAACCCTTTCCCATTGATCCCTCTCATGCCTATCCAATTTGACTATCTAGCTAACCCTATAATGGTGAGTCATGTCTCACTATACCAACATCATCCCAGGCAACTGACCAATCCCAACTTGTCTCACCTTCTTTCCCTCCTCACATTCTGACCTACTAAAATCCTCAGAACCAACCGATGCACCTCATGCCTACTGATGCCCACATGACCTACCAAAACTCCCTCCCATTCATTAACACCACTATATCACAATCTCCCCTCCATACCATAGCATCAAACATCAACCGGTGTAGAAAATACCCATAAGAAAGAAAAATCAAATGAATTTAACGTCAAATCATCCAAAGAAAACCAATTAACTATAATCTAATCAACAGTTCATGATTTAATAGAATAATTCATCGATATATTTCAAAATCAGTTGCATAAACATCTAAAAACCATCTATATCTGTAAAAATATAAACCTGCCACAAAAATCAGAACTGAAACGGACAAACCTTGCCAGCGCTCCCTCCCTCTACATCCTACTTCACAACTAGTCGAACCCCCTTCTATCCTCATGTAAGTCTATGTGGGGGCCACTCTCAAATATGGGGTTGTGTTTTCAGCAGGAGAAGAGGTTGGCAATAGCTTCATCCAAGGGTCGGTAGCCTACCCAACCGACAACAGCTTTCGTGAACTACAATAGGTGAATATAGATTTTTCTAAGTAGATGGGCTACCCAATCCAACCCATGGCATCACTGGTTTTTTCTCATCGATTAAAATTGGATTGAAACCCATGCTATGAAGTTGTGGGGTATGTTTGTGATTCCTCCGATGAGATCTAGAGAGAGTTAATAGAAAATTGTCCCCCTTCTCCTGTGGATGTAGGCTTTGAATCCGAAACACGTCAAATATTTTTATTTTCTTCCATTTTGCTTATGTTTTGTGTGTTTTTCATGCCAGTGACCTCCATTGCACCCCAACTTGTGGTATCAGATGCGATTCATAGCGAACGAAGTGGAACCGGTGAGGCGGTTGTGAATTTTATGGTGGCTGAAAAATTGATGCTAGTCGGAAAATTGTTCTGAGACCAGCTCAAGGAATAGGATAGTGAGATAATTCCAACAGCACAAGCGGCATTAAAAATGGAGCTAAAATGGTGGATATATGGACAGTCAATGTTGGTTCAAAACCGTGGGTGAATAGTAATCCCGTGCTGGAGAAGATGGAAATTTTCACGATGCTAGTGACAAGTCTGGAAATATTCCAGCCAGAACTCTGGCATGCAACATCAGCATCACGTCAGTGCCACGTCAGTGCCATAGTAGTGGGCGATCTAGAGTGTTGAACATGTTTTGACCATATATCGGTCAATTGGTGCCCAATTTCTGTGATCCAGGAGCTGATTCCGACTATTTAGACCATTCCAGATGCATATGTATGGTTATTATTTCAAAATTAACTTTCCTTCAAAAGATTTCGTAAGGGTGTGGTATTGACTATGGTGATCGTGTTTTGTGACAACAACGACGACTCGTGGCAGATCACTACCATGATTTGAGATCGAGAAGTTTGATTTTTGAAGCACTTTCAACTTATGGAAAAGCAGAGTGAAATATCATCTAGTGCCGCAGGGTATGATCAAACCATTGTTCAGAGAAAATATTGAGACCACTAGTGCCAATGATTGGGAGGAGCTGGAGATGCAGGTTTTCAGCACAATTCGACTATGTCTTGAGAATGAGGTAAAGTCCTCGGTGTTGGATGACGCCTCACTGGAAGAGATCTGGAAGACGTTAGAGCAGTGGTATATGGTGAAGTCTCTCACCAATAAATTATTCCTGAAGATAAAATTGTACCAGTTACGCATGGATGAGGGAGAAAATTTGGTGGATCATACAAATGAATTCGACAAGATCCTGAAATAGTTATTGGGGCTCGGTGTGAAGGTTGGAGAGGAAGACAAGTCACTATTTCTTTTATCATCCCTACCAAGCTCATATTGATTGTCTTGTGACTATATTTCTCATGGGGATGAGTCACTAAGGCTAGAAGTTGTGATGGTGTCACTTCATGATTCTGAGACATTTCGAAGACCAGTGATGCATTCAGGAGATAAAATCATGGTGATGCGAGATGATCAATGTTAGAGGAGCCGACATCAACATTCAAGAAGTAATGAATGGTGGAAAAAATCCATGGGACATGATACTAGTGAAATCATGTGTTTCTGGTTCGAGAAGAAGGGTCACTATAAAAGTGATTGTGGAGATTGCAAATGGTACGTCGCTTGGAAGAAGAAAGTTGAAGTGTGGTATGTGAACATCAAAGGATTATATGCTCATGAGGAAATCTATATGATAATGGGAGGCCTGGACTCAGATGAGAGAGTTTAATGGGGAGAAGTGTTGTGTCATTGCTGAAAAAGATTAAAGAACATGAAGCAGAAATGCCGATTTCTAAAGAGGAAGAATGAGCGAGCTCAAAATCCAAAGGAAGAAAAATATGTTCTAGATTCGGGGAGCTCAACACACATTTGTATGACGAGAGGTACATTTGATACTTTTTAGGAGGTGTTATGCTCAGTGAGACATGGTGATAGGTTAACATACGAGGTTCAAGGATTTGGGATGGTTAAATTGAAGACACCCGATGGAGGAGTTCGTAAACTGTCTGATGTGAAATTCATTCTGAGGATGAGACGGAACTTGGTGTCATTATGTAGGCTCGATGTGAAAGGGTTCATGATTTCCATAGTAGGTGGAGTGTTGGTAGTCTCACATGGGGATGCAGCAAAGCTTATGTGGAAGGAGTCCCAAGGGTAGTATCATTTGACTAATACCGTAGTTATCCCGATCATGATTAAAGATGGTGGAAGTGCCACATCATCTGGCGTGAAGAAGAGTGTTCGATTTGATGATGATGTTTTCGACATATGTAATGAGACTACATGTCATGATTCTACCTCAAATTGGTCGTGAGGGGGATATTTGTGGGGCCACTCCCAAATATGGGGTGGAGTTTTTAGCGTGTCAAGAGGATGGCATCAACTTCGTCCATGGGTCAGCAGCCAACCCAACCGAGAACAGCTTTTGTGGACTGCAACATGCGGCATGATATATTTATGGGGTAGATGAGCTACCCAATCCAACCCTGAGCAGTGTTGGGTTTTTCTCCTCTATTTAAATGGGATTGAATCCCATGTTGTGTATTATTGGTGTATGTTTGTGATTCCTCCGATGAGATCCAGAGAGTGTGAATAGAGAACCATCCCCCTTCTCCCGTGGATGCATGCTTCAAAGACGAATCGTGTTAAATGTTTTTGTCTGATTCGGTTTTGATTCCATTTTGTGTTTTTTTGTGCCACGTACCTTTGTTGTGCCCCAACAGGCTGGATCCCCTTCTCTTCTATCCACCACACTCAAGCTCCTCCCCTTTCACTATGGACTTGGTACCCTGATCTGCTTCTCATGATGCTAGACAATTCTCCTCTCCCATATTCCTGTCATGGCCCCCTTCTTCTTCTTGATTCCACCCTTGCTCACCGTGAAGGAGACCAGAACCCCCTCCTTCTTCCCGCTCCGCACACTACTTCACCCTGCATTCATCCACGCAATTTCCCCTTCCCCAATACCAATTCTATTTTCATTTTATTTTATATAATATATAATACATATTATAATATATAAGACATTATAACATATAATAATTCTATATAATAATATAGTATATAATAATAATATATTTACATATATGTAAAGAAAAAATTAGTGTACTTATATATATTTATATTAGAACTTTTATTTTTAATTAATTATTATTATTAAATGAACATAATTGTTATAATATATATAATAACATATATAATAATAATTAATATAATATTTATAAAAATATATTATTAATAATATTTTTACGTGTGTATTAGTAGTATTAATTTTATATATAATAATACCTATACTATATATAACAACTTTTTAATAGTTTAATAATAATTTTTAATTCATTTATTTATTTAAAAATAGTTTGAATTTATAAATAATTATTTTACTTTTAATAATAAATATTACATTTATTATTTCATTTCTCATTATATATATTAAAATATATGTACCTATTTTAATATATAAATATAATACTTTTATCAAATAGTTCAATTTTCATTATTTTTTTGTATTCCTATTTATTTCTAGTAATTGTTATAAATTAATTATTTCATTATATTTTGTCTAATTGTATAATATAATATATAATAATAATAAAAAATATAATTAAATATATATATTTATATATTTATTTTTAATTTAAATTTTGTTGTTTTTTGTTTCATGGTGCTTATGGCTCTTGGTGCAAACTTTTCATTCTGTTGTAGGGCTTTTGTTTTAGTCCATTACAGGGAGGAAGTAGCATAGTGAAAGTGCTAGGTGGAGGTTGGGGAAGATGTCCACATGATTCTAGAGTCTTCTATTTTTGTGGTCGAGATTACCATTTGGGGGATACTCCACAGGGTGACAGATTACTTCCTTCCATCAATGACTCACATCCATCACATCACCACATCCATACATACATCACTACCAATAAAAATGGAATCATAGTATCATTACATCGCACTTCTCGAGTTACAAGATGTTAGATTGAGAACACTTCAACTCATTCACCATCGAGGAATAGATAATAGCTAGTTGACAACATGTGGAGATCAAGATAGGAGAGAGATTTATTTCTTTTCTTTGTTATTTGTTTTTATATAACTTATTACAACATGATCTTATTTGTGTGTAACATTGTTAATATTTTTAAATCAATCACTATTCATAGATATGTTCCCTCTATGGGAGTTAGCTTGTCCGATTAAACCTGTTAATCACTAGTTCATGCTTATATTAAATGTTACTAGATCACCACTCTCTCTCTCTCAGTTTGTTTGAACAATTTATTTTAAATCCATCATGATTAGTTGAAACTGATCTTGATCTGATTAAAATTTAAATAGTTTTCAATAAGAAGATATCATTGGAAAATTATTCTTTATCAAATGAGAGAGACACACATAGTTCAACTAACAGTTTGAACATTGTCATTTCTGACAATTATCATTATGCGATGGAGAAGTTTTCACAGTTGAAATAATGTAAGAATCAATCTCTCACTAGATGAGTAGAAAATCCAATGAGCCTGTAAGAGAGTGGTAAGGGCTCCTTTTGGGCATCCAAGAGACCTAGGTTGAAAATTGAGTGGAGCTGAATTTCTAGGTCACTATAGCAGTAATGTAGCAGTCACTACAGTAGTCACTATAGCAATTACTATAGCAGTTATTGTTCAGTACTGTAGTAGCCAGACCTATTCACCTAATTCAGGCATTTGGGCCACCGGTTTGGGCCTATGTGTCTCAAGGGCCTTCGGGTCATTAATTCCATTCAATCCACAGGTCCTTTAGGACTTATAGACTATGGATTAGCCTAGTTCACACAGAACATGACCTAGAAGAGGATCAGAGCAAGAAGAGTAGCTTCAACCAGATGTAGAGCTAATCGGATTTGAAGAATGAGAGGGTATGGTAGCCACCATCTGGACTAGGCACTATAAAGCTTTGTACGAGGTAATTATAGTTGATCATAAATTCAAGGTGGGAAGATTGGCATTCAATGATGAAAAAGCTAGGGAGGGGCAGTTCTATTGGATTGGGCCTACAGGTCATGTAATGGGCACAGTTTGCCTCTAGACCATCGGGACTTGTATTGCGGGTTAGTAGGGCCCTGTGCCTTGGGCCTATGGGTCATGTACGGGTACCCCTTGACCCATTAAAATAGGTATTATCCATAATTATATAAAATAAGGCCTTTGGGCCATTCGACAGATCAAGATTCTTCAATACAGTGGGTGAACAAGGGAAAGCAGTATTGAAACTATCTAAATGATCCCCCCTACATGTCTATTGATTATTTTCAATGCCTGTTTGATTTCTCCTTTGTATATCTTCATTCTTACTTGTTTTCTAACTTCTTTTCAGGTCTACATTCACTTACTCACTTAAAATAACTTCCTTACACACAATTTTATTCACATCATAGTTTCATCATCACCACCATGGTTTTTTGTGCGTTTTTTGTTGTTGTTGTTTTCTTGTAGGCCATTAAGCACAACATTCGTCTTCCTAGTGGTTTGACCCTATAATAAAACTCTACCTGGGGGTATATAGGTTATATAAATTTTAATTTTTCTCTCAAACACAACGATAAATGTTGTGAAAATTTTCACTATGTTTTCCGAGGAGGCTATGTTAGATCATTTGAAAAAAACAAAAACAAAAAATGAACCTAAAACACAAAAAAAATAAACAAATAAAACAAAATAAAATAAAATATATACAAAAAGAAAATTAAAAAAACTATGAACCACATGCTGCATGAAAGCAGGGTCTTTTTCTGAACACATAGAACCTTTCAATCAAGAAATTTAAAAACAAAATAAAAACATGAAAAAGAAAAAAAATAAAAATAGAAGGCAATAGGTATGATGAAAATCGGGACCTAACAATCCACCTCCTCAAAATATGAACCCACTTGGAAATGAATATTTAGAGAGGTGCATCTTGAGATAATTCATTCTACCTTATTTTCCTTCTAACACTTATAGAATTAGTCTCCCTCCTAGATTAATAAATTATAAAATCATGCTGTCTATGATGATTCTTCTACTGATCTTCAATGGAATGCCTAGTGAAGATTCCCTAAAATTCATTTGGACATTCTATTATAGTGTCCATTAGTTCCACTGAGGGGAATTATCTAAGAAGAACTTAAGTTGAGATTTATTCCCTTCTACTGAAAGAGATATTCAAGGACATAGTTCCAACGGTTTGAGGAATAAATCCCTGTGACATAGGTTCAAGTGTACAATGTATTTAGCATGAAATTATATCTTAGGAGGTTGACAACTGATATTAGACATAAGATCATTGGATTCTTGAGAAATGAGGGTGAGCTATTTCATGATTCTTGGGATGGGTTTTCAGGAATTCTTAGGCAGTTTACAAACCACCAGTTCACCCCCCAATTTCTAATAGACACATTTTACAATAGCCTCACCCTTTACCACTAAACATTTGTGGATCTATCCACATGATGATACTTTAGTGATAAGATAGCTGGGGAGATTAAATAAATCATCAACACGTTAGAACAAAACTCAAAACCTCAGTGTTCTAGGAAGAGTACCAATGTTAGAAAGGGACCCACCCTTGACCGTCAAGCAAAATCTCAAGATTTAGGGTTATTCAATGAGAACACCCACATTACCCATAGGGAGTTGTTTAACTACATTGGCTTGTATAGAAACTCTCAAAACTATTGTCCCTACATTAATATGGCTAATCAATCTATTTATAGTTCCATATTTCAATGATATGGTCAATGGATGGAGTCCATGGAACACCATTTCTTGAACACCTACAATGAGCAGTATATGAACCACCCAAACATTTATATGACGGAGAATGGAGTCCTTTGACCTGCATCTCCCCCTAGATTCCAACTGCCTCCTAGGGAATAGTTTAACCCCAACCCCAGCAAAAGTATGAGCCATCCAATTACAAATATGATGTGAGGGATATTTTTCATCAGTTTATAGGGAGATTTTATGAAAAAACTCCAAAACTGACTATGATAAAATTCAAATGGATTCATGAATGAGGAATCTGGAAATTAAAATAGGGAAGTTGACTAGGGATTCTAGTAATAGATAAAAGGTAAGGTCTTATGAAATAAATAAAGCCAATTATAGGGAAAATGATATGGATAAAAATCATCAGATGTGATATCAAAACCCATCAAGAACGAAATAAATAACCCAAAAAAACTTTAAATGAATTTTTGGATGATTCTGAAAATTTAAATCTTGGAAAAACTGAATCTAGAATACTATACAACAACACTATAAACCTACTGGTTCCTTTTATTCTAGTTAATAATCCAAATTAAAATGTCTTAAAAACTAATTTAATTAATGGATGAATATATTTTTGATGTGGATGCTTTAGTGATGCCCCAAATTTTGAGAAAAGTTTCCCATATCACCCCTTATAATAAAATAATTAAAAAACAAAATCATGTATCTGAACTCTATAAATTTCACAAATTTGTTATGAAGACTCACATTGACACACAATTCAGGGAATCTCTCATTCAATTCCCATCATAATTAAAAAAACTCCAGAAAATATGTTTAAATAAATTTACCTGAGATTAATTTTTCACTTCTATACTATCATAGGATTGTAGCAATTTTTTCAAAATAGGATACCTCCAATGTTTCATGACCATTTATTCTTTTTCATCCCCTGAACCTTTGGGGATAGATGTGGTATGATAAACTATTTTTGTGACCATGGTGCTAGCATCAATATAATTCTTCTTTTAGTAATTAATCACCTTAGATTATGACTTACCCATCCCAATAGTATTTTGTTACATCATTTTGATAGATCCATTACTCACCCAGTGGATAGGGTTGATGATTTTTTAATGGGAGTTTGAAAACTCTTTTTGACTGCTAGCATTCTCATTCCTGATATGGAGTGTGACTAGGAGGTACCTATCCCCCATGGTTAGCCCTTCCTAGACAAATGGGGAACTATAATAGATGTCTATAAGGGGATGTTGATTTTCAACATAGGTTTAAAAATAGGAATTTAATAATTTTAATAAAATCCAAGAACCCACCCACCAAATCATTCTCGAGGATGTGCTACTACTTATTGAGGGTACTGTTGCTGAGGAGGAAGATGAGTTCCAAAGGATGTTAAAGAAGATCAATCGTAAACATGAGTTCCATACTGCCTCTTCCATGTGGATCAACTCATGTAAGGAGATAAAACCTGGTGATGAGTAGGAGGGAGTGTTTTTCGAGCACATAGATGAGTTTTAGTTGGAGCACATTCGATCCCTAACAGTGGAGACTAAATGTGATGATTTTTTTTTAATTCTAGTGATGATGTGGAGCCCTTATTTATTTCCTTTATCAAGAGGCATCATGAAGATGATACCCACCAATGACTAGGTTCCTTCTATATAGTGAGAAACCACCTTTTCTATAACTCAATCCCCTCCATATCCATCTGAAATATTATTTTTTGGGAGTGATTTCCCCTAATATTGTGATCATTTCACCCATGATTGAGGTAATCCAAGAGAAAAACTAGTTGGGTGTTTTGAGGAAATAAAAATATATAATGTTCTAGAGAATTGTGATATCATCGGGATATGTCCAGCCATCTGTATGCACTAAATTACCATGGAACATATTGGTAAGCCTATTGTCGAATCACAAGTGCAGAAAACGTTTTTTACGTCGGTTATTTTTATTTTTTTTTACGTCGGTTTCTAGCTGATGTTAATACGTGCGACGTTATAAATAAGGTTTTTGACGTCAGTTATTTAAAAACCGACGTTAAAAACATAAAATCACGATGTTTATCACGTCAGTTATTTTAGGACCGACGTGATAATGGGCCTGGAGAATGGTTTATCGTGTCAGTTATTGAATAACCGACGTGATAAATGGCCTGGAGAATGGTTTATCACGTCGGATCTTAAACAACCGACATGATAAACATGGGCGAGGGGGTTTATCACGTCGGTTCATATAGAACCGACGTGATAAACTGGGGTGAGGGGGGTTTATCACGTCGGTTCTATAAGAACCGACGTGATAAACCGGGGTGAGCGTGGTTTATCACATCGGTTCATATAAAACCTAGGTGAAAAACCGGGGGAGGGGGGTTTATCACGTCGGTTATTATATAACCGCCATGATAAACCGGAGGGAGGTGGTTTATCACGTCTGTTATTCAATAACCGACGTGATAAACCATTTTCCAGGCCGTTTATCACGTCGGTTATTCAATAACCGACGTGATAAACCATTCTCTAGGCCCTTTATCACGTCGGTTCTAAAATAACCGACGTGATAAACCATTCTTCAGGCCTTTTATCACGTCGATTATTAAATAACCGATGTGATAAACCATTCTGCAGGCCTTTTATCACGTCGGTTATTAAATTACCGACGTGATAAACTATTTTCCAGGCATTTTATCACGTCGGTTATAAAATAACCGACGTGATAAACCCAATTTTTTTTAAACATAATGAAGCCATCTTCTCTCCATTAGAATCAACCAGAAAACAAATCAAGAAATCGTACCACAAAAACAGAAGTACATCAAAATTAAGCATGTACATAGATAACATATAAAACTTACCCCCTAGACAGCATCCGCCCTCATTTATACCCCATGGACAGCCTTCCCCCACCACGCTGGGGCCCTCACCCTCATGTATACCCCCTTGACAGCCCTCCCCCTCCCCATTGGAGCTCCCACCCTCATGTATACCCCTTGGACAACCCTCCTCCACCCCATTGGAGCCCCCACCACACTCCTGGACTGCCCCCCGACCCCCGGACACCCCCAAACACCCCTCGACAACCCCCACCCGCCTGAACAGCACCTCCTAACCCTCTCACCCCCCTTGACAGCCCCCACCACACCCCTGGACTGCCCCAAACACCCCTGGACAACCCCCCACCCCTGGACAGCACTCCCACACCCCTGGACCGACTTCCCACACCCCTGGACATCACTGCCACCCCCCAGGACTGTCCCCCACCCCACCGGACATCCCTCCCAGACCGCTGGACACCCCCCAACCCCACTGAACACACCCCCACACCCTTGGAACCCCTCCCCCACAGACCCAAATCCATACCATAAAAACCATCAAAAGTAGACCAAAACAAGAAGTAGAGCAAAATTAAACATTCACTTATATAACATTAAAAACGTACACTGTAAACTTCAAAAAAAACTAAATCCAACCTAAACAACTACCAAACACACAATTAAAACGATAATATTCAAAATTACATTTTACATTACAAACCACTAAAATTCAATCAAACCTGTAAAATAATTTGACCACTCCACTTGTACGTGTTTGATGTCTTCAGCAATATAGGGTTGAGGGTCATCAAAAAGCTACAAATTAAAAAGAAGATAGTTAACGTGTATAATGAATAAATCAAATTGAAATATTATGGCAAAGTTTAAGAGGAAATCATACCAGGTCAAAATTCACAACTGTCCCAGTTGTTATTATTTCATACATAAATCTTAACATATAATATCCGTATTCTATGAGGCCTTGTTGTTCATGACAATTCTATTTTGAATAAGTGTAAATTCAATATATTATTTTTATGTAATAAATCAAAAATTACAAATTATAAATGGAAATTTACCTTCGCATTTACATATTTGATCTTTGCATTTCTTTTCTTTGTGTTTTTTCGAAAGTAGACCCATGCACTGTTAGAAAATAATACGAATGGGTTAAATTTAAAATTCATTATAATATATAAAACTATTGAGAAATTGAAACTTAATTTTCCAATATATTCTTAAAACATTCCCTCACATCACCATGAACAGAGCATATCCAATAAAGAGCTTTCTCCCATGGGCAAAAAATCCCAAACATCCAATGATCACTGATAAAAGGAAATTTAATGTTAGTGGTTTTTTATGTTAAAAGATAATTAACTCTTTGAGAGAAATTTGTTTCATACCTCTCACAAAAAGGAATCATCCAACATTGTCTGATTATATTCTTTTCAAATCTTTCAGCAATATAAACCATTCTTTGTTCCTCAGTCAATGCACATGCTTCAGGGGAAATCAACTGAGGTTCCATGAATCCATATACTTCTGTCAGTTCATTCATCTAACAAATTTTATAAAGATACCTAATACAAAACATACATAAGTATACATTTTTAATAAATATAATGTAGGGAAAAGGTGTTAAGACTTACATGGAAAAAATTTGCACCACGTTGATGCCCAACTTATCTCCAGTAACAAGCTCCATGATATCGGATTTTGTAATCCCCACACTTATTTCCCGTCCAAAAACATGAGATTCCATTGGAAACTCATAAAAACCCAACAACAAATGTGAATATCTTGACAATCTATCAAGACCACTGGAATCTGTATCTGATGTCATAGTCTGTTGTCATTGTTGTTGTCTATACAGTATTTATTTACCTTTGAAGTATTCCTGTGAAAAAAATTGAGAAATATAGTAGTTTTCAAATGATAAAACAACTTTAATAAAAAAATAAAATAAAAGATATAACATTCATACCTCTATGGTAATGAGTCGAAGAATTCTGAATGGCCAAAATAAAAAATGGCCGATACTCTGTCCAACTATCGCCACCTCATCTGTAGGTATTGGTACCCTAGCTGATCTATCTATAATATCCTGTATAGTGACCCTCTGATTCTCTACCTCTAATTTTTTATGATGAACTGTATCTCCTATACAATATACCAACCCGTATGCTACTATATGATGTTGAGAATAATCAACATACAACTCGCAATATGTAGGAAGCTGCGACGGAGGTGTAGGATAAAAAATGGGATCCGCAGGCTGAGGTGGGGGAGTGGGAGCTACTGGCGGAGGTGGAGGATAAATAATGGGGTCTGCAGGGGGAGGTGGAGGAGTGAGAGCTGCAGTCTGAAATTGTCTTTTCATTTCTGCAAACATAGACTTCCCCGACTCTCTAATCTTGTCCTCCGTCGTCGCATTAATATTTTGAACTTCAGCCTCCAAAGATTCTATTTTTTTATAAACCCCCTCAATGTTAGACGTTGAAGAACGTGGAAACACTTTTCTTACCGATACACCTGCCGGATATCCTCTTACACGACCAGGATGTTCGGGCCTTCCCAATGCTGTAAATAAAATATCTTCCCTCCCAGTAGCTCTAAATGTCCCCTCTGAACTCTGCTCCTCAAGAGAGTCCTGTATTAATTAATTGAACATTTCTGTAATGATTGAAACTTATATGAAGAAAAAAGTTAACTTAAATAAATTAAATAGATATCTTACAATCCTCTCAGCTACGATTCCCGATTCTTCCGAAAGATATTGCCCTTTTTTTCCCTTTCGAGATCTCTTCCATTTTTCATGTCTAGATGGTGGGGATGGAGGGGCCACCTCTCCAGAGCTTGATGACTCAGTTCTTAGTTTTTGAAATTTTTCCTCTATCATTTGTTCTTCCAATAATGCATACCCTCCCCGAGATAAACTATGAGGGTATACATTTTTAGATTGGATCTCCTGATGAGCTTTCCTTGTTTTCTGTAATTTAAGAATAAGAAATCATTAACAAAACATTAATAAAATAATTTATATAAGAAAGTTCATAAAAGTTTACATTGCCCTTACCAGAAATGACTCTTTTTTCTACTTTCAAAAAACTGCCTCCATGTGTCTTCATTTATAAAAGGATATATACGACATGGATTGTCATGACTCCTATGACCATAAATGAAATCAGATGAGAGGGTTGATTTGAAATCCCTCCATCTCCTGGCAGCCAACGATAAGCATTTCTTCCTGACTCCTCCAGTGTCAGGAATATCAAATGTCATCTGATAAAGAAGAGTTTAAACATATTATATATACTAGAAACATTAAAAGAATGGTCAAAAAATGACAAAAGATCTTACCAAAATAGTCTCCCACAACTGAGAGATAATTTCTTTATCCACACCTCTCTAATCATCATACAGAATGCTTACTTCGGTCTTAGCTTGAGTTGCAAAAAAACTCTTAAAATCATTGGCATTCGGACCTCTAGGAATATTATCATCATCAAACTCAACGACTATCCTCTAATCCTGCGTATGGGCAAGTGATAAGTTTGGTAAACGTGTGCACCCATGTTTACCAACCTTTGAACTCTTTATCGTAATAGGAGCATGTGAATGTTCATCCCCGGAGGTATGACCAGCAATATGCTCCTCTCCAGAATCATGTGGTTGATCATCTGAATGATCTTTCATTATCCTTCAAATCAAAAAAACAAACGTCAGTTCAAAAATATACTAATTCAAATATTTTAATACTACTGTAATCAGAAAATAGAAAAGTGTACTAATTTACATAATAGTAAACATTGGTAATATGGTAAGCATGTTAAACAATGGTAAAGATGAAAAAGATGGTCAAGATGGTCAAGATGTTAAAAATTGTAAAAATGGTAAACCTGGTAAACATTGTAAACATTGTAAAGTAATTGTCAGTGAACAAAAATAAGCATTTTAAAATTCATGTAATGGTTATAAACATGATAAAGTAAAATAAACAAACATAAAACAAACAATAACATATACTTATTTTATTTTAAAACATGTTTTAATTAATAAAAAACATACAATATCTAACATTTATGGAAAAAATAAATGTAAACAAGAAATAAAATATGTTACCTGTAATTTTAGGATTGTACAAATGGATTGTTTTCCCAAATTCCTTCGTCGTTATCGTTCCTTATGGAACAAACTATGTCTTCAACATGATCATCATTATGTTCTGTTAATATTTCCATGGAAGTAGGGATCTCAAATAAATCAGCATATTCATCAAGTTCATCCTCACCAACATATTGTTTTTTCCCTTGTAAAACAACAGCCCACTGCATATCTGATTGATCTACTACATAGAAAATTTTTTTTGCATGTGTTTCCATTATAAAAGAGTCAGCCGTGTCTTCTAATCTATTCAGATTAACAAGTGTCATTCCAAATTCATCGTGTCTGACACTGTTATTACCATTTAACCATTTACAGTTAAAAACGGGAAATTTAATTTTAAAGTAATCAACCTCCCATATTTCTTCAATCACTCCATAATATGCACTTGATGCAAGAATTTGGGTTTTTGTCCTTAGCACTTGAAAAATGCATTGCTTCTGCAAACACCAATACACCACTATTTTGAACTGCACTTCTGTTGTCCTGAGCTTTTGTATGAAATGTATAACCATTAATGTAATAACCGGACCATGTTATCATATTTAAACAGGGACCACCCACTATCCATTTTAATGACTCTGATACATCTGATCTACCAAGAAAAGTCTTTTTAATCCATGACAAAAAAGTTTTGTTGTGCTCATTCAAAATCCACATTTCTTTCTTCTTTGGATGACATTGTTTCAACTCATTAATATGCAATGTGATATACGGTTGAGCATCAGCTATGTTATTCAAGATGTATGATTCTAACTTCTTCATCTGTTCAGCTGACAATGATTTGACTTTCAAGCCACGAATCCCCTTTCCCCCATTATTAACTCATTCATGGTGAGATGGAGGCAAACCTTTGTGTTGCACCACAGCCAAGTAGCTCATACAAAACTCTGCTACCTCATCAGAAATATACTTTTCAATAATGGAGGCTTCAGGTCGATATAGATTTTTAACATACCCCTTTAATATTTTCATATACCTTTCAAAAGGATACATCCAACGAAGATATACAGGTCCAAAAAGCTTTATTTCTCGAACCAGATGAATCATTAAATGCACCATTATATCAAAAAAAAGTTGGAGGAAAATACATTTCCAATTGAAAAATTATAAAAATTGAATCCTTTTCCAAAATGTTCAAAGCATTCACATCAATCGCCTTGTTACAAATTGAATTGAAAAAATAACACAACTTCATTATAGTCTTTCTGACATGAATTGTCAATATTCCACGCAATGCAACTGGTAGAATTTGTTGCATCATGACGTGACAATCATGTGATTTCATACCTATCAACTTCACGTCCTTCAAAGAGACAAAATTTTTTACATTAGAAGAATAACCTTGAGGAACTTTGGTATCATGAAGACACTGATAGAAGCTAATTTTCTCCCTCTTCGATAATGTATGACAAGCCGGGGGAAGAAATGTTCGTCTTCCTTTAGGAGTGGGAGCTAACTCTAAATGTATTCCCATTGATAGTAAGTCTAATCTAGCATTCAACCCATCTTTAGCCTTTCCTTTAATATCTAACAGTGTTCCAATCAAAGAATCACAGATATTCTTCTCCACGTGCATGACATCAATATTATGTTTAACTTCATGATACCTCCAATATGGTAGCTAAAAAAAATTGACCTTTTCTTCCAAATATGTCTGTCATTACTAGATTTCTGTGTCTTTCCCAATGTCACGTCAGGGTTTTTTACCCTCTCAAAATACAGATCTGGGGGTAAAGGTTTTGGAGCAGTATCAAATTCTTGTGAGCCATTGAATGCCTTTTTTAGTCTTCAATAAGGGTGTTCCATAGGCAAAAACGTTCGATGACCCATGTACACTATTTTCTTCCCATGATGCAATTGACAATATGACGTCTGTTGTTTGCTAATTGGACATGCTTTATGCCCTTTAACACTGTATCCAGACAAATTTCCATACGCTGGGAAGTCATTTATAGTGAATAGAAGCACTGCATGCAGTTGAAAATATTCCATTTTATAACAATCATACACCCTAATACCATCAGCCCATAACAGTTTCAAATCATCAATCAATGGTGACAAGTAAACATCAATATCATTACCGTGTTGCTTTGGACTAGAGATCATTGTACTCAACATGACATATTTGCGCTTCATACAAACTTCAGGAGAGAGGTTGTAAATTTCCAATAAAACAGGCCATGAACTATGTGTGCTACTGAGTGTTCGGTATGGATTCATTCCATCTATGCACAACCCTAGTCTAAGATTTCTAATTTCATTTCCAAATGTAGAATACTACGCATCAATTTTATTCCATTGTGGACAATCAGCTGGATGACGTATTTTTCCATCACATACCCGCTCTTCAGCATGCCATCTTAACCTTTTTGCATCATGTGAATTAGAAAATAAACGTTTGAAATGATTAATTATAGGAAGATACCAAAATACCTTTAAAGGGAGCTTTGTAATCTATACATCAGCCTGTGATTTTTCTTTCACCTTATACAGTGATGTCCCACATTTAGGAAACTATGACAGAAATTCATATTCCTTCCTATATATAATGCAGTCATTCGGACAGGCATGTATTTTCTTGTATCCCAATCCCATCGGGCATAATATTTTCATGGCTTTGTAATGTGAATCTGGAAGATCGTTATCTTTTGGAAGAATGTCTTTCATCAATTATAGCAGCTCTGTAAAACTTCTGTCACTCCATCCATGCTTCTCCTTCAGGTTAATCAATCTTTACACCACCGACAAAACCGTAAAATCTGTACAACTAGGATATAATGGTTTTTCATCATCACCATATAGACGCACAACTGTCGGTTCTATCTCAATTTGTTCTGCTACAATATCGCAAATCATTTCTTCAATTCCATCAGAGTTACCATCTTGCGAATCATCATCATCAGTGACATTCCGTCCAGTTTCACCATGCCAAATCCAAGGGCTGTAACTCAGATTAAAACCATAACAAATCAGATGATCTTTTATCTCTCTACTTTTCAACTTATTCATATTCAAAAATTTCAGGCATGGACAGAAAAAAATGTCACTACTTGGAACATTTCGTTTTGCAAATTCCAAAAAGGCATCCACACCTTCCTCAAATTCATTGCTCATTCGATGTGTTGTAATCCAACTTCGACTCATTATTACCTATAAAAAATATCAACAAAAAATATATATTTTTAAGATAAGACAAATATATGTTTATATGAAAAAAATCATAATTTGAATGTAAAGAAATTTAAAATATAAAACAAGTCTATAGGTATTTAAAAAAATATGCTTGAATATTATTTTTAAAACAAAATATAGTTAGATATAACAGTTTTAAATTTCATTGAATAAAAGAAAACCATGATGCCTACATAGTTTAATATTGATTGCAGTTTTGATGTTTTAATATATTAGATAAACTACCTATTTAACATGTTATTAATGGTTTCTGTAGACCCTAAATCCGTTTGGTAAATATTTTCACACAATTATAAAAATCAATGGAAGTGTTTTTGGGAGGAATATGTTCAATCATTTGATTTTGATGTCCCATATTCTATAACAAAAGGCAATGTGGATACCAAAGCCCTTAGTTTGGTTTTTTATTCTCAAAGGGTTTGTGATGAAAAAGAAGAGTATTAGTTGATGTATTTGATAAATAAAATACAACTATATTTTATTTATGGTTATGATAGAATGAATTCATACCATATCATTTAGGATCTGCTCCCACAAAGAGTAACCCTCCTCAGTTAGAAATGAATAAATTTAGATAATTATGCATGAATTCATACATGTATTGTTGTAAATAATCCAAAAAGAAGATTATTAGTACTAAAAGTAAAACTAGGAAGAAACAAAAAACTCTATATACTCATGAAAGCTACTCCACAACACTTCCATGCTACTAACATCTATAAAAAACTACAAATTGCTTTTAAAAACCAAAAAAATTGTTTATATTTATGTATATATGGTGGGCATAACATGTATACATAGTAATATCCTCCCTAAAACATATCATGAAAATGTTGAAGAAGCACACTAAAGCCCTATGAAAAAAGTAATCTAAATCATCACCTAAACAAGGAAAAATAGTTTCATATACTCACTATGGATCACTTGTTGTACCTCTCGTACCCCTCAAGTTTTAATTTTCATGATCACAATCACTCTCTTATTTATCTAATATTGTTTCAAGTGTTTTTTGATGATAGGCATGATTTCAGGTGGCCAAGGAATTGGGCCAAGAAAGAAAGAAGGCAAAGTGGACTGATTTCAGTCCTACCGGCTAACCGGTGGATTCACCACCGGCCAGCCGGTGGAACCCAGACAGAAGGCTGAGCCACTTCCTCAGCACCGGCCAACCGGTGGCCTCACCACCGGCCAGCCGGTGGCACCCAGACAAATAGTGTTTCCTACTGCCTCAGCACCGGCCAACCGGTGGCCTCCTCACCGGCCAGCCGGTGGTGCCTGAGCCCGAAGGCCTCTCCAACGGCTCCGAAGACCCCCAAAGGCCATTTGAGGGTTCCCCCTCTATAAATAAAGGACTAAGAAGCCCCGGAACACTAACCAAGACAAAGGAAGCCCACAGACACATTTTTGATCATTTGGCGAACCTCCGGTGCATTACCTCAAGGAACCCTCACTTGCTCCAACTCACTTCCACATGCAAGGAGCACCACCATAGAAGCTTGGGAGCGCTCTTCATCAACTCCATCAATCCTTTGGCGCCCAAGGATTCTCCCCATTATGGTTTTTCTTGTTTTATTTATTTTGAGCATCAAATTGGGTTTGTGCCTACAAACCCCATCTCTTTCTCTCATCCTCTATTTTGGGTTCTCACACCACCTTGAAGGTGTGAAGAGGTTAGTCAAGCCTTCCCTTTTAAAATGCTTGAATCAAAGGTGAGCTAGCCTTCACCTGTAAGAAGGCTAGTGGGTTCTTGCTCAACCATTAAAAGCAAGTGGGTTCTTGCATAACCATTAAAAGCAAGCTGTAATAGGTTCTAGACTAACCTTAAAGTCTAGTGGGTTTCTTGCTAAAACCATTAAAAAGAAAGCGGTAGTAAATCTCTCAACGGTTGAGTTGGGAGCGGAGACGTAGGCTTGGGTTTAAGCCGAACTCCGTTATCAATTGTTTGTCTTGCCTCTTTTATTTCCGCTGCATCTTTTACTTTGATTTTAATTTGTTAATTAATTTTTAAAAGGCAATTCACCCCCCCCCCCCCTCTTGCCATCACTCTCCTTTCTTTCTCCGCCCAACAATTGGTATCAGAGGGAGGTTTTGAGTAATACCTTCACCGGTTTCAAATTCAAGATCCATTGTGATGGCATCAACCTCTTTCACCCCCGAAGGCTATTCTTTGGGTCGTGCTCCATTTTTTGATGGAACTGACTATACCTATTGGAAAACCCGCATGACCGCTTTTCTTAGAAGCATTGGATATCCTATATATACAATTGTCATGCATGGTTACACCCTCTCTTCTCCCGATGAATCCAAATGGACCCAAGCCGATATAAAAAATATCCAGCTTGATGGCAAAGCCATGAACGCTCTTCATTGCGGCCTTGATCATAATGAATTCAATCGAGTTTCCACATGCACCTCATCACATGAAATCTGGAAACTTTTGGAGGTTACCCATGAGGGGACCAACAAAGTCAAGGATACTCGATTGGATATGTTTCGTCAAGATTTTGAGTCTTTCACCATGCACCCACATGAATCAATTTATGAAATGTTTACTCGCTTTACTGACATTTGCAATGGTAGAAAGTCTCTTGGTGATGATGTGTCTGCAGAGACGATGGTCAAGAAGATCATATTGATCCTACCAAGCTCATGGGCACCAAAGGTCACGACAATTCAAGAAGCAAAAGACATAAAGAACATGCCGGTCGAAGAGCTCATTGAATCCCTCATGACCTACGAGATCACCATGAGGAGGCAAGCTGAAAAGGAAGGCAAACCGATCAAAACTCCAAAGAACATCGCCTTCAAAGTTCAACAAGAAGAAAGCTCCTCCTCCTCCTCATCTTCCTCTTCAAGCGGCGATTCCGAAAGCGAGAATCTTGCCCGCAAAATGCACAAATTCATGAAGAAGCACAAGAAGAAGAAATCCCACAAGGCTCGAAAGGAAAAACACGACGAAAAATCCGAGCCCAAGGTAACATGTTATGGGTGCGGCGAGAAAGGCCATTACAAGCCCGATTGTCCACTCAACAAGAAAAAGGCCAAGCAAAAGGAAAAGAAGAAGGCATTCAAGGCCACTTGGAGTGATAGCTCCACATCCTCCTCCTCCTCCTCCTCAAGCGACAACGGTAAAAAATGCCTAATGGCATTTCATGAGGTATCCTCTTCCAACTACTCGTCCTCTAGTTCTTAAAATTATTTTAATCACTTATCTTATGAGGATCTCCAACATGCTAGAGATCAATTGGAGGAAGGTTTTCACGAACTTTCTTCCAAATTTGTTTCTTTAAAAAAGAATTTCAAAAAACTCTCTTCTGAAAAGGAACAACTTCTCAAAGAGAAGGAAGAGTTGTCTCTCAAAGTCCAAAATCTTCCCGATGTTGAGTCTATGGAATCAACCATTAAAGATTTAAGGGAATCCCTTGCCAAGTTCACCCAAGGTGAACAAAATTTGACCAAATCGCTTGGTTCCCAACGCATATCTAGAACCACCGAAGGGCTTGGCTATTCCAAGCAAGATTCCTCTTCCCATGCTCCAACTATTTTTGTAAGGGGGAGCTCCCAATATAAATTTTGTAATTATTGCAAAAAACCCGGGCACTTAATTTATGAGTGTGATTGCAAAAATGCCCGGTATGGTAGGCCCAAAACCATTTCTTTTAATGATAAATTTTTTAGGAGAAGACCCGTCACTAGACAAGTTTGGATTGAAAAATCCCTTTTAGCGAGTCTCTCCGGGCCAAAATTTGTTTCGGTTTCAAAATCCTCTCCCCGGTAATTTGTTTTTTTTATTTAGGGGGAGTTAGGATTGTTTAAGTCTTTTTTCTTTATTTTAAAAATTTTCATTTCAAAACATTCAATTCAAAATTTTTCGTTTCAAAATTTTCGATTCAAAACTTTCAATTCAAATTTCAAAAATTTCAATTGGTTTAAAATCTCTATCTTGTTTTTCAAAGTTTCCCTCAATCAAGTTTTATGCCCCGTGCTATTTTGATAATCACAAAGGGGGAGAAATTCTTGTTTGATTGGGGGAGAAATCTTTCTCTCATGCTTTAAAGGATAAATTGAAAAGTAAACAATTTAAATCATGCCTTTCATTTCAGTATTTTACATTGTTTGTTTTGGTGATTGTGATCATCAAAATAGGGGGAGATTGTTGTACCTCACGTAACCTTCAAGGTTTAATTTTCATGATCACAATCACTCTCTTATTTATCTAATATCGTTTCAAGTGTTTTTTGATGATAGGCATGATTTCAGGTGGCCAAGGAATTGGGCCAAGAAAGAAAGAAGGCAAAGTGGACTGATTTCAGTCCTACCGGCTAACCGGTGGATTCACCACCGGCCAGCCGGTGGAACCCAGACAGAAGGCTGAGCCACTGCCTCAGCACCGGCCAACCGGTGGCCTCACCATCGGCCAGCCGGTGGCACCCAAACAAATAGTGTTTGCTACTGCCTCAGCACCGGCCAACCGGTGGCCTCCTCACCGGCCAGCCGGTGGTGCCTGAGCCCGAAGGCCTCTCCAACGGCTCCGAAGACCCCCAAAGGCCATTTGAGGGTTCCCCTCTATAAATAAAGGACTAGGAAGCCCCGGAACACTAACCAAGCCAAAGGAAGCCCACGGACAAATTTTTGATCATTTGGCGAACCTCCGGTGCATTCCCTCAAGGAACCCTCACTTGCTCCAACTCACTTCCACATCCAAGGAGCACCACCATAGAATCTTGGGAGCGCTCTTCATCAAGTCCATCAATCCTTTGGCGCCCAAGGCTTCTCCCCATTATGGTTTTTCTTGTTTTATTTATTTTTAGCATCAAATTGGGTTTGTGCCTACAAACCCCATCTCTTTCTCTCATCCTCTCTTTTTGGTTCTCACACCACCTTGAAGGTGTGAAGAGGTTAGTCAAGCCTTCCCTTTTAAAAGTCTTGAATCAAAGGTGAGCTAGCCTTCACCTTCAATAAGGCTAGTGGGTTCTTGCTCAACCATTAAAAGCAAGTGGGTTCTTTCATAACCATTAAAAGAAAGCTGTAATAGGTTCTAGACTAACCTTAAAGTCTAGTGGGTTTCTTGCTAAAACCATTAAAAAGCAAGCGGTAGTAAATCTCTCAACGGTTGAGTTGGGAGCGGAGACGTACGCTTGGGTTTTAGCCGAACTCCGTTATCAATTGTGTGTCTTGCCTCTTTTATTTCCGCTGCAACTTTTACTTTGATTTTAATTTGTTAATTAATTTTTAAAAGGCAATTCACCCCCCCTCTTGCCATCACTCTCCTTTCTTTCTCCGACCAACATCACTCACAAAATAATTCATATAAATAAAGCTTTTCATATATAAAATTATATAAATATATATATATATACTAAAATTAAGGTTCTTGGATACCACTTCTCCACTAGTTTTCCTCTCACACCCCAATGCTAATGTCGTGGTCTCACCCCGCCAATAAATCATCCTACACCATGTGAAATTGTATCACTTCTATCAATGATCATATGTATCATAATAATTTAAGAATATTTTAAGTATGGGAATGAAGAAATAAAATAAACACTCTCGGTTAAGATGATAGATCCGAGAAGAGGAGGAGGATGACGACGAGGCGGCAGGGGTGGAGGAAGATGGAAGGGACGACGGTCGGGGTGCGTAGACCAGGGAAGCCATGGCTTCTTTTACCTTCTGCACCACACCCAACTCGCTGGTGCCCTTCTGAGGGCTGATGGCCATGGAGATCACCTCAGAAAGTAATGAAGAAGATAAACATTGACGAAAAATCGCAAAACATAATTATAGAATATCCATGAAAAAAACGAACGAAATAAATTCGTGGAAGGCTTACTTGAATGTTGCGAGTTGAGATGATAGATCCGAGAGGATTGAAGAAGATAAAAAATGAAGCCAAAATGAGTTTAACGCAGGTCGATCGACGAGCTGATTAGGGTTTACCACGCGAGAGAGACGAGCCGGCGGACTGTCAATTGAAAAATCATAAATGACAGTCCACAAGCCATTTAAAAGTTTTATAACATTGGTTATATAATAACCGACGTTATAAACTATTTTTTAAATTTATAACGTCGGTTATTTTAAAACCGACGTAAAAAAGCTCCCACGCTTTGGTTTTTTACGTTGGTTATTTTATAACCGACGTAAAAAATGAGATATCTACGGGTTGTTTACGTCGGTTTTTCTATAACCTACGTAAAAAACCCCCTCGTGCTTAGGTTTTTTACGTCGGTTATTTTATAATCGACGTAACAAACGCATAGATATCTCATTTTTTACGTCGGTTATAAGATAAACGACGTAAAAAACCAATTCACGGGTGGTTTTTTACGTCGGTTATTTGGAAACCGACGTAAAAAACTCGATATCTACGCGTTTTTTACATCGGTTATAAGATAACCGATGTAAAAAACCAATGCGCGGGTGGTTTTTTTACGTCGGTTATTTGGAAACCGACGTAAAAAACCGGATATCTATGCGTTTTTTACGTCGGTTATCAAATAACCGACGTAAAAAACCAAAGCCCGGGGGGGTTCTTTACGTCGGTTATAAAATAACCGACGTAAAAAACACCACGCTTCAGGTTTTTTAAGTCGGTTTCCAAATAACCGACGTAAAAAACCCCCCGCCCGTTGGTTTTTTACATCGGTTATAAGATAACTGACGTAAAAACCCAACAGGCGTGATTTGTAACGTCGGTTATTAAAATAACCGACGTAAAAAATTAACTCGCCGCATTTTTACGTCGGTTATATATAACCGACGTAAAAAATGGTGACGTAAAAAATGTTTTCTGCACTAGTGAATACCAAAAGACTCAATCCCAACATGAAAGAAGCAGTGAGAGAATATGTGATCAGGCTACATGATGCTGGGATAATGTTTCCAATTTTTACCACATCTGGGTAATTATTTTCTAGGTCTTGACAAAAAATAGTGGAGTTGCTGTGGTCATCAATGAAAAATAATGATAAAATCCAAGAAATTGTAGTGGAAAATGGGTAGTCTCTATAGATTATATGAAGTTGAATTCTATTGTAAGAAAGGGCATTATTGACATTAAATTTTTGACCAAATTTAAGAGGGGGAGGCATGAAATGATTTTATATCTCTTAATATTTACATTGGATTCAACTATATTTCGATTTATAATGAGGATCATGGGAAAACCATGTTCACTTTTCCATTAGGGAAATCTCCTACCAGTGCATGCCCCTTGGCTTGTGTGGTGGTCCTACCACATTTAAAAGGTGAATGATGGACATATTCCTAGATATTATTGAAAAAAAAATTTATATATTTATTGATAATATTTCAAAAGTGGGAAGTAATTTTGAGAACTACTTGGAAATTTTGAAACTTGTGATGGAAAGGGGCCAAGAGACCTATCTGGTTTTTATTTTAAAAAATTCCCAATTCATGGCTATAGATGGTATTGTTTTGGGTCAAAAGTGTCTAATTGGGGGTTGGAGGTCGATAATTCAAATTTTCAGGTCATACAAAAGTTGACCCCATTTGATAATTTTTAGATAATTTGGAGTATTTTGGGTAATGTTTGGTTTTAAAGGTGGTTAATTAATGAATTTTCTAAAATAAACAGACCCTTGTTCTCACTATTGGTTAAGGAAACTCGCTTTATTTTTGATAGAATGTGCATGGAGTCCTTTAATATTTTCATTGTGAAGCTAACATCCTCACCTATAATCACTACCCCTAATTGGAATCTCCCTTTTAAGGTTATGTGTCATCTATGTGATCTAAGGATAGAGGTTGTTTTGAGGTAGATGATGGATAGGAAGCTTCATGTCGTTTATGATCCTAGAAAGCTGCTAGATGATTCCCAAAAGAACTATTAAATAATTGAGAAGGAACTGGATACTATGTTGTTTTATTTTAGAATGTTTTGGTAGTACTTGATAGGGTATAATGTTTTCATTTTCACTGACCTCGCGGTTATCATGTACTAGTTGGAAAAGAATGATTCTAAACCCAAATTTATGAGATGGACCATTCAATTTAAAGAGTTTGACTTGGACATTAAGGATAAGAAAGGGGTTGATATTGTTGTGGTTGGCCACTTCTCTAGGATTCCAAACACCCAAAGTGAGGATCTAAGGGAGATAAAAAACTCATTACTCAATGAAAAAATTTTCTCTACTTTTATGTGGTAGTCTTCATGGTTTACAAACAGTTATAATATTCTATAGTTAGGTGTAAAGCACAAACAATTCTCACACAACCAATGAAAGAGGTTCATCTTTGAATTGAAATATTATATTCAGGATTAACATCTTCTATTAAGGAGGTGTGCTGATGATATTTTAAGGAGATGTGTTGTTGTGGAAGATAATTTCCCCGTATTTGGGAGCTATCATTCATCAACATGGGGAGGCAACCATAAAGGATAAAGGACAACTCATAAGGTTATGTAGTCTAGTTTCAACTAGACTACATTTTTCAAAGATGGTATGAATTTGGTCATAAATTTTGAAAAGTGTCAAATGTTGGGAAATGTAATCATAAAGAATGATATGCCTTAAAAAGTAATTATGGGGGTTGAAATATTTGATATCTAAGGATTGGACATTAGGGGACCATTTCCATCCTCTTATGGGAACGAGAATTTTTTTTTGGTGGACATTATGTCTAAATGAGTTGAGATAGTAGCTCGGACCAACATTTTTATTGGTAATGTTGTGAAGCATATCAAGAAAAATTGTTTCTCCAATTTTTGTGTTCCCATAGAATTCCTCAATGACAGTTTTAATCACCTCAAAAATTATAAATTCAAGGGTTTGATAGAAATGTTTGGATTCTCTCATTGGACAGGATCAACCTATCTCCCACATTCTAGTGGGAAGGTAGAAGATCATATTAAAGATCTTAAGAAGATCATAGAGAATAATGTGTTTAGCTTCATGAAGGATTGGTAAATAAAGCTGGATGAGGCTCTTTGGGCCTACAGAATTTCTTATACGACTCCCATAGGGAAGTAACAAAACAATATGCTTTTCGGAAAAAACATTTCATCTGCATATGTAATTACAACAAATATCATATTGGGCAGTGAAGTACCTGAACATTGATTTCAATTCTTATGGTTAGAGGAATCTATTTGAGTTGAGTGAGATGGAGGAGATAATGAAAATATTATTAGGAAAAATCTGAAATTTACACCTAGAAAACCAAGGGTTTTCATGATTCAATCTTTCAATACAGGAATTATAAGGATGGTCAGAGGGTCCTGGTTTTCAATTATAGATTTAGAACTTTTTCTGGGAAATTGGATGAAGAAGTGGTTAGGGCCTATTAACAATATGAGAGTGTTGGTTAATGGAGTTTTACTTGTAGCCGGAGAAGAAAACAATCCTTTATTAGTGAATGGTCAGAGAATAAAATGTTTCTTTCAAGGGTAGCCAAAGGTCTTCTCTGCCATATCTATGTTGGAAGAATGTGCTATCTCATGTCTAACTGTGGACTATAAACACAGTGATTCATAGGAACTAAACCATGGTTTCTTTATTTTTTCCATTAATTTTTGTTTCTGAATAAATTAAACTCTTGATTCTAGATTATATAGTTTTTTATTGTGTTGCTGATGGTGTCAAATGACCTGATGCTGCTTGAGAGAGAGAGAGAGAGTGATTTGTTTCTTCCAGAAACTCGAGAAAGGAAAACCAAGGGTGTAATCCATTATATAACAAGATAACATTTCTTCCTCTTATTCACTTGTTTAATTTTTATTTAATATCTATTTTTGGACTCTTATGATAATTTTTTGAACTAGTAGTTAATAGAGAGGAGTAATTACATAGATCTATAGAGAAGGATATGTTGAATGGAAATTAATGGACAATTCTACAATATTCCAAGTAAGTATTATTATATTTTCTAGTTTATTTATATGGCCATTTTGTACTAGATTCTACATACTATTATGTGTGGGGGTGTCCCTTGATTTATTGTAAAAAAAATTCATGAATCTGATTCTTGCATAGGGTTTTAGTTACATCATTCTAGTGAGTTGGAAACATTTTTGAGTTGAATAGTGGAATCTGCTTGCACCCAATTACTCAAATTGATTTTACTAATGTTGATATATACACTTTGAATTTCAAGCCACTATTGTCACAATATATATAAAAAATATTAAAAATATCTTTAAAAATCAAAATAAAATATATATATTTTTCTTTACTTTTATATATATGCTTTTTGCTTCTTTTTTCTTTTTTGAATGGAAAATCATTCTTTTTTAATCTTCCTGCACCCCTCAAAATCTATTTTGAAAAATATAAATGTAACCTCCAACCTTTAAATTCAAAATTGGGGTCAAAGTAGAGTTATATGTGGGGGAGGGGAGGGGTCAATCTATTGGCCATTTTAAATTCCCCCATGATGTTAATAACATGATCATTTTTTAAAAAAAATACAATATGTTTTTTTTCAAAATATTAAAATTCATTCATCTCCTAAGGGTCGGTAGGGTTAAGTTGACACTTCAATTTGGCCATTCCTAGTGGACAACCACTTGTTGTATAGTGAGAGTATCACATAGTCAGAAACTGTTGAGGATGTCTGATTTCTGAGTTGAGTTGTTCACCATCTTATAGACTTTCTATTTATGAAGTGAGGAATGGAGTGTAACATGATAGTTCATGTAGAATTATGATCATGAATTTATGTAACAATAGGTTTTCACTAGAAACTAGGGGACTGATCATTTTTTATAAAAAAATATTGCATTACAATTGGAAGTAAACTCATATAATTATTATTTATGTCTTTTCCAACTAGAGTAACCTGGGAAAATGAGACCCTACAGTGAGTATCTGAGACAAGGTGCACTGGGTGCGTTTCTAGGAATAAATAAAAGCCAGTAACAATTTGAATAAGTAGAATAAACATTTAATATGGAAAGGAATGATTAAAATAATGTTCCTTTATAAAAAATAATCCCATTAAGGTGAGGTGAATTTTGAAGACAAATGAATAAGGGAACGATTGAAATAGTTAAAATTCATTTGAGTTGAATAAATAAAATGATGAAATACATGGACTTTAATTTTTTCAACCTAGTATAATGTGAGAGTTGAATTTTCTTATGGTGATGATTATAATTCCATTTAATTTAACCTATCACCACTCATTTAATTAGAACCTGAATTAGAAATTGATGTATGGAATTATATGAGTTCATATAGGATGCATGAAATATATAAGAGTGTATTAGTTTGTGAATCCATTGATTCCTAGTGATTTTTTAAAAACTAGGAAGGGCCACATGTTTTTTCACACACCTTTGAAAACCTTGAATTATTCCTGTTACTCTGTTAGTTAATTTTTAGTCATACACTTATTGAATTGAATCAAACAAATCATTTTTCTGTTTTAAACTCAATGGCATACATATGTTTGAGGCTAGAAATGCTTAATGTGTGAGGGAGATTGATGTGGAATCCATTTTAGTTTAATTTTCCACATCAATTCCTTATTTTTAGTGTACTTTAAATGTGAAAACATTTTATTTTAATTAATAAGCAACAATTGTTGTGTTTTTTGTTCATAACATGTAAAATAATCATATTTTTTTAAACCATATACTTTAGTGATTATTTTTATTCATTTCAAATAATTAAGAAATTAAATCATTATTTTGAATTTAACTATCACTTTTTTAATTTAATTATAATTTTTCATTATTTTTTCATTCATTTTTTCATAAAATTTAATTTTAAATAATCAATCAGTTTATTAGTTTTTTCACTTTATTAATTATTTATGTAATTTAATTTCAATTAAACAATGATTAATTCATTAATTAAATTCTGTGTTATTTGATTAAAATAATTTTTATGTATAATTGTAGATTAATAAATTTTTCACTTTAGTTTTTTGTTCTTTAAATTATTAAAATACTATTAAAAATTTAATTCATTTTATTTAATACTTTTAATACCTTCATTCATTAATTTAACTAGTTCATTAATTATTATTGTGTTAAATAATTTACACAAAACCATTTATAGCTATTTTTTAATTTTAAATTAAATGTTATGTATAATTAATCATTCATCGTATAATTAATGTTATTTTGTTTTTTAAATTATGAAGCTTAATTTTTATTTCTTTCATCATTTTAGTTCATTATGAGTCTATTTTTAGTTTAATTTATTTGTTGTTGTTGATTCTCTCTATTGTGCAAGTGACACTGAATCCTCCCATTGGTGGTTCATATGTTTCACCAACTCCATCCATCGTTCCAAAAAGACACAAACACTGACACCTCCCAACCTATCGATTCCATAACTCAATGACAGCTCCTGTTGGTGACACAAATGATTGCTGAATCCAACTATCAGTGAATCAAGTCATCAATACACCAACTCACCATCACTCTTCTCACTTACAACCTACTTATACACCAACTCTTGGTCACCCATATTGGTGACTTGTCTCAACCACAGTACTCCACTACATCAAAAATATTGTAGGAAATCATCCAAATAAAACCAAAGAAACCTTATTGAAGAAATAGTTCAAGAATCAGATCTGAACAAGAACCCACCACAAGAACCCGATCGGAACCGGTCAAACCTCATGACACCACCTCCCCTACCTCTGGATTCACAGCTAGCCGAAGCCATTGCTATCCTCACATGAAGTCGTAACTACCTATCTTCTCTCTACAATACTCAAACTCATCCGATGTCGTTGATGCCCTTGACACACTTCTCCTTTTCTCTTGGCGTCAGAACCTTATCCTCCCCCATGAACCCCTAACTGCCCCTTCCTCTTCTCAAAGCCTCCCATGCTCACCACAAACCAGACCAGAACCCCCTCATTGCTCTGCCTCTGTATCCCACTTCACTCGGCTATCTTCCACACGATTTCCCCTCCCCCAATTCCTCTTCTATTTTCATTTTATTTTATATAATATATAATAAAAATAACAATATATACAATGTTATGACATATTATAATTATACATGTTAATATAGTATATAATAATAATATTATTTTTATATGTATATAACAAAAATAAATAATATACAAATATAAATATATATATTATTTAGAACTTTTATTTTATATTATTAATTATTATTAAATGAAAAAAATATTTATAATATATATAATAATATATATATATTTATAATTAATATTATATTTATAAAAATATAATATCAATATGATTAAAACTTATAGTACATGAATAGTATTATGTTTATAGTTAATAATACATATATTATATATAAAATATTTTTAATAGTTTCATAATAATTTATAATTCTTTCTTTTATTTTAAAAAATATTTTCCTTTTAAATATTTTTTTATATTAAATTATAAGTATAACATTTATTATTTCATTTCACATTATATGTATTTAAATATTTGTACATATATTAATACATAAATATAATAAGTATAATTTATAGTTTAATTTTCCATATTTATTTGTATTCTTTTTTATTTTTAATAATTTTTGTAAATTAATTATTTCATTCTATTTAATCTAATTATATAAAATAATATAATAATAATAATAATAACATGTATATTAAAATATTTATTTATTTATTTAGTTATAATTTAATATTTTTTGTTTTTTGTTTCAGGGGTGATCGTGGATCTTGGCATAGAATTTTTCATTTTTTGGGAGAGCATCCGCTTCAGTCACTTTTGAGGAAGAAGTAGCACATCGAAAGTGCTTAGTGGAAGCTGGATAAGACATCTTAATGATTATAGATACTTCCATTCAAAAATTATAGAGTGGAGTCTTAGGGGTTCTCCATGGGGGGGGGCAGGTCACTTCCTTCAATCCCTAACACCCATCAATCAGTTCACCACTTCCAGACTTACACCACTTCTAGTTCACTTGGTATTAGATTTGTAGACCATCATAGTTCTTTGAGTCATATGGAGGGAGAGTGAGAACACTTCATCTCATCCACCATCTTGTAGTAGAGAACAACATGTTTAGAGCATCTGGAGATCGAGTTGGGATAATGATTTCTTTATTTTTCATTATGATCTATTTCACTAAAACCTATTACACCATGAACTTATATTTGTTTAACTTTGTTAATATGTTCAATTAATTCACTATTCTCAGTTATTTTCTTTCTAGGGGAGTTATTTATTCTAGTTCAACCTTCTAATCTCTAGTTCATTCATAGATTACTTTTCACTAGACCGTCTCCCTCTCACAGTCACTTTTTTTGAATAATTATTTTCAAACCATCAAGATTAGTTGAAACTGATCTTTATTAGATTATAATTAAAATTATTTCAGATATAAAGATCTCAATGTAAAATTATCCATGCGGAAATGAAAGAGAGACACTGAGTTCAACCAAAAATTTGAAGTCAGTAATTTCATACTTTTATCATTATGCGATGGAATGATTTTTACAATGAAAGACTATAAGAATTACTCTTTCAAAAAATAAACAAATGAAAAATCTAGATAGCTAACATAATTGAGATCTAGATATTTCAGTCCAGTGTGTTAATAAGGGAAGTCAATATAGAAATCATCCATTTGATTCCCCCTACACATCTATTGATTGTTTTCACTACTTATTTGATTTCTTGTCCATGCGCCTTCTTGTCTTCATGTTGTGTGCCTTATTATTGTGTCTGATTTCACACACTCACTTACATTTACTTTCTCACACCCAATTTCATTATCTTAATAGTTACATCATCACCACCATTCTTTGGTTTTTGTGTGTTGTTTTGTTTGTTATTGATTTTTTGGTCATTAATGACAACATCAGTCCTCCCTATGGTTTAACCCTATCTTACCAATGTACTAGATAATACGTAGGTTATATAAATTTTAATTATTCACTCCTGATCAATGATAATTAGAGTTCAAATACTTTCCAAAAATGATAAATATGTCATTTATAATGTGTAGGAATCCACCAAACATCAACATGATGCATATTGTGACTCGTATTACTCAAAGTGTTCGTTATTAATTGAAAATTGATATTTTATTTCAAAAGGCATCAGTCACTGAAAACAAAGAAAAAACACTATGATTTTCATGATAATTTAGGAATATGAATTATAAGTGAGTTTTAATTTGTAGGATGTAGTATCTTTTCAAATGGATACAAGATGTGACCGATATGACCCAAAGTTCATGTTTCTAGTTCCAAATGAAATTTTAGTAAAAAGGACTAGTAACATACTCAAAACTAGTAAAACACATCCATATTGTTTTATACTTTTCTAAAATAATACATTACTCAATTAAAACATATATGAATCATATGTACCTAAATCTGGCACATGGTGTGATAGGTATGACTATAACTATGTTTTATTAGAAGTTGACATTAATTTTATTAAAATAAGAAAGTGAAATATAAAAATCCAAGAAAACACATTAGTATTGTTTTCATACTTTCCAAAAAATGTCCTAAGAGTGATTTATAATGTAAAGGAATTATTCACAATAGAATCGGATGCACAGTGTGATCGGTATAACTCAAAATGTGTCTTTTTATTTTTAATTGATATTAATTTTAATAAAAAGAAAATGTGACATACAGAAAACTGATCAAATTCATTCCTATTGAATATTTACTCTAATAAAACTATCCATATGTAATTTGTGATGAATATGAGTCAGCAAAACCTCAATATGATACAAGGTGTGGATGGTTTAATTCCAATTGTGCCTATTTATTTAAAATTGACATTAATTTTAGTAAAAAGAACAAGTGACAAACTATAATCTGAGAAAATAACTAAAAATTGAGAAATAATATTTTTTTATTTTGATACATTAGAAAAATTATCCATAAGACATTTTTATTCTGTAGGAATCATACTCACCTAAATAAGATGCACGAGGTGATCGATATTACTCCAAGTGAGCCTTTTTATTTAAAATTTACATTAATTTTAGTAAAAGAAACAATAGACATAATGAAAACAAAAAAACACATTCATATTATTTTGATAATATTTCAAAATGACCCATTAAAAATTTGTGACATTTAAGAATCAAACAAACTTGAATTTAACCCATAATGTTACGAGTATAACTCAATGTGTGTTTTTTTATTTAAAATTGTTCTTAATTTTTAAAAAAAGAACAAGTGACATTCTAAAAACCGAGAAAACACATTCTAATTATTTTGATAATTTGGGAAAACGATACTTATGTAATTTTTGATCTGTAGAAATAAAAATCTCTTTAATCTGATTCATGGTAAAACCATTTTCATTCCATGTGTATCTATTTATTTTAAATTGAAAATAATTTTACTAAAAAACAAGTGACATAAGAAATGATAAATATCATTTGAATTGTATTGATACATTATGAAATTGATTCATATTTAATTTAAAATGTTTAATAATCAACTAAACCTCAATAAAACTCATAGTGTGACCTATAAATTTATAAGTGTGTCTTTTTGTTTAAAATTGACCTTAATTTTAGTAAAAACATCACGTGACTTACTGTAGTCCAAGAAAACACATTCTGATTGTCTTGATACTCTAAAGAAATGATCCTTAAGAAATTTTTGAAATGTATGAATAACCCACACCTCAATAGAATTCACGATGTGACTCGTATAACATCAAATTTTATTTTTATTTAATATTGACTTTAATTTTAGAAAAAAAACAACTTAAATACCGTAAGCAAGGAAAAAATCAGATTATTTTTATTCTTTAGGAAATTGACCGATGATTCATTTTTGATGTGTATGAATCACTCACACCTTAATCTGATGCATGGAGTGACCAGTATGACTGATAGTGTATGATTTCATTTTAAAATTTTTATTTTAGTTCAAAACATGTGTCACTCACATAAAAGAATGAAAACACACTCCAATTGTCTTGATAATTCAGTAAAGTGATTCATAAGTCATTTGTGATGTAAAGTAAGTAATATCGCATATAACTGAAAAAATATGTGATCAGTGTGAGTAAAAATGTATGTTTCTTATTTGAAATGACATTATATTAAAAAACACAAGTGACATATTGAAAACCAATAAAATGTATTCAGATTGTTTTGAACCTTTTGGAAAATTATAAATATGTAATTTTTGATGGGGTTAAAGTATCTGCACCTCAATTTGACACACGATGTGGTCGGTATAATTCCAAGGGTTACTTTATTTAAAATTGAAATTAAATTTAGTAAAAATAACAAGTGACATACCCAAAACCAATCAAACACATTCAAATTTTTTATACTTTATGAAAATGAACCATAAATCATTTTTTATGTGTAATAATGAAACCCACCTTAATACGATGCATGGTGTGAACAATATAATTCAAAGAGTATATTTGTAAAAAGAATTTTATTTTTATTAAGGTATTATTTCATATTAATGTTTAATTTTATAATTTAGAGTATTATTAACATAATATTTTTTTTCTATTACAGGTGTATTATTTTTCAAGGGTTGAGGTGATTTGTTCAAAAACTCATGCCATGGGTGGAATTTTTTGAGAAGGAATCACAGGCACCAAATAATCTGAAAAATTAATGTTTTTAATTATTTAGGGGTAATTTTAAATGTAATTATTCAAAAGGTTGTTTGAAATGTATATAGTAGTTTTTTTATTCAGGATGTCAAAATTATTTTGATGAAATGTTATTATTTTTCAAATACACATTAAAGGTTTTTATTGTTTTGTGATGTTATACAAACAACAAACTATAGTAGGTTTGGCCTTTTTCAGTACTAAAATATCTTTTATAATGGGTGAACTGATTAGAAAATGTTTTCATGTTGATAATGGGGACCCCTTATCGGTTTTTATTTAGAACTCTTAAAGGGGACCCCCCCCCCCCATTTAATGATGCCAAGGAAAAAAATCTCTTTCAAAGCACTATTAAGTAGATTTTTTGTGCGCTATTAATGTACATTTTTGTAGTAGTGTATTAAGGAGAACACATGTGTCATCATATCTCACATACTAGATGTGTTTAGCATGCATTTGATAGGAGAATAAATAAGATCACACACTTTATAAAATCACAAACATCTATTGAGGGTGGCACACAACATTTACAAGTAGCATACAATAAAAATATAACATGTAATATAAGGGTGGATAGGGTACTGGTCCCTAGAACTGAACCCTCAATATATAGTTGGTAGATGATAAGAGGTTCCATCCCATGAACTATTATGCCATTTATATAACTCAGAATTCCATTTGGATGCCTACAAAGAGGCCTACAATAATTTACGTGAGAAAACATATTAAAAAAATCATATATAGGGTTATGACATAATAATAACATTGAAATCAATGAAAAATTACTATATGATGCATGAATCGCTAATAATTACCATAACCTCTACCTTATTGTACTGAGTCAATAAATAATAGGTTAACATATTCCTAATGAATTTATTCACTTTTTGATTCACCATCACTGGGTTTCTAATCCTAAAAGTTAAACTTTATAGTCATTTAAAAATATTTCCCTATATTACAATCCATAATCACATAACACCAATCTCCAAACTCAAACCCTAAAAATAGTTCTGACACAAAAATCGTATGAAAATTACCACTAGGGCTCTGCTTGAGAAAGAAATTGGCTAGGAGTTCCACCCATGTCTACCAAAAATTGGGCAATATCTGGTGATATGTACCGAGTAGGAATATATCTCATGTTTGGAGGAATTATCTAAAATAAACTATCTCAAATATGCATCTCTACATGGGATATAATAGTGAAGGAATGATAATTAAAAGTAAATGTAAAATATATAATTCATATGAAAACTGTTAGGATCTATATAGGTAAGGAAGGTGATAATCTTGAAAGAAGAAGGGGAAAAGTACAAGCCCAATAACAAAAAATAAAAGTGACATAAACAATTGAAATGATGAGGTCCTCATAGATGTATGACTCTAAACAAGAACATCACCCACCAACACCACCACTTTGTACAACTAAGCTCCTTCAATGTCATCTACAATAATGTTTCCACCAATATTTTCTCTTAATAAGCCATATCATCACCACTACCATGTCCCACCCCAATGGGGCCCATTATGTGACTTCACAATCCCACCTCTAACAGGTTAGGGGTTGTCGACTAGTGCAAGTTTGACATAACACTAACATGGGAGGCCTTAGCCTCTGTACTTGTTCACAAGTACACATATATAATCCCAAAGAATTATGAAATATAAAAACAACTGAATAACCATGCACACATACATCGAAATCCCACAACCATATGTATAATAGGAATCAAAAGAAAGCTTGGAGAACCAAATAAAAAGCAACCAAAAATAGTCTAAAAATAATTCCAACCTAAAAGTAATGATAGGGACTGAGGTAGATATACTGTAGGAACACACCTTTGTCTGTCTAGTCTCACTATGCACTATCTGGAACTACTCTATCTAGGACTCTATCAAATGGCCTATTATCTTCACAATACATGACTCTTGTTGGAAAATTGTTTAAAGGGGCGATTATAATAGTATCCAATTGGGAACCCCAAATCCACAAGAATATAAAAAAGGAATAAATGATTCCTCTATACTAGTATATATCTATAACACATATAATAAAAATTATCATGATATACTCAACAAAGTCACTAAATATAAATATAATTCACAAATATATTGTTATCTTAGGAATCTACCTCAATGATCCCACATATAACTCATAGTGGAGAACACAGTCCATGAGTATGACAAAATAGATGATGTCCCTCTTAGAGTTACTACCCATTGTTTTTCACATAAAGATATATAACACACAGATGAAGATCAAACACAAGGCCATGTGGTATACCAACAAACCAATCTTGATTAAGACTCTATGTAGATGATCAATACTTGCATAGTGTTATTTATGAAAATACATGAACACCACCTTGGGAAGTTGAATAGAGGATCTCAATCTGGGCCTCACAGAAGGATTCTAACAACTCAATCCATGAATTCCTACAGAAGGGATTATTTTCTGATGTGTATTATGTGATTCCATACTGACCCTCAGGAAATTGATATGGGGAATTCACCCTAACAGAAATTTTCTAGGATACATATGAAAATAGATTCAAGACAACTTTAAGGATGTATGCAGTGTGAAGTAAGGGTACAAACAGTGTCCCTTAAACCGAGGGTCCTACCAATGAAAATAGCCAATTTTCGTGTAACAGTACACAACATGTTGCTTCCCATGTACTATACATGTGTACTAGTAGATGGGTAAGCCCGCGTACTCTAGGAAAAGTTGTGTCAGTTTAGGATTACATGGTGCTCCCTTTCTCATGTACTCTATACCATGTCGGTTTACCCTATGTGTTACATGCTAAGATACCGGGGAGAGGTCACACACCATGTGATAGGGTCACACACTGTGTAATACTTAGATTTATTCTAAAACCCTAGACACTGTAAGGTGGGACCCATAAACCATGTAATATTGGTTTTCAGGTTTTTGGATAGGAATTTAAATAATCTAACTAGTTATTCCTTCTGCATGTGTCTACACAATCACTGCTTCTAAATATAGCTTCATTTTTACTAGAAATCATCGATCTATTCCTGCTGAACCTCAACACTTTTAATCATCAAATTTTGTACCTTCAATTCCTTTAGAAGATGGCCTCGCTCTTCATTCTTTATTATTCAACAATGTACAAGAAATTTATTTTACAAAACCATCTGATCTTCTATAGAATCTATCATCGCACAACATTTGTGTCATAAAAATCATTGATCTATAATATTAGATCATTAAACTAGGAAATCGGTGCGTGATGATCAATTATTTGGGGTATGTCAAACCATGAACCAAATATAGAACAGACACAATGAAAATATAATAGGGAGAGAAAAGAATAAGGAATAATATATTGGTATTTACTTCATTAGTTATTTTTTTAGATCTAGAACCATTTTCATTAAAATGATTAATGAAGATATAACAATTAATCAAAAATAAAATCTACCAATAAAGATCCCCACAATAATCCCATCCCACATATGAATGATACGTGGAAAAATATATTTTTTTATTGATCTGTTTTCATCGTTGAAATCAAAATGGTGAAAGAAAACAAAATTAACCAACATCCTACATTGATATTTATTGATCAATAATGAATTATGAGCCAAAAATTGTCATCTTTAGTGATATTATTGAATCCCATTGCACACCGATCACTGGACATTTATTTGGTTTTCATTCATATGAGAGAGAACATACAATGTTTTATCCAAAAAATCCCAAACGGATCCATGTTTATGTGCATAACCAGGAATTTTTTTCTAAATAGTCTACTTCAAGAAACCTCAATCACTTAGTCAATGAAATAAAAATAATATAATTTATTTTATTATTATATTCATTTCACACCTACTAAGACTTTACTAGATGATCCCTACACCAAAAAAGGATATATCGTACCTAGGGTAAAACCCATATTATGAACTCAATAGTATCATAATATTTTTGCAGGGAAAAAATCCATCAAGGTATCATTGAAGCATTTTTGAGGCGATTGTGTGTATTGAAAAAGTGGACTCCTATGTTGTGATTTTTGACAACGCAATCCATGGCATACAAATTTGTTGACAAATCGGATTTCATGGTGTCATGTCGAGTTCAAGAGTTTTGGTTAACAATCCATGATGGATTCAAGAACTTCAACAAAGGAATGGATGATCTGGAGGTAGTAGAAAAAAGAGAAGATACAAGCTGTTGTCATTTTCCAGTATTTGCCAAATTTTTGGGCCTGAAAATAGACAAATTAAGAAAACTGGTTTTTCGAAAAGGTAATTTCCCGTAGTGTACTTGAAGGATAGGAAACTTGCATGCTTAATGTTTTTTAAGATCAGTACATCAAAATATGGCAAAGGGATAAGGGGCACCCATGTTTTAGAGTTAGTCGCGCAAGTGATTTCACGACATGGACTTGCACACCGAAACATTCACGTTGAGGGGAGACTTGTGCGTCGTCGCTCAGGGTGTCCAAATTCCAATAAATATAGGTCGACCCCTCCTCATTCGGTGAAGTGTTCAACAATTAGAAAAATCAGAGCTCCTGTCACATAGGTGTGGTGGTCGCGCAAGTGGTGTGTGGTCGCGCAAGTATTTGTTGCGTGCCAGGTGAAAGTTATGTGCCTAAGGTGGTTTGGGCGAGAAAGGAAGTGAGTTGTGCAAGTTTTGTGTTGTAGAAGAAGGAATTGCGCAAGTGGTTTGTTGACATTTTCGTGCCAGATTGTGATGAAGCCCGAAAGTTGTTGGTTGCGTGCCAATATTGTTTTGGGCATAAATGTGTGTGTGTCGTGAAAGTTTGGAGTTTCAGAAGATTGTGTTGCGCAAGTGGTTGAGGAGGACTTGCACAACAATTTTGACTTGCACCGAGACTTGTGCACTGGCTTAGAGAAGGGCTCCAAGTATGGTTGTTTCACAGCAGTTATGCAGGGCTGCATGGAAGCTGGAATATTACTTGATATCTTCAGTGCAATGTGAGATTCATCTACGGGTGAAATTTGGACTTCAATATAGAATCTATATACAACAGGGGATATATTCAATTGTGATAATGAAGAGACCTACAAGTCTATAAAATGTGAGTGGATCCTTTCCAGGTCAGTGAGAAAATGGAGAGGAAGAAGGTGATCCTTTCCACCGGCAGTGAGCTAGAGAGAGAGAAACAGGGAGTGACCCTTGAGAAAGCAGTGAGATGACCCTATGTATTATAAAGGAAGTGAGCCTGGGAATAGAAGTGATCTATCATGATCCTCGTAAACAACAATATACTTATAGTGGATTTGGTACATCAGCATATTGTCAGTGTATGCACCTTGGACATAGCCCAGTGAGGGTGAACCATATAAAAATTGATGTGTCATGTGCATGCTTTACTTTCTGTTTATATTTTGCAACGAGAAAGAGAGAGAAGAGTGTTTCTCTTAATAGTGAAACAAGATCAGTACAGGAATTAATTTTAAATTAGTCATACAATGATTCCCTCCCCCCTCTTAGGGTATTCAGCCTTGTGGACTAAAAAATTGGTATCAGAGGGAAGGTTGATATTAGTTCTTCTCTCAATGGAGGTCACTAATCCTAAAGGTATTCCGATATTCGACGAAATAAATTTTCATCTATGGAAGAAATGGATGCAATAGTACTTCTGATCTTTGGGAATGGATGTGTTCACATCAGCAATAAATGGCATAATAGCTGATATTAATAGTGGATCGTTGTCAAAAGAATATCTTAGAGAGTTGGATTCGGATCCCAAAGAAATCAATGCCTTAGGGGGATCCCTATCCAATCTTATATATACAAAGGTGATGTCTTGAAAAACATCACATGCCATGTGGGAAAAGTTATTGAATATATGTGAAGTAGATACAAAGGTCAGAGAGGCAAATCTTTAATTGTTGTGGAACAAGTATGAAGATCTGAGAATGAACCCAAATGAGTCTGTTGATGCATTCTTCGATAGGCTAAATGTTATTGTGGATGACATGCAGGTTCTTAGGGAAGTCATCGATGATATAAGTATTGTGAAGCGTATCACGAGGAAGCTTACACCTCAGTTTAATATGAATGTCTCAGTCTTGGAAGATAAAGACACGAAAGAGTTGACGTTGGTCAATCTACATAGTACCCTTGTTGCATATGAAATGAGGAATGATGAAAATGATTCTATTGAAAAGGGTAAATCCAAGGAGGTGACATTTAAGTCAAGGAAAAATATCACCATTGATGAATCTTAGGAGAATTATGAGATAGATGAAGTGATACCATTCCTTTCCTCGAACCTTCAATGTGGAAAATGAATGTTTAAAGGAAAACTTCCACTTGCATGCTTTAGATGTGGAATGGTTGGACATCTCGCAACAAGATTCCCTAAAAAGTATCAAGAAAAAAATGATGAAGATGATGTTGAAATTATTAAGAAGAAATATTCAGCCAATGTGAAAGGGAAGAAAACGTTCAAGTGAAATTTCTTCAAGAATAAGAACCTTCTTTCACAAGAAATAGACAGTTCAGATGAGTCAGAGGTTGAAGAGGTTGAAGAGATTGAGAATTGAAATGATCGTGGAGAAAATGATATGGTGGACATCGTTGTTAGTTTTAAGGAGAAGAACGAAACTGAAGGTGATGATGATGAACAAGAAGTTGAAGGTAGAATAGATATGCAAGATGAGTTAGAGGCTGATCTTGAGGAGATAGATGTTTGGAGAGAAAAAACAAAGAAAGATAACAACGTTTTTCAAGATTCCAAACTCTATGCAGCAGTAGGAAAAGGAGAAGTCTATGTTGATGGAAGAAATTGAGAAACTTATGTTATCAACACCAGAAAACTAAGAATAAGTTAGTGAGTATAAACTCAATATTGAAGAAAAGAAAAGAGAGATCTATTAATTTAATAGAAAAGAGAAATATCAATTCAAGTGTATCTAAGAGCTTGAAGAAGAAGTGGTCAGTCTGCGATGAAAAATGAAGGATCTAGAAAAACTGTTGACCTTTAATGTGATATCTGAAAAGAAGGTCATTCAGAAGACAGAAAATATTAATGAGGAGGCTAGTAGTTCAACAGGAAAGAAGTAACAATTGAGATTAGATGTTAAGGATGATCCAGGGATTAATCAGAAACAGGAATATGTGAAAATTGAAGTCAGACCACAAGCACCCATCCTGATATTGAATGATGATTTGGGCACAAATAAAAATTATAATATTCAAAGATCTCAAGTGGAAACTCGTAGTGAAGTGACAAACAGTAATGATCCTTACATTAGGTGCTATTGCTATGGAAAGATGGGACACACACAAAATTTGTGTTCTATATCCATGATATACTGATGGGCAGAAGAACAATAGTGGCAGCCAAGCAAAGCCCTATATTATAAAACATACATTGAAAGTCATTGTTTTGTGTGTGGAGGATTTGGGCACATGGCTAGATATTTCACATCAATCATACAAAGGAATTTTCCAAAGAAAAACTTGAGCAGTCGTAAGAAACAAGTTAAGGAATCATCAAGTGAGATGAAAACAAAAAATTGATTTACAGCTCTACAGGAAGTGGCTGGTCCATCACACTCTAAGGAAGATCAAATTCTCCAACCCGCACCATGAGTGAATTCAAAGAGATGGATCAAAAAGAAAAAGGAATGGAGGGCAGTAGTTGCAGAAACTGACCTTAAAGCTTTAGATCGTTCAGGAGTATGGATCCATGATAGTGGTTTCCCATTTCATATGACAGGAAACAATGATCTCATTATAGGCCTACAATATGGAAAATAATGAGTTTTCATGTTTTGGAATGACGAAGGGCTACCGATTTTTGGCTCCGGTAAGGCTAAATTTAGGGGAAAAGATATGAGACGTGCAGGTATCTTGGTAGTAGAGGGTCTTATTCATAAATTTCTCAATGTCAATCAACTATGTAACCCTGGGCACTCAATCCGATTTACCAAGAAGATGTGTGTTGTGAAAGGAAATGATGGAGCAGTTGTTCTACAGGTAAAATGGACAAAGGGAAATATTTACCTTTTAAGTGGGGAAGAAGATACATGCCTTTTATCCAGAGAAGAAGCAAACCATCTGTGGTATAAGCGACTTGGTCATCTATTCTAACCATCCATGGAAGATCTGTTAAAGTGTGATGCTGCTAGAGACCTTCCCAAACTATCACATGATCGTACTGATACACGTGATGCTTGCTACCAAGGGAAGATCATCAGAAAGTCATACATGCCAAAGGAACATAAATCAACAAGAGTGATCGAATTGTTGCTTGATGATGTATGTGGACCTATCTCACCATGATCTATAAATGGGAAAAGGTACTATATCTTTTTCATTGATGATTATAGCAGAATGGCCTGGGTATTTTTTGTTACCCATAAGACAGAGGTGTTCAGTTGCATAAAGCAGTATAAGAGGGAATTAGAATGGATTCTTGGGTAGAAAATTTTGATGTTTCGTACTGATAACGGTACAGAATTCAAAAACCATAAAGTTTAAGACTATCTCGAGAAACATAGGATAAGGCATCATGTTTTTTCAGTTAGAACTCCCCAACAAAATGGAGTTGTTGAATGGAGAAATCAGATCATCAAAAACATGGCTAGAACGATGCTTATTGAAAAGTACATACCGGAGAAATTTTGGAAAGAAGCAGTTTTTAAATCAGTCTATATTTCGAACATGTCTCTGTTTTATACGATAGAAGGGACGACTCCGTATGAAATGTGGTATGGAAAGAAGAAAATGTTGAAATACTTTCGAATCTTTGGAAGTAAGTGCTTCATTCTCAACAAAGAAAATAACATTAAGTTTGATTCATGAAGAGATGAGGGGATATTACTTGGCTACTCAAGGAAAATAAAAGCATATAAATGATTCAACAAAAGGATGGGAAAATTTGTTGAGAGCAATGATGTCACTATAGTTGAAAATGAACAAAAATACTCAACGAACCATTAAACAGTTTCTAGATGAAAGTGATGAGGAGGTAAGCAACATAGGGGGAGTAGAAATGGAAGTCGCTGACTCAGAAGAAGATAATGATGAAAAGAAAGAGTGAAGAAACATGAAACTGCTAAGAAGCCAAAGAATCGAGCAGAAATTGATAGGAAAAATATCATTGGTGATCAAACAACTCCAGGATAGAGTTGAAGAATGAAATCATCACAGAAAAAATATTTTTTATCTCAGGTGGAGCCGAAATTTATTTCTGATGCAGCTGAAGATGAGTACTGGGTATAGGCTATGAATGAAGAATTAGACTAGATTGAGAAAAAAAATATGTGGGAGATTGTTTCAAGGATAGTAGATAAGAACGTCATCGGGACTAAATGGGTCTATCACATCAAGATGAATGAAGATGACATAGTGGATCGAAACAAAGCACGACTAGTGTGCAAAGGATACTCCCAGATAGAGGGAATTGATGTTGATGAGACATTTGAACAAGTTTCAAGGCTGTAGACAATCATATTATTTCTAGCCATTGTAGTGCAATGAAATTTCAAACTGTTTCAGATGGATGTCAAATCTGCATTCATGACATGGGTTCTGAAAGTGGAAGTATATATTGAGTAGCCAGATGGTTTTCTCATTCATAAGGATGAGAACAAAGTTTGAAGACTGAAGAAGGCTTTTTATGGGCTGAAACAAGCACCAAGAGCAAGGTAATCAAGGATTAATTAGTACTTGAAAAAGCTTGGTTTCCAAAGTTGGGGAGTTGATTACAATCTCTATTTAAGAAACGATAGTAGTCAAAGGATGATGGTGTTGGTTTATGTCAATGACATAATATTTGGCGGATCAGATGAACCTCAGTGTAGAGAGTTTTCTAAATTCAGGAAAAATGAGTTTGAAATGTCAATGATTGGAGAGATAACATTTTTCCTTGGTCTACAGGTGACACAAGGAAGGAATGGAACATTCCTTTCTCAATACAAATATGCCAAGGAGGTTTTAAGAAGGTTTGGAATGGGTAATTCCATCGAGATGAAGATTCTTCTTGGTACCAGGACGAAATTGTCCAATGATGAGGATGGAAAGGCAGTTAATATCACAGAATATAGGAGAAGTATTGGATGTTTATTGTACATGACCACAACAAGGCCTGATATTGTTTTCACCACATGCCATTTAGTGAGGTATCAAAGTAATCCCAAGGAAAGCCACATGATTTAAGTAAAAAAGAATACTTCGATATATCAAGGGCACGGTGGATTTCTTCTTGACATATAATGATAAATCACAGACATAGTTATTTGAATATACTGGTCACTACCACAAAACTGGGCAAGGCCAGTGCCAACCTTTATCAGTGTTAATGAAAAAGCGCTGATAAAGGGGGGTATGTTTATCAGCGCTAAAAAAGGGATGATAAAATGTACCTTTATCAGCGCTAAAAAAGAACTGATAAAGGTACCCCTTTATCAGCGCTTTTTTAGCACTGATAAAGGTACACCCTTTAACAACTCTTTTTTTTTGGCGTTGTTAAAGGGTAACCCTTTATCAGTGCTTTTTTAGTAGCGCTGATAAAGGGGGTCTTTATCAGTGGTTTTTTTGTATGCACTGATAAAGGGTCTACTTCCAAAAAATCACTAAAAAATATATTAATATTTAAATATATAGATATAGTTATATTGATATAAATATAATATATATTTTTTAAATATAATTTTAAATATATTTTAGATAAGTATAAATATACAGTTACACTTAATATATAAAATATATTAATAGAAATGGCTAATAAAAAAATAAAAAAATTATTTTTAATAAATAATTTGCTATTTATTATGAATTAATAGTCATTTAATAACAAGTTGAAGACTAAAAAAAGATCCAAAATATCTTGAAAACGCAACTCGAACTTCCAACGACCAACAATTTTGATCAGGGTGTCCGTTTGAGCTCTACAAAATATAAAATTGAAGCCTACGACGAGCTCTACACGCTGGTGACTGAGGGAAAGCCTCTGTTTCTATTTTCGATGCCAAAAAAGGACCAGAAGGCCTCCAAAACTGTGTTTTTAGTCGAGATACCCCAATTTTTTAACATTTCGTGGATTTTCAGTCTCGTTTAAGGGGGTATTATTGGCTTTTTTTTTGGTGGGGACTGAATTTATTCCAAGGTATTGCATTCATATTGATATCATGTCTTTGAAATTTTATCACTTTTTATAATGCACTACTATTTATAATCAAATATATGATAATATATACATATTTTTTATATATTCAAAAATAAAAATTTATTTATAAATATAAATAATAGAATATATTTGCATATAAAATATATTAGATTTATCTAAATAATAACTAATATATATTTTATTTAAAATACAAATATATGAATATTTATATACCTATATATTAATATAACTATATATATATTAATATAACTACATATATATTCATATAACTATAAATATATATATTAATATAACTATAAATATATATATTAATATAACTATATATATACATATATATATTAATATAACTATATATATATATTAATATAAATATATATTACTATAGAAATAAATATAACTAAATACATATATATATATATATATATATCCTGAAATGGAAAAATATCAAAATAGAGGAGTGGTAAGGGCTTAGGTGCGCAGGGGGAAGGTCTTGAGTTCAAAACCTGGTGGAGGTAGGGGCGCACACATGGGGGTGGATTTGGGGGGCTAGCACTGATAAATGGTGGAGGGGGTGTAGGTGGGAATTGGAGGGGCTGGAAAGCGCTGTTAAAAGGGGGGATCAAGCGCTATAAAAGCCCCCCCAATTGGCAGAATATTTTTAAATATTTTTAAATATTTGTAATTTTTGTAATCTTTTTATCACTTTTATCAGCTCTAAAAAAAGTGCTGACTAAAGGGGTCTTTTATCAGCGCTAAAAAGAAAGCGTTGATAAAGGACCCTTTTATCAGTGCTTCTTTTTAGCACTGATAAAAGACCCCTTTTATCAGTTCTTTTTTAGCACTGATAAAGGGGACCCCCTTATCTTCGTCGGCTTTAGGAGTGCTTTTCTTGCACTGTTAAAGGACATTTTTAGCACTGATAAAAGGCGTATTTGTAGTGGTGGATGCTGATTGGGCCGGTTTAGCGGATGACAGGAAATCAACATCTAGAGGTGCATTATATCTTGGTGGAATGTGTATTGCTTGGTTAAGCAAGAAGCAAAATTACATTTCATTAAGCACCGCAGAAGATGAGTATATTTCACCCACTCAAGCTTGCACACAGTTATTATGAATGAAGCAGCATCTTGAAGATATGGGAGTTAAAGTGAATTTTCAGATCGGAATCCAGTGTGATAACTCAAATGCAATAAATCTCAGCAAAAATCTCTTCCATCACTCAAGGAAAAAGAACATTGAGATAAAGTATCATTTTCTCAAGGAGAAAGTTGTGTAGGGAATCGTGAAGCTGGAGTATGTTCCTACAGAGCTTCAGGTTGCAGACATTCTGACAAAGGCCTTACACAATGAAGATTTTGAGAGACATTGACTGGCTCTGGGAGTTCCGTAGACTCCCCACACTTGAAAGAGTGTGGATGTGGAACACTCCCCTCTACCCATGGTATGTAGTGTGTTTTTTTCAAATGTGTTGATATGATTTATCTAATCTATTACAGACTGTAAAGGAGTGACCTTTGGGTTCATTTACAAAGGGGGCGAAAATAGTGATTGATCAAAGGGGAGACAATGTGGCTATTTGAGAAATCATGAAAGAGACGGGGACAAGCTGACAGGTGGAGCAGCCAGATAAGGGGAGTTGAAGCAGGTTCAAAGTGCTTAGCCAAAGGATAACTTGGAAAACACATGAAATAGTGCTAAAGAAGATTTGCAGCTGACAAGAGTTAAAGCTGTGAGCAGATAGGGGGAGGGTTTTAAGTCTGACCATGCTAGAAGTGATCAATCAATGAATAGATATCACGACAACTGAGGATCGTGATAAAATCATAAGAGTGGTGTTGGAATTTGGTGAGAATACTTCCAAAAATTGGTATCAGTTTGGTGTCAATAGTGGGTGTCAGAGTTGAAGTGATTCATTGATAAAATTTTCATTTTATATTGTTTCTCATGCCGATCATTACTCATTTGGAATTAGAGTATGTGTTGAGTAAATCCTTGATCACTATTGGAATCGCAATAGGCGAATGGTGGCTGAAAATTTAATGATGCATCTTTTTATGGAAGTGTTGTCAACAAACCCAAAAGGGATATTGTTGGGAAAAAATCCCTCAAAGTATCATTGAAGAATTTTTGAGGTGATTGTGTTTGTTGAAAAAGTGGACATCTGTGTTGTGATTATTGACAAACAAAACCACGACCTACAAATATTTTGAAAAGGTGGATTTCATGGTGTCATGTCGAGTTCAAGAGCTGTGGTTAATGGTCCATGTTTTATTCAAGAATGTTGAAAAATGAATGGATGATCTAGAGGTTGTACAAAAAGAGAGTATACAATGTGGTTGCGTTTTCCATTGTTTGCAAAATATTTGGGCCTGAAAATCGAAAAATGAAGAAAAGTTGTTTTTAGAAAAGGGACTTGCGTGTTGTGTACTTGAAAGAGTGGAAACTTGCGCACCTAATGTTTTTCAAGGTTAGTACATCAAAATATGGAAAAGAGATAAGGGTCTCCCATGTTTTAGAGTTGTTCGCGCAAGTGATTTGCGCGACAGAGACTTGTGCACCGAAACTTGCGCGCTGAGGGGAGACTTGAGTGCCATCGTTCAGGGTGTCCAAATTCCTATAAATATAGGTTGACACCTCCTCATTGGGTGAAGAGTTCAACAATTAGAAAAATCAGGGCTCATGTCTCATAGTTGCGGTGGCCGCAGAAGTGGTGTTTGGTCACACAAGTATAAGTTGTGCGCCATGTGTTAGTTGCATGCCTAAGTTGGTTTGGGCGAGAAAGGAAGTGAGTCATGCAAGTTTTCAGTTGTAGAAGAAGGCATCGCGAAAGTGGATAGGTGACACTTGCACACCAGATTCTGATAAATCTAAAGAGTTGTTGGTTTCATGCCAATATTGGATTGGGCGTAAAAGGGTGTGTGTCGTGCTTGTTTGGAGTTGCAGAGGCTTGTTTCATGCAAGTGGTTGAGTAGGACTTGCATGCCAGTATTGACTTTCATGATGAGACTTGTGTGTCGTCTTTCAGAAGGGAACCATGTAATATTGTTTCACAGTAGTGATTCAGGGCTTCGTGGAAGTTAGATGATTTCCCATTATCTTCGGTGCAAAGTGAGATTCATCAATGGGTGAAGTTTGGAAATCAACAGAGCATCTACATACAACAGAGTATGTATTCATTATTGATAATAAAGTGACATACAGGTCTATAAACTGTGAGTGGATCCTTTCCAGAGTAGTGATCAAATGAAGAGGAAGAAGGTGATTCTCTCCACCAACAGTAAGCTAGAGAGAGAGAAACATGGAGTGACCCTTGGGAATGTAGTGAGCTAACCCTAAACATTGTGAAGGTAGTTATCCTGGGAATAGAAGTAATCTATCCCAAACCATGTAAAAAATAGTGTGCTTATTGTGGATTTTGTATATCGGCACATTGCCAGCATATGCTCCTTGGACGTAGCCCAATGAGGGTGAACCAAGTAAATTTTTTTGTGTCTTGTGGATTCTTTACATTCAATTTATATTGTGCAATGAGAAAGAGAGAGAAGACTGATTTTCATAATAGAGAGACAGGATCAGAATGGGAATTAATTTTAAATTAGTTTTACCCTGATTCACCCCCCCCCCCCCTCTCAGGGTATTCAGCCTTGTAGACCTAACAATTTTGTTATATGATCCCTTGTATAGAATTAATTACACTTTTTCATGAACACATTTCATGTGTGATACTTAATATATATAATTTATTTCAAATATTTATTTCTAGAACATCGAGCCTCAAAATTGCACGGTGTCTCAATACCTTGTTAAAAATATAATCCACAAAATATAAAAAATTCATACGCAGAAAATTTGAGTAAATATATTCTCCCTAACTTGAGGATTTATGTCCTCGAAAATCCAAAACAAGTGGTTATATATAGAGATGTGGGTACTAAGCATGTATCTGATCCTCATAGTCCCAGGTGGAAACCTGAAGATTCTAATACATCAACTAGACATGAACAAAAGTAATATATTCCCAATGAAGGATCCTCTCCTGAAAATACATGATCTCAAACTAGTACTCTATAAAGGTAGTTCCATCCTTGATTTCTAGGTCATCCTAGCAGATAATGTGCAATGGGTCATGCATGTACCTCATCAATTTCAACATGTTGAATATTTCCTATACTCGGTCTAACATAGATTGTAATTCTAAGTGTCACACCACCACGTCAAATGTAAGAAGTATTTTAATTGGGTCAAATAATCTCAGATATATCCTACTACCCAAGAAAAATATCTATAATCCATGTTTAGGTGAAACCTAGACGATTATATGGCCTCCCTTCTTGAACTCCCAAGACCTCCTCCATCTATCTACATAAGACATATAATGGATTTGTATAGTCTTTATCTACAACTAGAAAATATTATATTTCTTGGTAGTTTCTCATACCAACACCTGAACCTTGAGTATTAACTTACCTAGGGTAGTCCAACAATGTGGTGACCTGCATGGTTTCCCATATGAAGCCTTGAATGGTACCATATTTATGGTGGAATGGTAGATGTTGTTATACTAAATCTATACCAGTGTTATTTGATCATCCTAACTAAGGAAAAATTCTATCATTAAATCTAAAAACATTTCCTTCAAGACCTGAATGGTCCACTCAATCATCCCATTAGCCTATGGTTGAAACGTTGTTCTCAATTGTAAATGAGTTATGGAAGACTCTTGTAATCCATTCCATAACCACGATGTGATGTGAGAATCAATATCATAAATTATTTTTGAGGGAACTCCTTAGATTCATATGATATCCTAAATTTAGAGGCATCCTATGATATCTACTGAACATTTTTCCGAAATTGTTGCATAGTTGAATGACTAGGTGTGTTAGGATATGATCAACCAGATGGTATCATGTCCCATGGATGTATGGGGAATGTATTTCCCAAATTCCATAGGTATCACATACCTCTTACACTCTATTACATCAAGAAGATGAGCTAAACACACTTTAACATGGTCCTCATCATTCACTTACTGTCTAGTAAAGCATTGTGAGGCATACTCTACAACTCCCTACTTCATACAATACCACCAAAATTAATGTAGCAGGTCCCGTTACATCTTTTCCACGATTGGATGTACCACCAAAGGAGACGTATGAAACTCTATCATAACCTCCACCAACAAAATCATTTGTACCTTTGTGCATCCTACGATACTAATTACATGTTCCCACCTTCAAAAAATCTATCAGGAGCATGTCCGATGGATATCTGAGTACTTAGGGTTTAACAGTCATCATCCTCAATTTGTTCCCCACTAACCCGTTATAAGATCAGAAGGGTAACAACTGTCGAATAGAGTTAAGATGAATCTTATCTATCCACAAATGATAAATTCATCATGGGAAACTAATTTGATACACTATTCAGAAATTACAAATTCGATCTATTGTAGAGAGAATATGCTACCATGTTCCTCATCCCAGGAGAATAGAAAATATTGAAGTTATAATCATAGGTGAAATTTAACCATAATATGTATCTCAATTTAGGTTATTCATAGATAAGATATCATTGAGGCTATTGTAATCATAATAGACTATAAACTGCATTCCCATCAGGTAGTTTCTCCACATATTTTGTGTGAATAGTACCACTGCTCACTCAAGATCATGGGTCGCGTAGTTCTACTATTGTGGAATAAAAATTCATAAACCATATGAAATAAACTCCCATCTATATATCAAAACACAAACAAGATTAGTTCCTGACAAACCATATAATATTATATACTCGACAACTTCCTCTGTTAATCTCAATAAGGGAGTGATCATCAATCTCTTCCTGAAATCTAAAAAAGCATGTTGTAACCTCTCTGTCCACATGAAAGGATTCCCATTTTGGGTCTAATATTTCAAAATAGATGATATCCTTGAAGATCAGGTTTGAATCTATAGTAATATCATTCCAAACCAAGTAAGCTCCACCCTTCTATCACCTTCTTGGGAGGATCCTATGCTAAAACTACCTTGACCATTGCCGGGTCCATTTGAACTCTATCTGTTGAGATACCAAGTCCCAAAAAGTGGACCTCATATATCTAGAACTAACACATTGAGATCTTTTGAAAAAATTTATTCCTTAAGATTACACCCATAACCATCCTCATGTGTCTTGCCTGATCCTCCTCATAATCTATGTACACTCGGATATTTCTGATTAATACTACTACAATCCAACCTAATAAAGGAAGAATGATCTTATTCCTGAGTCCCGTGAACATTTCTAGGGTGCTCTTTTTTCCAATGGGTATCACCATGAACTCATAGTGACCATATCAAAATTTTAATTCAATATATTGAATATCCTCATATTGTACCCAAAACTAGTGATATAATGACCTTAGTTCAACCATCAAGAACCATAATACCTCTCTCAAATGATAAAATAGTTCACCGATCCATATTAGTGGACAAATGTTCTTTACAATCACATAGTTCAGGTGTCGGTCGTCCACACATAACCACAATCTCTCATCCACCTTCTTGGTGAACAAAACTTGGGCTTCCCAGGGTGAAACAATGTTTCTAACTAAGTTATTCATCTCTAAGTACTCTTACTAAACCGTCATCTTTGGAATCACTATGAGGTCTTTCCGATATGTTGTTATTGATATTGGTGTCATCATAGAGTATAGATTAATGAATAATTATATCTCACAGTGGGGAGTTAGGACTATAATATACCCAAGGAAGACATACCCATACTTCACCACCATTTAATGGAGTTGAAAACTAAAAAATCTTATGATCCAAGGGTCACACTTTTCAACTAATGAGTAATCAGCCTCATCCCCCATTGCATGATTCTATCCTGTACTACCTCAGTTTTTTTTCACCCATAAAGGAATGCTTTGTTCCATCACTATGGAGACACTGTATAAACTTCATGAAAAATTTAATTTGGGATGAACTACAGATAAAAAATCCATAACTAAGATGTCTTTGTAATGAATCATCGCTTAAACTAATAGATTCCAATTAAAACTCTCACCTCCAAGTGTCAGGTCACACTATCAGCACAATTATGAGATCACTGAGCCATCTCTAGTAGGTGGATCCAAGAACAATGGTTGAGCTAAGGGCTCCACCAAAATCTATATGTCTCGAACAAGATAGGTGGATTAAAAGGAATTACTAATACTTATTTCTATTAGTATTGCAGTAATGGTTTGAAAAAATATCATTCCTAGAATCATTCCCAGAGCCTCAGGGTAATAAGAATAAAAACATGCAGCTTCCCCTACCACTATAATTTAATCTAGTGTGGTCCACATTCGATTAGTGGGGGGTTACAATTTAAAACCTCTACCTCTTCCAGCTATATTCCCATCTCCTTTTCCGCATCCACTCCCTAACGAATCTATATGCTACTACAACTACCTCAACCTTGATAGCATATCCACAGTCTGCCTATAATCTATATAGTGGGTTGGAAAATATCTAGATAGATATCCCCTACCATCACATGAGTGGTACCACCTCTCTATTAGATGACTAGAAAAAGCTTGTGAGCCAAAAAAATAAACCCTATAACCTAGGACCTCCTCCTAAACTTTCTAGCATTTCAAGGGCTTTGAGATTGAGTTTTTCTCCCTAATGTTGAGGTCTCTACACCTTCTTTCCCATTACCGGCAACCACTAGTAGTGTTTTCTCATCCAACAAAACCCTTAACCACAAAATATACCTCTTTCGCCCTTGTATTAGTAGGAATTCATAATGGGATAACACAATAATGGATGTATGTATGTTTAACTATATCTATGGTTCATGAATGAATCAACTAATCATAGACCATATCTATTGATTACCTGTATGGGTTAGTAAATATAGATATATACTCAAATACTATCATGATTCCCTACTAGAGAAACAAAAGCTCTTAGATATGTACTTCCATTTGCATAACCGAAGATAACCTCTCTCTATAAAGGTGCTCAATATCAGACTATTCTAGATTATCCTCATAATAAGATTGGGTCACTGAAACCCTTCACCATTGTGATGATCTATGAAGAAGGCTCATTGCCAAGACCACCATCTGATCTGCTGGTGTTCTGACTAGATAGAAAACATAGGTCGCCATCTCACGCCAGTCCCCAACTACCTATGGATAAGGCTTTCCTCAGAACATGATGGGTCTCTATCACTGAAACTCATCATGTGTGCTCATCCTGTGGAACTCATCTTCTATTACTGTGGGAACCTTCTGCTACTCAATTGGTTGTGGCATAGACATTTCCCCACCTAGAGGTAACAGCTCTGAAAATTGTCCTTGTATTGATGACTAATTAGTGAGGGGGGCATCCTCAAGATGATGATATTGAATCCTTTCAAGAATATATCATAGAGGCATCCTAAAAGTAAACAATATGTACCGTGGTCAATGAATATATCTTGAGAGATGACTCTAAAAAGATATGAAAACCACAACAAATTCCTATATAATGAATGTACCATTATTATTCATGGAACTGGTGTTTTCATGTACAAAGTTAAAACAAGTATGATCGGAGTCATAGTGTATGGATATGTCATCTTCCACAGTGACACTGGAGTCCCTAGCCTAAAATCTGAACTCATGAAACTTAACAATATTTCCCAAAACCAATCCCACATACTCTAGTACTACAATAGAATCAACTTCTCTCTTATCACAAAATCAAGACCTGCCCCAATGGGTACTATGCAATGAATCCCCATGCCCACCACCAATTTTCCATGGGATGGATACTAGCATTGAGTAGGCATAACACAAACATGGGAGGTCTTAGACCAAGTACATGTACACAGACAAATATCTCAAATCACATACATTGAAAAAATGTAAAAAAATGAATGACCATGCATGGAAACATCTAAATCCCACAACCAAAGTATGATAAGATGTAATGGAATGTAAATAAATCCAAATAAAAACCCACCACAAAGAGTTTGATCACATGTCCAATCTAAAAGTAAATATAGTGACCGCTGCCAATATATAGTAGTAAAAACACTCGGTCTGTCTGGTATAACAAAGTATTGTATCGTCGTGGTCCCTCTAGAACACTATCAAAAGGTCAAAAATCTATACAAGAAATGACACATACAATAATATACAATGAAAGGTTGAGTATAAAAATGCCTAATAGGAGCCTCTAAAACCAAAAAGCATTCAATAAAGGAAAAAGACAATATTCTCTACACAAGTATATGTCTACAACACATATAATAAGATTATCCATTAATACTTTACAAATAAACACAGTCTAAAGGTAATTCACAACCATAATTTCAGACTATTATTACAGCTCCATGATTCCAAATAGAACACTTCTTGGAGAACACACTCCATGAGTCTAATAACACTGATGATGTCTATCCGAGATGTAGTTCTCATTAGGACTCTCCATAAAAAGTACAAAATGTATGTCTTAAGAGATACAATACACAGATGAGGATCACACCAAATGATATGGGGAATACCCACAAATCAATAAAGATTAATAATCTATATAGCGTAGTGTTGGTCACAATGATACCATGAACACTACTTAAGGTGTGAAGATGAATAGAGAATCACACTCAGGGATTCATGGAAGGATTCTAACAACTCTATTAATGGAGTCCTATTAAAGGATCACTATTCTATGTTAAGGAGGAGATTCCTTACCAACCCTTTGGGAATGGATATTAGGAACAAACATAATGAATCCTATCCACGATATATAGTACAAGGTCTCAAAACAATAAGGAATCACACAATAAATAGTACTGGTACACACCATGTCGCTTCTACCCCAGGTGCTACTAATGTAAATGGCCTATGTTCATGTATATGTTTGTGTAATTGTACATGGCCTACAACTTCCTGTGTACTTTAACCCTATACAATTACAAGGGCATTCCGGTGTACTATAGTCCAAGCCATGTCCATGTAGGAGTACATGTTGTGCCCAAGACATTGTACTCCATCCTATTTCTTTAAACCCTATTAGGTATCGGCCAAGCCACTGGGGTCAGGTCACATGCCTTGTGATATGATAAAACATCATACGGTACATAAATTAATCCCTAAACCATATGTACCTCAACAAGGGACCCACACTTAACGTAATCCCGGATTAAATTCCTTGTAGATTGGGATTTCCAAAATGTTGCTTATTCTACCTTCCACGTGTGTCAATGCCACCACATCCACGAAATAAGGCTTAATTATTTCTAGAAATCATGGATTTTTTCTAGCTAATCCTCACCATTATAAATCACCATATTCTTAACCTTTGATTAATTTTGAAAATGACATCATTCATTGTTATTCATTATGCGCCTATGAATGTAAATTCAGGTATCCAAAATTTTCTGATATTCTATTGATTCCATTATCTCGCAACTATCATGTTGTGATGGTCCAAGATCTAAAATGTGGAATTTTTCGACCACGAAATGGGTTCAAAATGATTGATTCATCAGGGTTGGTCAAACCAGAGTTCTAATGAATAACTCCCACAGTGAATATAGAATGAGGAGAGAAAATAACAATGAAATATCAAGAGGAAAAGACCTCGTTCGATGTTCATGTTGACCTAGATTCAATTCTATTAGAAAAGAGAACATAGAGATAATAATTAATCACAAATAAATTCTAACAATAATGATCTCTACAATAATCCCATCTAAAATATCGACAATCCGTAGATAAATAAATTTGTGGATTGATCTCTTTTCATTGTAGAAATCAAAAAGGGGAAAGAAAACCAAATCAACAGACATCATACCTTGATATGGATCAATTGTTGTCAAGTAAAGAGTCAGAATCATCATCATTGAAGAAATTATCAAATTCCATTATACAAAATTCAACGATAATTTATTAGGTTATTATTCATCTAGGATATATCTTCCAATGATCACCCCAACGGATTCAATGTTTTACGGCTAACCCCAAAATTTCATCAAAATAGTCTACTTAAATACATGTCAGTCATTGAGTAAACGAATTGAAAATAAAATAATTAATTTAATTATTATATTCATTTCACATCCGTGAAGATTGATTCTAAAACACCCCACACCAACAGAGGTTATGTCACACCTAGGGTAAAAATCATGTTTTGAACTCAAAGATGCCATTAGATTTCTGATCTTGGCCCATGTTGATAAGTTATTCAACTTTTTCAAGAATAATGTGCATGTGTTATACTTAATATATTTAATATATTTCAAAACATTATTCAAAGCCTCATAATTTCACATCATCTCAATGCCTAGACATGAAAATAATCTATACAACAACCAAAAAATAATATATTGAAAATCCGATTCATTACATCCACATTCACCAAGGCCATAACTGACATATGTGTGGACTACATAGGAACAACACATGAAGTAATAGAGCTTTTATAGTGGTGGAAATAGTCTACCCAATATAATACAATGAAATAAAAATGTGACAAAATGTAAAAAAATCAAGTCAATCTCATCGTACGAGAGGTGACTCGGTGGAAGAAATAGAGGAAAATCTATATAATCTCAAAAACATCAAATCCCATTGGAACATGGGAGGCCTAGTAATAACTGTTCTAATCCATAAATGGTCATCTCAATTATCTTACTAACAACCATTGATGGTCTAAATATAATGTGTAATCAGATAAATACCCATATCTCCAAAAAGACCACCAAAATTTTTAATTCACTATTCTTCGTTATATCACATCTCAATGGCATCCCAAGGGTGTCGTACGAGTCATTATACTCAAATAACTCCATACATATCAATCATTTACAACCACCAAAAATCCAAAAAAAATCTAATGATATACTACTCAAATGAATCACACCCATTGGTTGAAGGAGTACCACATTGTCAGGTTCATATATACCATACCAATGATCAATAATTCCTCGAGGAATCTCACTCCAAATCGCATATAACACATTTTTCTTGGGTGACACAATGTATATGAGAGAGTGGATTTGAAATTTTAGAAAATATAATTAGCACACCAGAACCCCACCATGTTTCTCATGGGGTTTACCAAATAGTCAACCAATTTCACCTCTCAAATAGTTTAGGATGGAAAAAAATCATTCAATTGCGATCAATGTGGAAAATAATGGATATAATACTCATTTAAAAAAAATATTTCCAAAATGAAAAAAAACATGTTTTATCAACAAATAAATAATAGGTTGTATGTATCAAGAGTTGGGGCCTCTACCACAGATCCAGGAAAAGGATGCACTAGGTTTTATCAATACTAAACAAAATGTAATCATAAAAGGGGGTCCTTTATTAGTTCCATTATTAGCACAGGTAAACTTTTTTTATAAAAAAAATATTAATTTATATAAAATTAATATATTTATACTCAAAAATAATTTTTATTTGTATACTTTAAATAAAAAACACATGTTTATAAGTAATATATATCTATTAATAATTAAAATATATATAATATTTAAAAAAACTCGTTATGGGACTATAATTAAAGAAATATATATATAAATAATTAGAATATTATAATAAATTTTATAAAATAATAAATATAGATATTATAATTAGTTCTATGGCCCCTATTCAAGGATGACACACAAAGATAGAAAAATGTTACAAATTATAAAGGAGATGGCGGTTCAGGTTCAGAGAATCTCTCTCTATGACGAAAAACGGTAGGGTTTTGTTCTCTGATGACTCTAAGTCTGGTTGATTTCTTCAATCTCTTATAGGTTGTTGTTTCTCCATTGAAGAATGTAGTCAATGGTCCTAGCTCATTGTGTAATGATCCTCCAATTGTAGTTCCAGCAAATGATGCCTCCCTAAAGAGATTTGAGGGAGAACTTGCTAGAGATGTGTATGGCCTATGAATTAATGGTAGTGATCGATTCTCTCCTAGCCCTTGGTGTGGTGAAACTTCTACTAATAATTGGATTTCATGTAATGGTGCATGAGAAATATTATAATTGAAATCTTGTTTTTTTAAGGAGTGAATTGAATCGTGGAAGCATTCAATCATCCCATGGTTTAGCTTGCATTAGTCTATCTTTTGGAAACATGACGTTCTGAGGACACATATTTCTTAGATCTAGGGATTTAGTGAGTTGAAAACTGTGTCTCTTGGTTTGAATTTAATTTATATCAATTTGTATTATAATTAGTTAAAAATTAGTTCTTATAGTACCGTGTTCGTTAATATTTTTCAAAGGATTCAACAATGTCAGAATTGGCATCCCTTGTTTGACCCTTTTAAGGATATGAAAATTGTTTCTTGGTACTTGATTCTTTTCAATGGCACTCAAGAATCTTTTGAGATGTGTCCATGGTTTTTGGTACCCCAAATAAGCATGATAAGGATACATGAATAATCATGTAAGGTCATTTTGATCATATGTTAGATGATTTTCATTTATCCTTGCCTCTTGTTGAGATAGTTTATTTGATTGCTGATGATTTTAAATTTGAAATAGGTATTGATTTTGAGCTTGTACATTATTTTTTTCTTAATTTGTCACATATTGGACATGTTAGTTAGAATTTTCACTGAGTAAAATGATGTTGTAATTGAATAAAATATGGGAATTTGGCTGAATTATTTAAAATTAAGATGCCTACTACATGTGAACCCCCTTCTGGGAAGAAGAACACTGGTTTGAAAAATCCTGCACACACTAAGGTAAATTCAGTATCTGGAAATGGGAATGGTGGAGTCTCTTCTTTTTCTAAGGATTTTTCTAGGAAACAGCTTATTTTAAGTAATTTTTTTGGAACTGGGAATGTTGGTGTGTAAGGAAATTCCTCTAGTACTATTATTAGTGGAGAAACATCACACTCAAAATATGGTGTTGCTTGTTATGATCAAGATGATTTGTATTTTTAGATTGATATTGTATTTTTATGGAAGATCTATTTTCATCCAAATATAAACATGATTATGGATCAACTCAAAGTGTTGGGTATACTTTTTCTGGAAACCATTCTCATATTGCTATGAATTTGGTCTTTGGTTCCCCTATGCATTTGGATGCTTCAATAGCTATTGTTGAATCTAATCCTATTGACGATGTGTGTATTCTTTTTCCAATTTCTATTGGTTCTAATTTTGATGCTAACAATGGTGTAAAGGATTTTCTGGAAGAGGATGGCATAGTTCTAATGGTGAATTTTAGTAATATTATTGCATAGGGGCATGCAAAATCTGTGCATTCCCTGCTACTTCTCTATCGGTCATCTTGGTCCCTCCCTATGTTACTGAAATGGACTATGTTTCTCAGTAGCTTGTACTGTTTGCGTGTGCTCATATTTTTAAAATAATCAAGCCTGTGATAGGACTTCCTAATTCTAGTGTTGTCTAACACCAATTATTTACTATCCTAGAATCTATCAATTGTCAAAATATTAATGAAATATACAGAGAGACTTGGGAGTGTAAAGGTAAAAATATTTCATCAACACCAGTGACAAAGGACTCTGTCGCCAAGATGGTTGGATCTAAAGAGTAGCACTCATATAAGGGAACAACAGTGTAAGGGATAATCATTGAAAGAGCTAGAGTTGGTGGTGTTGGTCTAGCTACTATGTTGTAAGATCAAATTACTGATGAACAAAATAGTGTTGTTGATGAACTAGTTGACACTGATGCGACTGGTGGGTGGCAGTCCCCAAAATTGTAGGACCCCAAAACACCCTGAGTTGCGAAAGGTGAATTAGGGTGTCATATTTCTCTTTAAATGAGATTGATCTTGTTCTCATGTTGGTAGGAACTCATTAAACATGTATTATGGATAAGAAAAAAATTAAAATAATCACACTCAAAGAGACAACACAACAACTTTACTTGGTTCACCACTACGGGTTATGTCTAAGGAGCATAGCCAGAATGTGTGTCAGTCATACCAAATTATAGAATTCTTCACTACATGTGGAATACAATGGTTCATAAACAATCACTCTATGCTAGGCACAATTTCATTGCAACTGTTTAGTGATAGCTTATAAAATCTGTTAGATCACTTCTGTTGAATTCCCCTAACACACTTCCCTAATAGAAGTCTAACTCAGTTTAACAACATTAAGGTATCTTTAATGATTAAACATTGAATCATGCATCCTCAAACTAGAATGGATGCAATTTTGAAGTCCTATTTTAATCCATAGATTTATATCATGTTCCCCCACACAGGAGGGTTGTTGAAACTACTATTTCCAACTAATTTGGTCACTTTATTGGCATCCTTGAATTTTCTACATGATACTCTACCCTTCCACGTACTATGTTCTAGGTATGATATGTGGATCAACTCCTTAGAGTACCACGTCTGTTTCCACGTACCATCTAGATCCACAACGTACTTCCCCACTCATCTGCATACCAATCCTACTGCTCCGCATACCAGATTCATATAATGCCTTCTTAAACCACCTTCCAAAAACATCACATAATTTTAATATTGCCTCTACATATTACATGTACCACCCTACTTTCTCTACGTCTTTCCTTTCTCCATGGCGTAATGCAAGAGCTTCCACTGTGAACCACAGTCTCTTCCGCAGACTCTCCTTCGCGAACCACTTCATACTTCAATGCATTTTTTTCCCGAAATATTAATCTTCATTCCATCCCACGAAATGAAACGGATTACTACTACTTATATAAACACTAATGGATATGAAAAATCCAATAATCCAGTATTTACTAAATATTTGATGTGGCACCACCTCCATCGTGTACCATGCATCTCCCACAAACTAGGATCCTCACCGTAAACTATCTTCCTTTCTGCATACCACACACCATCACTAAAAACCATTATTTCATTCGGAAGAAATTCATATATCACATTCCTCCACCAAAAATGATATGTTTCAAACAATTTTAACTTCCACAAATCGTAGAAATCCCACGAATCACCCACATTTCGTGTACCACATGCCCTTACCGCAACCTGTAACTACAAACCATTTTAGGATTTGCGAACCACTTCATGTACCATTAATGCTCCATGACACAGGGCTACGAATCATTAATATAACATGGTACGTGGTCCATGTTTTTAGGAATCTGTTTCCCTTATTTTTACAAAAAAACAAATTCAGTTTCTCATCATGCCCACTCCTTAATGAAATAGCATCTTTTCCATCATCAAAATCCTGTTTTTGAGTCCCAGAAGTATGGAAAAAATTGGGAAACTGCACCACCTTCAATACTATATTCTACCTAAATTTTATGAAAACATTCCATGAAAACACCCTACTCATCCATGTGAATATTGAAAACAAACACAAACCAAATTCAATTACTATCAATGAACATACTTTGTTCCAATAACCAACCCACTTTAGGTTTGTTGGAAATATCCCAATAAATTCACTGAAGCACTAGATGCACTCAAAACCAAACCTGATATACAAGAAACAACTCAACCAACTCTATAATTCTACATGAGAAATGAAAAATGTAGAAAACAAGAGGGAAGACATGAATTGAGATCTTGTGTTTTTGAATGAAAGCCCTCATTGTTTCCTAACACCACATTTTTTCTCCATTCACATTATCCCCTTTGTAACTTATTGAATTTATCTTTTCTCCCCCATTTTATCATTCAAGACTTGATATATTATCCATCTTGAAAGTCATTTCATCCTCCTCTTTTGAGCAACTGAATTTATCCATTCTCCCCCATTGGCAAAAAACCCAAATAACGGAATCTAGTTTTGTTAAGCCAAGAAACATGCTCCCTTGGATCGTTTCACCCCAAAAACATGCAATAATTTCTGAAAATGATTAAAATAGTTATAAAAACTGGTGAGAGGGGAGTTTTGTGACCTTTTCATTCACTGGGAAGTGGTTGAACACCGGGGTTCGGCTGATGTTTCTCGAAGACATCCACTAACAGTGGGAGAATGATGAACATGATTCTTGGTAAGATCAATTACACTCCTTTTGTGAATGTGAATCACCATTGGTTGATTCAACTCATCACCAATATCTATTAGTTGTTACATCATCAAATGTAGCTATGTGCATGCCTTTGAAGCACAGATATACTCAACTTCAGTAGTACTCAGAGAAGTGATTTCTTGTTTCTTACTCCACCATCGCACAAATTTCTATCCAATAATGAATTCACTACCAATTTTGTAGTTTCTATCAAAAAACTTCTATAACCTTGTCATCATAAAAAATGATGACAATTTACTATCTCTTATAATAGTAATGTGTAATCCACAATTGTGAGTTCCTTCAGATTGAATTAAAAGCAGGATTCTAAGCACATGGAAAATACAATATATGGTCGTGTTGCTATTATGTACAATATGCTTCCAAAGATTGAACTATACATTGTGGGATATAAATATGTTACATCCTCATTATTTCTCAGTCTTGTACCAACCACAATAATAGTTTTCATTTCAATTTATACTTTCATGTGGCTAGAAAATCCATCCACTAATCCATTGTTGATGCCCCTATGTATAATATCATCCATATTCTCAAGCACCATATACCAATATTCTTATAAATTATTCATTTGAATATTATGATCAAAACCTCATATTTATAATTAGAGCTTCTTTATATTATAACCCAGAAGATAATACTATGATTTTGGGGAAAATTATTTAATTTAAACTCTTTCTTCTAAAACTACATTCTGATATGTTTTTTAGAATTTTAATATGATCAAATATAGTCTATTCACTAGAGTAGTTCTTTCTTTGATTCCAATTCCTTCAACATGGGAATTTCCTTTACATAATTGGTTTTCCTTGTTTCTGATCGTATTTCGATATTCTGGTCAAGTAACAGGATCCCATGGTTGGTTCATGCCAATCTGTTCTAGTTCTTTATTCATTCCTTTATCCCATGTTTCCGCATTCAAACATTATTAAAAAGATATTGTTTCCATAATATAAATGAAGGTAGACTGTGCACCATTCCTACTTTGTTTCCACCTCTAGGGAAATTATTCTCAGCATCTTCATAAGGTTTGATCTTCTCAGGAATAGATTTCAAGGAATTTTATTATGGAGAGTACAAAAGAATGGGTCCTCATCTTGTGAATTTCTACATTGGATGACTTTCACAACTTAGTTTTCCATGTTATCCAGAATAGAAAATCCTTTTCTTCATTCAAAGGAACTCCTCAATCATTTTTTCATTTACATATCATCTGAAGAATCGATTTTTAGATGGTTACTTCTTCACCTAGGCTATCAAGAATTCAAATCCCTATCTACTTCTTAGGTTCTCGCCCATATATTTTTCATCACCTTCAATTCCCTGCATTATAAGCACACATATAATTCAAAGATGATTACAGGAATATGGTGGCACTTCCTTGCATCATCAGTGTGAACTACATGGTTGAGATGCCTTTCTCCACCAAGTTCCTCCATTCTATAATGTATTAATTCCTTAAAATCTACCCACAAGTTCTGATCGATTTTGTTGTTTCATGGATCTCTCTAAATTTTCTTCTACTTTATGTTGAGATTTTTGCTTCTTAATAGCCATTCTGAATGATACATTCTTATGCCTCTTCAAAGATAAATATTTCTCTGGTATTAAGGTTATGAATCCATTTTAAATGTGAACATATGCCATGAATCACTCACAAAAATATCCTTTAGCATGATATCTGAATTTTGATTACAAGAACTAATGACCTTTTTCCACATCATGTGGGGCCTTTTTTTTCACTTTCACTGGCCTTGGTATGTGCATTGTCAATTTCATCATTTTTTCAAAATAATCTGGCCAAAAAACTAACATGTCCTTTGGAAGTGTAGTAGTAGTTTTGGATCTTTCAAATGAGTTCATATGAGTGATCTCCCTCTTAGTAGTTTTTTGGATGAACTCCTCTTCAAATTATTGGATTTAAAATAAATGGTTCTCTCAGCTACCTTACATGATATCTTTATAGGAGAATCTGTGTTCACAATAATCTTATGGTTTTTTCACAAGGTTGTTTCATCATACTTTTTTGGCTTGGTGTTCATCTTCTCTTATCAATAGTGAATGCACATATATATGATAGTGTACCATCATTTTCACCACTCACATTTCATACTTCCCAAATGTTTTCAATAATTCCATATCTTTTTGCAGTAAAAATATTCTTCTAGACATTCATATGTTGTTTCTTTATCTATAGATTTCTTTCCTATGAGATATTCTTCCTTTGTGATTTTATATTTTGATGATTGTATTGAAAATTTAATCATAAATTCCCAAATCTATTATAGCATCAACATTTACCCACAAATCTTGAATTATTATTATCTATTATATATGGTTCTTGGGTCTTCCTCATGAATTTTGGAACTCACTATGGGGAAACAGATTCCATACTCATCCTCCTACCCACCCTCTTCATTGTGGTAGGATTATTTTATAGTTTCTTCATCCATAATTGTCCAATATTTTTTTATAGCTTTCAATATCTATGATAAATGTTTTAGAGAAATTAGAAATATTTGGTTTGGATGATACATATTTCTCCTCTGTTGGTTGAGATAGATCATCAGAAGATTTCATGAAAGTTTTATCACATGTTGGAGGTTTTACAACTTTTGAAGCCACCAATGAACATTTAGTAGCCACAAAAAATGTTCCCCTCTTTTTTGATGTCTCAATATATGTATTCTCAATATTGGAAAACTAATTTTCCAAATCTAGATATTTCATATTAAGAGAGATTTTATTTTTATCTATCATAATCATATATTCTTCAGAGTTTTTCATCATTATAACAATTTCTTCTTCATGAAGATTCAATTTATGCTAAATCAAAGAGACATGTTGCTTGATATTCTTGGATATTCCATCTAATATATAGAACCTTGAATTCAGTGCAATTTTTCTGTTTCTCTTCTACCACATGGTTTCTTTCTTCCATAGCCTTATTTAACTCCTCCTTCTATTCAACATATTTGAAATTTTTTGAGGAACTTATTCCATGTTCCCTCTTCATTGCTTCAAATTATCCAACTTGTATGGAGATACTATAACATTATAAAAATTCTTATTCCAATACCGCCTCCATAGAATCTTATTTTTTTTCTTAGCGGGGTTATTTTTTCATTCATACCTAGAATTACATCACAGAAATGAGTGACTCTATATTTCGGAATGTCATGAAAAAACATTCATAACCTATCAATTAGAAACTCTTTTGGGGTTTTAGATTGATCATCATCACCACTTGGGTTGGAATACATACACTTAATATAACTTTCAAATTTTAAAACATGTTCCTCCTGATCACACTAACATCCTGATTTAGATGAGGTAGAAAGTTTGTCCTTAACTTTTGTGGAAACCCAAACCCCATGCTCTTCATATTTGAAGACTGTATGAATTCATTTTCATAATAGAATGGAGAACCAGATACTACCTCTTATTTGGATAAGAGGTACTTCTTCAAATATCTATTCTATTTATTTTTTGGATTTGTCATGGTCTTCATACGTATAAACTTATGATCAGATATAAATGAATCTTCAACATGACCGTTACTCATTTATGACTCAGGAAGGAATACTAAATTCCTCCACTAAATAATATTATTGTAGACTATCCATCATATGTCAACCTATCTCTGATACCACTTGTAGGACCCAAAAAAAATCCAGAGTGGGGAGGGGTGAATCATGGTGGAATCTTTTTCTTTTAAAGTGATCGATCTATTTTCCATGTTAGTAGGAGACAATTAAACATGTATGATGCTTAAGAAAAATAGTAAAAAAATTACATGAAAATATATCACACATAACTCTTGCTTGGTTCACCACTAAGGGATACGTCCAAGGAGCATACGCCGATAATGTGTTAGTTTTACAAAAATCCACTAATCTTAACTAGATGTGGGATACAATGTTTTGTCTATAGTCACTCTGTGTCAGGAACACAGCATTTAAGAATGTTCATGGATAGCCCATGGTATCCGTCAGATCACATCCATCAAATTCCGCTAGATCACAGCTCTGAGAGAAATCTAACTCAGTTAATTGACTTGAAGGTTACTTCAATGGTAATGTATTGAATCATGCATCCTCAACTAAAAATTGATGGTATATTGAAGTCTCGTTTTCATCCACAAATTCATATCATTTATCCCGACACTGGTGGGGTATGGAAACAAGTTTTTCAAATTGATTTGGTCACTTTATATGCCCCTTGAGTGTTTTGTGTACCACTCTCCTCTTCCATATACCGAGTTTTGGGTATTCTATGTGGATCACATCCTCCATGTAGAATGTCTATTTCTACATACCGTATAACTCCACCGCATACTACCTTGCTCCTCAACATAACAGTCCTTAACCTCCACATACTAGCTCTGTATACTTCCTTCATAAACTTACTTCTGCAAACAACCCCAACATCACATACTTCCTCTACTTGCTCAGCGTACAATCCTTTTTGCTCCTTGTATAGCGTTGCTCTTCCATGTAATTCAATAGCTTATTCTGTAAACTGCAGTCTCTTCTACATATTGTTTTTGCTTATATAGATAGTTCCCTGCAAATATCATCTTCTCCTCTGCAAACCACTTAGGACTTCACTGGATTTCATCCTGAAATTTTACTCTTCATATTGTCTCACCAAATGAAAGGTACTACTACTCCTTATATTGAAACATATGGATCTAAAAAATACTCTAATCAAAGGTTACTAAATCATTGATGTGGCATTGCCTCCACCGTATACCATGCATCTCCCACGAACTGTGAGCCTCACCGCAAACCATCTGCTTTCCGCATACCACACAACTTCACTGCAAATCATTCCTTCATGTGTTTTTCTTCTGCGTATCGCATGCCACCACCATAAACTATCTTTCGTGAACCATTTTGTTTCCTCAAATCATATAAATCCCACAAACCTCTAGCATTCCATGTACCATGCGCCTTCACCGCGAACCGTCACTACAAACCATTTTTGGTTTAGTGAACTGCTTCACATACCATTCATGCTGCATGTAATGTGGCCATGAACCATTCCTGAAACATGGTATGTGGTCCATGTTCTGAGGTATGGGGTTCCCTTATTTTTTCAATTTTCTTTATCATTTCACATATCATTCACTCCTACGTGAAAAACAATCTTTTACCAATATCAAAATCCTAATTTTGAGGTCCAAAATTTTGGAAAACACTAGGAAACTGTGCCAACTTAAATTCACATTTCAACCTAAATTGTATGACCACATTCATTGAAAACCCCATCATCATCCGTGTGTAGATTGAAAAAGAATAAAAACCACACTCCATTATTATCAATGAACAGCCTTGGTTCCCATATAAATAATGGCACAGGGGTAGACACCCATGGCCTCAAGGTATTTTTTGTGGATGGGCAGGCCAAAAGAAATGATGAGGTTTGTTCTCTTTATTTTGTGACGATGGTGTGTTTATCATCTTTAACCAGAACCGCCTATCTCTTATGTTTTCAGGTTGCTTTCTACTCTTTTTTTATAATATATTTTTTGGGCCATGTGGTCTCTCTATGGTCTACGCTATTCTGGAACTTTTTCAAATATATATATTTATAATTATAAATATAAATAAAAAAATATATCTTTTTAAGGAATCTTCTAAATAAATATATTGATGTGTGGGTATAATTGAGGTGCATATATGTTATTTATTCAACATGAATGTTCATTTACACATTACACCCTTATTATCACTCATGTTTTCATTAGGGGATGAATCTTTTTTTATTATATGTACTTTACTAGGTATATTATTCTTTCGTGTTATACCAATAAATCTATTATATTCTAAAATATAATTATAAATTTGTAATAAATATATTTATTATTATAAAATTTTAAATATGTATAAATATTTTTAAAAAATATTTATATATAATTATATGTATAACTATATATATCAATAACTATAAAAATATAATAGATATATCTATTATATATATATATATATAATTATATACAAATATTTATAAATATATTTAGTTATATTTATAATTTTAAAGATATATATATTTATATATAATTATAAAATTATAATAAATATCATTATTATATTTGTAATGATATAAATATTTATAATAAAATAAATATATTTATAAAAATATAAAAATATTTATAAATAAAAATATTTATAAAAATATAAAAATATTTATAAATAAAAATATTTATAAAAATATAAATATATTTATAAATAAATATATTTATAAGTAAATATATTTATAAATATATAAAAATATTTAGAAATAAATAAAAATAGTTATAATTAAAATTATAAATAAATATATATATATATTTACAAAATTACAAAATTACAAAATTATAATAATTATATTTATTATATCTATTTATATAAAAAAATTTAAAAATAATTCTAAATATTTTTAAACATAATTCTAAATAAATATTGATATATTTAAATAATTATAAAATTATAAAAAATATATTAATTATATATATTTATAAAATTATTAAAATATTTGGTATAATTTTACAATTTTTTATAAATATCTATATATTATTAATTATAAATTTAAATAAATACATATTCATTATAATTTTTAATTAAGAATAAATATATATTAATTTATAGTTATAATTATATATAAATATATACCTTTAAATAATTGTAAAATTATAAAATATTTATTATTCTTATAATGTTAAAAATATATATAACTAAATAAATATATTTATAAATATATAAAAAGATTTATTAACAAATATAAATATATATAATTTTAATAAAAAATAAATATAGATATACTTAAATAATTATAAAATTATAATAAATAAATAAATTATATATATCAAAACAATTATAAAAATAAAAAATAAAAAAAATATAATATTATAATTTTTAAAATATATATATATATATACATTTTTATTATTTATAATTATAAATAAATATATATTTAATTAAATATTTATAAATATAAGTAATACTATTATTTTAATTTTTTATTTACTTAAATAAATATATAAAAATTTATAGTAATAAATAAAAATAAATGTATATTTATTTATAATATTATTAAATATATATAATTATATAAATATATTTATTATATAAATAAATATATATAAATATATATGTATTTATAGTTACCATTATAAATATATATTTTTAATATATAATAATTTTATAAATATATATAATAATATTAATAAATTATTCTCATTATATATTTATCAGCACTTTTTTGGCGCTGGTAAAATCTTTCTTTATCAAAGCTATAATTTTAGTGTTGATAAAGACACCTTTTATCCGTGATTATTTTATCACTGTGGAAGGTCTCTCTTTTCAGAGCTAAAAAAATGATGATAAAGGCATGTTTTATCAGTACATTCTAATTTAGAATAGATAAAATATACCGTTATAAACACATTTTAACTAGCATTGATAAAAGAATTAATTGATTTAATAAATAATCCATAACATTTGACTTATTCTCCCACATATAAACAACTCTCGCAGAAGCTTACCACCACCGCCTCCGACCTCTCCTCTGTCATCGACCCCTTCTCTATGTCGAACCCTCCTCTTCCCAAACCCCTCATCCACCACTGTTAATACCACATATACCACTGTTAATTTCTTTTATTTCATGAACCCACCTCCACCGTGAACCCCTTCTCAACTAATGAACCCCACCTTCACCATAATCCCCTCAGCTACGAACCCACCTCGGACGTGAACTCCACCTCCGCAACAAACCCCTATGCGATCTCCGTTGCTACTGCCACTACCACCTATGACGAAACCGCTACAACTGGACCATATTACTACCTTTGGACCTCCAAATACAATCTATGAAATTTTATTTGGAATTTATATATAATAAAATATTATAAATTGGGTTTTAGTGTTCATAATATTTTTTATTTAAGAATTATATATTTGGTTTTATTAATTAGTATGAGACAATGGTTTTTTATTATTAATGTGTCTGATCGGATTTTTGGGAATATTCTATATAATTTTTATTAAATGGGTTTAGTCCCATGAAATCATTATTTGACATAGGAGAAGAGAATAATGTTAGGAGGATAAAATAGAACAACAATTGAACACAAAATACTTGAAATCATTTTTAGTAGATTCTCTTACTATGTGATGTGATGGTTTGGACCCTACCTCGAGGGTGTCATCCCATCCTCCTAGTTTTTACCTGCACCCCAAGCCCATCATCATCATCATACTATTCATCAATGATGTCCTCCTTCTTGGATTCATCTCTAGCCACACTGTCTTTTTTCTTCCCATCATCATCTGAATCCTTCGTCTTGTCTTCACCTCCATCCATGATGTCTCTTTTCTTTTATTCTAAATCATTATTAGCTGAATCTAGATGTTCAAATGAGGCATTAGTACATAAAAACCTATATAAATCCCTATATCGAGCATGAGAAAAGATGTTTATTAAAGAAGAACCAGCTGCATTCAGTTTCATTGCCTTCCCCTTATTGCCTTTTTTTGTTGATTTCGTATGTTATCACATGCCTCATTTCATTTAAAATGGGATAATCAGTCTGTTCCATATGATGATCATCAGGACTCTCACCAAGGCATTGTAAGGAGTTTCCAAGATCCCTTGAGGTTGTTCAATATTTAATTTTGATAGAATCGAGGGTGTTTTCCATTTTCATGGGTCTAGCTTTTATATTAGAAACATCAACTAATCTGGTGTCCAATAAGCCTAAAATAGGAGCAGGTAGTGCCTTTTCCACACCAACATTAAATCCACCTCTTTCATTTGGTTATAGGTAATTTAATTTTTTGGGATCTGGTGTCCATCAAGGAGTGTAGTGATAATAGGATCTTCATGAGATACAATTTTTTTACCAATTATAGAATGGTTGTTTTAATAGAACCCTCATTTTGAAAAGATTCATTTGATTTAGGAGGATATGAGTATACCTTCATTGTTTAAACATCATGAGTGATTTAATTATTCTCTTTATTTTTGTGGGAATCTTTATTATTGATCTTCTTTGATGTAACATCCTCTAAAACAATCATCTAATTTTTTTCTTTTGAAAAACAATTGTGTTTTTTTTCTAAATCTATCACGAGCCTCTGCCTATGCTAGGAATTATTTCTCGAATTGAGTTTCAATAGATTCGGTATCATTTTTATCTTCCTTTATAGATTTATTCAAGATATATTTTATGGAGAACACCAATTCATTCACCTCATCTTCTTCTTCCACATCTGCACAGGTAACAAATGTTCTTACTATGGGATTTATCATCCATTTTTGTAACATGATAGGAGTCCAATATTTGGATTTTTCTGAAATCCCAAGATTTCCAGTTAATCTAGACAGTTGTATCACTATTATAAGTGATTATGATTTTTTTGGGAGGGTCGTAAGGAGGTTCTTTATTTGATTACATCTTAGGATAAACCTCATACCCTTGGGTAGATTTTTTACTCTCTGTTATTATACAATGTACCTCATTATGAACCTTCAACATATGTCAAGAACAAACAATACTAGATCGAAAGTTGGACATTAAGTGTCCAATAAAAAAAATCAAAATATAAAGGAATTTTTTTACACAAGATTCAATGTATGATTTCATCTTTGGGCAGATAATACCTCATTATCAATCAAGGAATAACTTAAATCAATTTCAAATAAAATTTTGTAAGGTGACCAAAATTGTACTTTTCAGTAGCCATATCAATTGGGATTGGTATGCCCATCACATAGGAAATTTTATAAATTACTTAATAGTTCCTTAAGTCCTAGTTTGAACCATAACTTTTGACCCAAACCTAAGAAAAGGTATCATTAAAGTCATAGATATTGAAATTAAATTTCCATTCATTGACTGAAAGAGTTCATGTCATTAATTTTAATAAGCCAACGCTTTATGATCGACTCTTCAATTTAGGAGAAGAAAAAAGGAGAGAAAAAAACATCATAGAGAAACAAATTTTAATTATTGGAAACCCAAAATAGCAACATGGTGATCAATAAGATTAAAAATTTTCCATGGTTGCGAACATGTAGGTAAAGAAATTAGGGAAATAAATGAGTTCTTATAGAGATGTAACTACTCCAAAATCACCCCCTCTGAGGCTGACACAAGATACATAGTTCCCTTTCTAACAATCCATTGAGTAATAAAATTCTCTAAGAATACAAAATAACCTTCCAATGAACCGTAGAATGATTATATTATAAAGATTCATCAAATAACTACACCTTCTTCACAACATTCAATGTATAAGATGTGTATTCACTCTGATAATCATATAAGAAGAGGTTTAGTCCTCTTGGGTATATAAATTCAAGCTTCTACCCTTTTTGTTTCACTATAATTTTCTTTGAAACTTTTTATAAATTTTTAGGTATTATTGTGTATGGCATTGGTGCAATTTGAATTGCTGAAATTTGATTGATATAAATGTCAAAACATGATTGGATGAGGCATTTTGATATAATAGAAACAATATAGTTATTGTTTTATGTGAAAAGTACCAGGATTGGTATTATAATGGAGTGATTCTAGTGAATAGTTTGGATAAATTATAATTTTTTAATGGATAAATATGATAAAACACTTTTATGTTGAAACATATTGTGAATGTGGGATCTGAGTATGGGTTTGGATTAACATTTTGATGTTTGATTTAGAATGAATCGGTGTGATTTATATGTGTGGTTTTATAATATATATTTGTAATTTTATCATTTTTATTAATGGTTGTTGATGTGTATGGGTATGCTCCAATGGTTATTATACCATGTTGACATGATTGTTTAATAAATGTTTTTCATCAATTATTAGTTTTTGTATTTTAGAAAAAACCTAGTGGGAATATTTAGTAGGAGATGTTATAATTATAGAGATATGAGTTATAATATTATGGTCACACATTTATAGTACCGGTACTTTATGTCTCGCACTAGCTACTAGAATTTTCTTCTCAAGGTGGCCATTAATAGTGATTTGATTATATGGAATTTGTATTGAAACAAAATTCTAGGGTGAATATTCTCTTAATATTTCAACATAGATTATCTCCATATGACTTCAGTAGGTACCCCTTGATGATGGATTCATGATATATTATTATTATTATTTTATCTTATTGTTGTATCTTGGTATATTATATTTTCCTGAAAAGAAAAAATATGTTTTGTTAGTTTTATATACTCAACACTTTATAATAAAATTATTTTCATTATTTTTTCTAAGACTATAATTTTTTGGTTTTTCGTAAAAAAACTAATGGTATAAAATCATTGATGAAATCTTACTAGGTGCTTTTCTCAGACAATAAATAAACACATTGGTACATATAAAGACTTATTTTTCTATGATATTGGTAAACAGAAATGATCATAATTTAATAGTGGTGTTCTATATTCCCTTGTTAAAGATTTAATGATAATTGTATATAAATGTCACAATATGTAATAAAGATATAATATTCATTTTTCATTATTTTAATATATTTTCTATAAAGTTCATCTGTAAAAAATAAATTTATTTTCGGTTTACCTTTACATGTTGGATTATTTATTAACCTTTTGGGGATTTATATTTTCTAAAATTTTGGTTATTTTTTATTAATATATCTTATATAAAGTGTATCTCTTGGGATTTATGTATACGTGAAAATGCCTATGTGTCTCTCTTAAAAATTTTCAAGTGTTTTGAAATGTTTCTTAAATAATTATATGGGTTCAACATACCCTTTCTTTCTTCTAAATAACTTTTAAACAATTTAATCAATCATCATGGACTTAGGTTGCATGCCAACTGTTTATCAACTGACCCTATCCGACTTCATAAAGGGATGTGAATGTTTTGAAAGTTTCTTTAAATGTAGTTTCATTTTAACAATGTTCGTGTAATGTTTTAAATGAAAAATTTTAAAATATCTAGGGGTTTCTTTCATTTTAAATGTTTAGGACTGTTAGGTTAGGAGGATTCATTGAATTCCTAAAAATGTAATTTTGGATTTGTGAAAGAGTTATTGGAATTTATTGGTTTATTTTAAAATGGTTTAGTTTTTTAAAATATGAATTTCGGTAAATGGTTGGTTTCTTAATGGTATTTCATGTGTGATTTAATAAATAGTTTTCAAAGGACATCAGAAATGTTTTTCTTCCATAATATTTTATGTTTATATTTTTATATATTTTGGAAAACTATTACATTATATAGAGATTACTAGTAGATTGGTAATAACACAATGTAAAGGGCATGTCAATTACTCTATCAACCCTATAGGATATCTATCATGAACTCACTCCCAAAAAAGAATATTTAATTATTATTCCCAATTAAGCTCCTAGACCTAAATTTCATCAAACATCACATTTATGGTTTAAATTAGGGGTACCATTGTTTTCTATGTCTATTTCATCCATTTCTCTTAGCAGGATGCAATTGATACATTTTGGATAATAAAATTAGATCAAAGAGAGATCTATATTAAAATTATATTTATCATCTAAACAAAAATGTGGATGATTGGAAATAGTGAAAAGTGTGTCTAGTTGTAAATGTATTCCAATAATTATGAGGAATAGATTTTAGTTAGATGTTCTCTCCTCTTGTAAATCATATAATAATTCAGATGGTTCTCAGATTAGTTTCCATTGAAGAATTATTTATAGAACAAATGGATGTAAAGAGTATATTCCTTCATGGAGATTTTTAGGATGAAAACTACCAATATCAACTAGATGGATTCATGACCAATTGAATAAATGGTTTGATTACAGTATCAAATGATTTTTTTGTGGGATTAAGTAGGAACCAAGATAGTGTACCTAGAATTTTAATGCTTTCCTAGTAGATTTAATTATCAAGAAGTGTAATGTAAATAATTGGTACTATATGAAGGTGTATTATGATAAGAGTTTTTTAATTTTACTTATTTACATAGACAAATGTTTCATAGTTGGACTAAGGATGGAATGGTTGGAAGAGTTGAAGATTAATTTATCTAGAAGATCGTAAAAGAAGGGCCTTGGTTCAAAAAGGTGGATATTGGGGGAAAATTATGAAAGAGACTACAAGAGTATAAATTTTATTAGAGTAAGATAATTTTTAAATCAATGGTTTCTTTAATTTTTTTTAAATATTAATATTACCAAAAAAATAGTATGGATATCAATAAATAATGGATGGATTCCAATCATCTGAAAAATTTTTATGGAGATGAAGTGAAAGAGTTCATCAGGTTTACGAAATATATTTCATATAACCATTTTCAAATCCTTTTCCCATATTTAATTTGTTTTTTTTCAATAATAATTTTTCAAAAAAGTTAGAAGAGTAATTGATTTGTCATGGAATGGATTGTTGTTATAAATGATGGAATAAACATACTAGAACAATGAACATAGCATGTGGATGGGATAGAACTGTGTCTTATGTATAATTTTATATGATTACAAGTGTGGAAAATGAACAAGACAATATATAGGATGTTATTATAGATGTGAATGATGATGAAGATCATAGTAATGAAATGAAATGGAAATTAGAAGATGAATCTTTTGATTTCCCAAAAATAGTTTGAGAAGTTAATGAGTTGTGAAAATATTTCATTGTGTTATAGTTTCACTAAACATAAAACATTGTTAATGACATTGAAGCTTTATAATTTCAATTAAGTCATTGAATAGAGTGATTCCAGTTTTACAAAAATATATTGTCACTTGCATTACATGAAAGAATAAGAAAATGAGATAAAAAGTAGAATATATGACACCGAATGAAATCTACTCTTGATGGGTATGACCTTCGGAAGATTGTATGCTTTCGAAATTACTATATACTATTTCATAGGGAACAAAACTCACTTAAATAATACCCAATGTTTTTTTCTTCTCAATATAGAATAAAAATGAATCTGATCCTAAGAATGGTGTATATTACATTCCAATCATTCCAATTATTAAGCATCGATATATAAATGAGGGGACATAGAAGAAATTAAAGTGGAAAATAGATATAAGAAATAAATATGGGAAACTACATAACCTGAAAAACTCTCCTCAGTAGAAGATAACTAATAATGAGTATGTTGAATTTTTAAATGAGACGTGAAAAATTCATATTGTTTTATCTATATATGGAATTATTATTTTTGTTTTTAAAGAATCACTCATAGAACATTGATTATTATGTTGTTAATTATATCATTCCACCATGGTTATACATGAAACAAAAATAACGTCATGTTATCTATGATTATATTAGAAAGAAGAACAGGGTAATTATAGTGATATATGTTTAGATTCACTGATAGAGTATTTGAAATTATTATAGGATTTACGAGATACATTTTATGATTCTTATAGATATAATGATTTCAAATTGAGAGCCATGTTGAATGGGATGATAAATGACTTTCATGAATAACGAATTTTTTTAAGAAAAATCATTAATGGATCTCAGGGGTGTTCTATTTGCGACTAGAGTACATAGTCAGTTAAGAAGAAACATTAACCAAATTCAATGTTTCATGGACATTGAATATTTCTAACCCGACAGCATTTGTATAAAACATCAACGACATAATTAGATAGAAGTTATAAAGAACATACAACACCTTATCCACTAATGTGTGATATACTCTTTAAGATAGTAAAAGAGGTGGACACTGATTTTGGTAATATGTTTTCAAAATATCCTTATGAAAACAAGATAGAAAAAGTGATCAGTTTTGTTTTTGAATTTCCTTATTGGAATTGTCCGTATGTTAGATATTTTTAGGATGTTATACATGTTGAAAAATTGTATATGATAGTTCCTTCAGCACATTTCTAACTTGTTTTGAAAAAAAGAATGGAATTAAGATTAGGATGGACCTGGTAGAAATCAGAATATGAGAAGAGTAGGTGGGAGTGAAGGTGAAAAATGAAATTTTCATCCTCTATTCACTTACATTCTTTTTAGGCATGAGAGATATCAATTTTTCAACTTCTATAATTACATAATGGCTCTAGAGGGGTATTCCTAGAATATCCAGAACATCATGGAAATGACTAATTTAAATTTAAAGGGCCTTAAATCACACAACTATCATGCTTTAATTCAATGAATAATTTAAATAGATTTATGTTTCATTTATTCCATGAATTACAATCATACCCAAACCAAGATATATTTCTTCTTCAAATATATATTCAAAAAAATTGTAGACCTAGAGAAATTCCTAACTATCGAAAGTGCAATTATCCTCCTATTATGTGAATTAAAAATTTTATTCCAAAAAAAATTCCTTTATGTGATGGTTCAGCTGATGGGTCATTGGGAGATAGAGATTAAACTGTTTGGTCATATACAATATAGATATATGTACCCCATAGTAAGGTATATAAACATTTTTAAAGGGTCTGTCCAAAAACAATGTCAGTTAGATGGCTGTATTGTAGAGAAAAATATTGCTAAGGATACCATGGAATTTTGAACTAAAAAACTATCTCATGTGGAAATAATTGTTCTAACAAAATATTTTTACATTTCGTGGCTTCCGGGTGAAGAAATTTATAGAAGAGTTGTTGTCACAATAGAAATTATATGTCAAGAGTAGGCGAACCATTATGTTTTTTATAATATTTAGTGGATTGAACCATATGTTGAAACCCCTAAATATATTCATAGGATTTTTAGTTTTTTAGGATCTAAAATACGGATATCAAATACACATAATAAATAGTTTATAAGATGATTTTGGAACTGTATTCTTAAGAAGTTAGATGAAAACCCATATTAAATATCATAATGACTTTGATGTTTATATTGGGGAGGAAGTGTGTATGTATTATATTACAATGGATATGTAATTAACAGTTATATGTTCTGTACAAATTAACATGATGATGATAATAAAATGATAAATAGTGGAGTCACTCTTGTGGTTAATGTGATGCCTGTTAATGGTACGAAGGAAAGAAATCCTATTTTCAGTAATATTACTTACTTTGATATCATAAAACAAATATGATAGTAGGATTATAAAATATTCCATGAGATTATTTTCAGTGAATGTTGTTTGATAACATGAGTTTTGTTAAAATTGATTAATTGGGAATTGTGAAATTTGATTTTAGTAAGGAAGGGTACAAGGGAGAACCATTTATAATGGAATCACATGTAGTAAATGTATTTTATATTCTAGATCCAGCAAACTAAAAGTGGTCAATTATTCTATTATTGACCAAAACCACTGAAGGGTTATATGAAAATTCAACTAAGTTTGAACATTTCTCTGAGAAGTCACAATCATATCACAATGGTTCTAATGTAGAAATCATTTTTTATGTCAGAGGAGACATCAATGAAGGGATATAGATAGTCTATATAGGGGTCAAATCACTAAAAATAAAAAACTGATTTCAATACTCATGTTATATATTTATTTTGATATACATCGTGTCACATCATGTTATTATCTTTTAATTGCTACATTTATGTAATCTAAATCTAATGTTAAACCACTTCAGTAGAAACAGACTTCTTCACATGATAGTGGTCCCACTCCCAAGGAACAATGGGTTCCCCATCTTGAAGTGACTTATAGTTTAGGGAAAAAAATATACACATGTGCATGTTGGTTCTCCCATTTCAGAGGAACAACAAGTTTCTCAACCCGTGTAATCTCCTAGTGTATAGGTACAATGACCATATTCCCATGTTGATGCTATCTCTCCATCGGAATTTATTGATGATGTTTAATATGAGGAAATGGTAGGTGAAAAAGGGATGGAAACATATAAAAAACCAAAGCACCCTAGTTTGATGGTGATAGAACAAATCCTTATGTCAAAAAAATAAAAAATCATCAAATAAATGTTCATATAGATTGCACAGGGTGATCATGTTAACCCCAACAAGGCCATGTTCAGTAGTTACATTGGAATCATCACTCTAGAATGTGTGATGATTGATATAGATTGTTGGAATCATGTTTTCTCATGATTAATACACTGATGTGAGATGATATTACAGTAACATAATGATAACATATATTTATTTTACTAAAAATTAAAATAATGAAACATTAAATTACTCTTCATCATCCATTATGGAGTGAATTTATATTATTTGACTCCAATGATAAATATATATTTATGATTTCTAGAGGGATTCATAGATTATTTCACCCAATACTAATAGGAAATCCTCATAATGTTTTGAAAAGGAAAATAAACCCTCACCAACCACTTATCTATGCACAAAAGATACTATAATATGAATGGAATTTGTTTACTGTACATCACACAGAAGTGTCATATCCTATATGTTGTGGCTAGTAATAAGATGACTCGTTTATTCATAACAATGATTGACAATTTTTTATTTATGAAACAACAATTTCGTGTAGGAAATAAGGAATAGGAAACAAAACCAATGTACCCCTACCATAATGCACGGATGTGGTATTCTACACTTAATAAACGGTAATTATTTTTCATCCACAACAATAATTTTATATGATATGAAACAACAACATTATTACGTTCCTCAATTTATATATAGATTAATGGCTCCATATCGAAAGCCACATAAATTTCATTCTTTGATCTATAGAAGGAGGCACGTTTAAATAATGATTAAATAATAGCATATCAAAACATAGAAAAATTATGAGAAACATGGGTATGTGTGACATAATAAAAATTTATTTTACATTAAATAACTCTTAAATAACAATGATTACTTATTTTCCTATTTTTTCTATCATAAATAGTCACAGAAATCATCAACACATGTGTCAGATTACCATATAACATTAGTGTCACTGAAGTAGCCTGAACAATATGGCTGTATCAGAGGTCTGGGTTATGTGGTGACACTGAAAACATATTTTGATAAAAAAGAGAAAAAGGTGATGCAATTAAACTAATGAAAAGAACTATTCTTATGTAAGAGAAATATGCTAGAAAATTTCATATGGAGGAAGCAAAGAGAGGACACAACTCAAGAATAACCATCGCATGGAGATCTCATCCCACCCCCACAATCTTTGAGGTAATCAATTCCCCTCAAATATATATATTAGATGAGATAATAAATGATATAATAATTGTTTCTATGAAATGTGAATTTTAAAAAACTAATTCCTTTCATATAACAATATTCTAATGGGTGATAATGACTGTGATTTATATATATTAACACCCTCCCATCACCTTCTAGTAAGGGATACTATATTAAATATCCCGAACAATATGATAAACTTTATACCACTTCCAAAAATATTGCGAGAGTGTATATTGCCATATCCCATGATCTGAGTTCAGATATACCCATTCCAATTGATGAGGAATATATTTATATGGCTGGAAACACAACTGAAACATTAATGACATGGACATCTCATCATATAAAAACATGTCGACAAGAAGGTATTCATTTCCAATTTATTTTTTATGATAATCCATTAAAAATTAATTATAAATATACATAATGATAAATGTTATTACAAATCAAAAATGGATAGGGTTGAAATGAATGACCAACTCAAAACAATATAAAAGATCGACCAACTGATCTAAAAGATCTGCCAAAATAATCATTCTCTAGACAGTTCTATATCTAAATTTATTTTCATTGAAGGTTTATGTTGATACAATGATAAAAGAATGTAGTTTTGACGTAGTTTATTTTGAAGAAAATATGTATAGAGAAGAAGCTGGAGACTAAAATGGTGTTGATAATTTAACCAAAATCCTTGACTATGATTAGCTAGGTGACTTAGTTTTAAATTTATATTTAGGTATTTTTAAAGGATCTTATTTTACAAAAGACGATATATTGTGTTAATTATGACTAAATATATTTCATATTTTTTGAAGCTGTATATATCGAAAAAATTAAGGGATTTTCCCAGGATACAAAAATAAACTCATTTTTCCTCACATAACCTCTATAGAATAACAAAAAATAGAATCCAATAAATAATGAAATAATTGTAGGTTTGGTCAAATTGTTTTAATAAAAACATAAAAATGACAAAAAATTCATAAAACCAACCATGTGGGGTAAAACCCTAAATTTTAATTATATAAAATATATTTTCATTTCATTCACTACTAATTCCTTTTTTTTTCTTTTCTGGTAACATTGGATGCTAAATGCAATTAATTTGGATACTCCAAATATTTATTTCATGGATTCAATAAAAGTATTTCCAATAAAATGACCACACATGATTGAATATTTCAATTTTTAATACACTAAATCTATCATTATAGATCTAAACTTAAAGTTATATAATTTATATTATCCTTTAATGATTATTATTTTAGGAGAGTGTGGTGTGTCAATATTTTGGAAAGTAAGGAATGAGGCCAGGGGATAATAACGAGGACCATGACAAGATCTACAATTAGAAAAGTATTAGGGTATATATAAAAAGTTTTAAATATCCAAACACTCATCAAAACAAATTACTTATTCTCTTCAATGTTTTTTGTAGTGTTTGGAAAAAAACATGGAAAAGATAATGATTATTATGTTTTTAAATTTATCATAGAGATCATATTCCATGAAAGAACAAGAATCCAAAAAGTTGTATTTTTTAAGCTAATTACTATTTAATTTAAAATATTTATTAATCATTTTGGTATTTATATTATTCCAGATATATTATGACAATCGAAAAAGCTCATATTCATAAGAAGATAGAGATGTTATAGGAAGCTAATGGTCATCATAAAAGATAGTATAATGTACACAAATATCAAGAAGATGTTACTTTTATAGAAGTAGTGGATTTTTTCATATTTGTATTCAATTTAATTCTATTTAGTATTACTAAAATTATAATTTTCATAACTATAAATGTTGATTCTGTTGCTCGAGTTGGGGTGTTTTTTTCAATTATTACCATTTTCATAAGAGATATTACTTCGAGGTGGCAACCCAAAATTCAATGGGAAGGTAATTTTTTTAATATAATATGTTTTTCATTATAATATTATTTGTTCACTATTGTATTAACATAATCTAAATTAAATGTTTGAATACCTAATTTCAAAAGTATCACACACTGAAAACCAATAAAACACACTTGTATTGTCTTGATAATTTTCGAATGTGATTCATAAGTCATTTGTGATTTGTATGAATGAGTCTCAATTAAAACACATGCACAAAGTGGCCGTTATTACTCAAAATTTGTGTTTGTAGTTAGGAATGACAATTTATTAAAAAATCAGAACTGACATACTAAAAACTAAGCTAATTCATTTGGATTGTTTTTATACTTTACTATAATGATCTATAAATACTTTTTTCATTGTGGGAATAAAATTCACCTCAATACAATGAAAAGTATGGATGGTATATCTCAATGTATCTCTTTTTATTTAAATTTGAAATTAATTTTAGTAAGAATAACAAATGATAAACTAAAAATTGAGAAAATACATCAGAATTATTTAGATATTTTATGATAATGAACCATGATCATTTCCGACTTGTAGCAGTCAAGTGAACCACAAGAAGATTCACAGTTATACTGATATGAATCTCAGTGTTTCATTATATTTATAAGTAACATTAATTTTTGTAAAAAGAACATGTGAGATACTGAAAACTAGTAAAAACATTCATATTGTTTTGATACATTATGAAAATGATCCTTGAGTCATTTGGGACATGTATGAATAAGCCAAACCTCAATTTAACTAATGGTGTGACTAGTATGACTCAATGTGTCTGTTATCAGTATAAAATTGACATTTTAGTTTAAAATGTGTACTTCACTAAAAAAATTAAAATTAACTCATATAGTCTTGATAATTTAGGACAATGATTCATAAGTCCTTTTTGATTTATAAGAATGAGTATCATGTAAAACTGAAACATGATGAGACTGATATGATAAAAAAATGCATGTGTCTAGTCTGGAATGAAATTTTAGTGAAAAAAACACAACTGGGATTTTGAAAACGAAGAAAAATATTCAGATAATTTTGATACGTTAGGAAGATGGCCTATATGTCATTTTTGGCATGTTGGAATCAACGACACTTCAATATGATGCACGTTATGGATTTTATAACTCAAAGTGTCTCTTTTTATTTTAAATTTACATTAATTTAAGTAAAAAAGAATGAGACTTACTAAAAAACAAGAAAACACATTCAGATTGTTTGGATATTTTATGAAAATGATACATGAGTCATTTGTAACATATAAGAGTCAACCTAAACTCAGTATGATGCATTTTTATACTGATATGACTCTATGTGTGTCTTTTTTTTAAATTGATATTAATAGAAATAAAAAAGAACAAGTTACATTCTAATAACCAATAAAACTCATCTGGATTGTTTTTATACTTTATGTAAATTATTGTAGAGTCTTTTTTTTTATGTTTATGAATCAACCACACCTCAATCCAATGCATTTTATGATTAGTATGACTGAAATTTCCTATTATAAGTTTCAAATTAACATTTATTTAAATAAATTTCACCCACATAAAACTATCAAAACATTCACTGATTATATATATAATTTATGATAGTGATTCGTAAGTAATTTTTGATTTTTTTGAAGTAGTCTCACATCAATCGGATGCATGATACGACTAGTAAAATTAGTAATGCATGGTTCTAGTTTAAAATTTCATTTTAAAAAGAAAACACAACTGGAATATAGAAAACTAGGAAAACACATTTGGATTATTTTTATACATTAGTAAAACCATCCATTTGAAATTTTTGATAAGTAGGAATCAGTCGCAACTAAATCTGACACATGGTGTTACTGGTGTTACTCTAATAGTGTCATTATTTAAAATTGACATTAATTTTTGTAAAATAACATGTGACATACTCAAACGAAAGTAAAAAAATTCAGATTATTTTTATATATTCATAAAATGATCCATAACTCTATTCTAATGTGTAAAAATGAACCCCACTTCAATATGATGCACAATGTGATCAATATGTCTCTAAATGGGAATTTTTTTATTAATATTGAAATTTAAGTTATGTACTCTCCCATATTAATGTTTAAATTATTTCATTATATTATTAGAAAAATAATATTTTATTTCTTATATATGTGGAGTCTTTTTCTTGGGTTGAGATTATTTTTTCGGCAACTGATACCATGGGTGGAAATTCTTGATTTGGGATCACAGGTTTCAAAACATGAAATATTAATGTTTGAAAATGATTTTTAGATAATTTTAAAGGTCAATATATAAAACATTGTTTTATACATATGTAGAAGTCTTTTTTGTATATGATATGGGTGGAAAATTTTTTATTCATTTTGTTTATTAAATTTATATAGCATTGAATGAAATTATAGTTCTTTTCATGGTGGTTTGTTAGATAGAAAACTCATTGGAGCCATCTAGGACTGTACCATTTCTATTTAAAGAAATTCTAAAGGGATGTCTTTACTAGTTCTAAAAATAATGCTGAGAAAGGGGGCATTTATCATTGCTAAAGAAGTTATGATAAAATATGTCCTTTGTCAATTTTTTTAGCATGGATAAAGATACCCCTTAATCAGTGTTTTCCAGTGTTGAAAAAGGGGACCTCCTTTATCATCATTGTTATTCATAGTTATTTATTATAATTACTAAAATATAATTTCTGCACTATTAATGGGTATATGAGTAGTATTGGTCCCATTACACAAATAAAAATTTGGTATTATATATTGGTGGATCAATTATCTCAATGTCTAGGTTATAATTCAACATAAAGATCATCAATTTTATTTCCCCAGGTAACACATCACCCATGAATCCCTACTCTTTCACACAAGAATATCTCACTCAATTACAGTTTCATTCTCATGCAATGCAATATTCAAGGAACTCCTACCCATATTACGCTAGAGACTCTTGTTTCACATGATATGCCTCATACCTATCATTCAATGATTATTAATTTAAATTTATTTTTTTATTGATAAATTTCATTTTTTATAATTTATGATTTAGAAATCCTTAAATTTCTTTGCATTTTAATATTTTATCCTCCACATGGTGGTCATGTGGGATCCTGTGGTATCAACATGGTTTTCTACCAAAGGTTTGATTGAGAAACACTATCCAAGATTCCCTTTATCTGGAATAACATCATTTTGTGCCTCCATCAATATGGGAAATAAGAACTGTCTAAGTCCTGGTCCCCACTTATGGGGGGTTTCGATCGGGAAGGTTCCATAATGGAAAAAATAAATACGGAGGGGTTTAAAACATGACACTATCTGTTTTGTGTGGCGGTGGTGCTAGTCCAAAATGAAATGTTGGGGGAATCCTTGGAAATGGCCTTGGGTATGTTGGGATCTTGAGGGTGTTGGGAGGTCTTCTATGGCATGGTGGAGACCATAGTGTATGATGGGTTTCATACCATCATGATTTTAACTGGGGGAACACAATTGTTCCAAATTAATTTTTATGTGATTGGTCTCCTCCTCTCTTCATTCCCACATAATACGTAGCTGAAAGAATCCTCTACTTGTTCTCTTTTGTTTCCATGGCTTAGCGTGGGGTATGGATGTGTTTTCTTTTTCATATTATCGTGATTTCTCTTTTCCACTCTTATTTTTATGTCCCTTTTATAGCCCTTGATTTTATTACAGTTTTAGAATAGGCTTTGAGGAAAATTTCAACTAGATCATTGTAGAAATAATATGGTATTTTTGGGTTTTTGATGTGATAAATAGAGGACTTCCCATTGTTATTGTCGCACACTTTCACACACCATTTTGTAAATGGTACATCATAAGAGTATTTTATTTGCGGTTTTTTAATGAATTTAATGAATTTGGATATCTCTCATGTTACAATTACTAGGTATTTAAGCAGAGATAATTTCAAGAGTGTGTTTCTCATTGTCCATGAGCGGTTGGTCGTAGTATCGATGTGATGAGGGAATCTAGTGAGTATTTTTGCAATTTATCCCCATTGAATTAAATTTTGAAATTAATTAAAAAATATTTAATATTAAATGTAAATCGATTAATTAATTATAATTTGAATACGATTAATTAATTTGGTTGTTGTGATGAATGTTTGGTAATGTTATATATAGGTGATGGATCTTTCGATTGGATGAGTTCTAAAAAGAGTTAACAAATGCATTGAGAAGTGTAATATCTCAATGATTGAGGTACATAGTCCCTAAATATGAACTGTTGTAAATGATTTTATTTATTTATGTTAAATTTGTTTCATGGTCTCTCTAAGAAGGTAATATGTTTGGTTTAAAGTAGATAAAATTTATAATTAATTATTAATTCCATGGAATGAATTGCACTTGGTTCCAAGGCCCATAAGGGACCTTAGGAATTGGCTTGATTTCTTTGACCACAGATAGATGAGTCCTTGATTATATAAGTATAACATGAGATGTGTGGACCACTAAGGTTGTTAAATAGAATAAAAGGGACAAGGTGTAAAAGAAATAGTGAAAGGTTACCTTAGTTTCCTATAGGTAGAAGTGAGTGATGCATTAAAATGGGTGGCATTTGGATACTCTATGTGAGAACATTGAGATACAGTTGTGCATATGGTTCAATTGAGATGACCATGGGCACACATTCCTCCCCCAATAAGATGTGATTTTCGTGAGTAGGTAGTTATTATGGAGACATGCTATAGGTCAAGTGATTGAACTGGACTGATAGGGATTGAGTATTGAAATGGTTTTATTCATATCTCCCTAAAGTGATATTAATGATTCATTCCTAGCGAGGCTAGTGAGATCATATCATGATCATGATGAGATCAAGGGATGTGATTCCCTAAGAGTGATGGGATTAAACCTGAGTTATGTTAACATGACATAGAAATCCAGGTAGGGTAGCATGGATATGATGACCTAGGATATCCTAGTGAATGTATCTATGAATTTTGACACTGAAATGGTGTTATAGGAAATTGGATAGTGAGGATTGTGGGTTTAATCGATGAAATTTAATCAATCATTATGTAAAACACTTCATAGATGCCCAGTGACACTGGAGATCTATCCTCTATGTATGATATCCATACACATGATTTACATTGATTCTTGGGAATCATCTGTAGTATATGAGATATGGAACATACCAAGATTCTAGGAATTAGTCATTATGATAGAACTTTTCTTGAAACGGACTTACTAGGATGTTTGAGATTTATCAAGATGCATTATGACTATACACAATTTAACTGGATACCATGAAATTGGTCATTTCACCAAACCTGCACATGCATTGGGTTTCCCAAGACACCATGAAATCAGTTGAATTCCAGCTAATATATTTCCCTAGAAGCCTAGGAATTGGTAATTAATTTGTACATGCACATAAACCTAATTACCTAGGATGCCATGAAATATGATTTAAGACATGAGATATAGGAATGAGATGGAGTCTATAAAATCATCTTTCAAGACTAATACTCACACATCAAATTTCCTGGATGATTGGGAATCGACTATAGATATGAATAATACTAGATTTCCCATGAATCTTAAGAATCAATTCATATATATTTCACTTTATATCTCATAATATGATCAAAGGGAATGAACATGGGCTTGATATTGGTAGTTAAATATACCCCATGTGATTAGAGACAACCCACCATTGGCTGAAGCATGTTTGGGTCAATACAAGGTTTTATGTGAGAACACAAGTATCATCAGTGGTAATTTATATACACATATATTCTTATTGAATTAATTTATTTATTATGTTCATATCACATGTGTGCACTTCATTTTTTATGTATGGAAGGACTTTTGGTAGTTCCCTATTGATTTGTACTAACAACATTAATGGGTATCCATGAAACATGGGTACCCAAGAAAACCACCTTGTTTATAGGTTGTGGTTGGTTAGAGGATAAGGATCGATATGTTGGACCATTTGCATGATTTTTTAGATTGCAATGAGGTTAAGCTCAAAGATGTTATTTATGGAATCCCATCGTTCTTAATTCATAACTTTTCATTACATTGTACAAATAGAAGATCTTATAATGTTTTGTTTCCCAGAAAAAGGCACATAATACTTTAAAACATAAAATAATTCTTCAATTACACCTCAAATGATTCCACATAATTTCATCATAAGTACATTTAATGAATATTATAATAGGGAGACATACATCAAAGGAAAGGGTTATCACAATCCCTAGTAAGGGAAAGCCTGGGTAACAGTTTACATGTGTTAATGATAAATATTGACACAAAATTAAGGAATATCATAATGGAACGAGAAAAGGAAAAAGAGGAATATATAAATTAAAATAAAATGATTCATAACTTATAAATGTGGAAAAAACATTTAATTTAGACATTAAAAATCATATCATCATGAATTTTCACTGATGTGTCATAAAAATTAGCAATGTTATTCTCCATGGCATCATAAAACATGTCATATCTTGATATTAAATTCATTAACCAATTCGTTTGATTAATAAAAATTCTTCCAATTCATAAACCTTAGTTTTTATGTGATACACAAAGATCATAAAAAATCATTTCATAAAAAACCCATGGAGATTAAAATAAAGTGGGAATTATATCAATATCAAGAAGATTCAAAAGTGCTTTAAAACATGATCCTTATGTCATTTTTTATCATAAAGAAAGTGAATACAAGTTTTATCTATATTAATAACTAAATAAAATTAATAATTTTTACATATTTTTGAATAAACCTATAAAATAATTTGGGGTTTTTATTCCGAAAAAGAAAATAATATAGAATTTTAATAGGAGAAGAGATAAATTATGTTATGTAAAATCGACAGAATAATGGGAATACATGTGGTTTTTAAAATGGGTAAAAATATATTGGAAAATGGTCTACCAATAATAAAATTATCAAAATATAGAAAAGGGATAAAATAAATTGGACACAAAAAACAAAGTTGGGGAATTTAAATTACATACCACATTAAATGTGAACATGAAAGGAACAGAGAAGTTGATATTTCTTTTACATTGAAGAGTAGTTAAAAAACATGAGGATCAGGACAATAGGGGATTTATGGAATGTTGGGCGGAATCACTGGGAGGTAGAAAATCAAGATATATATCGAGGGTGGATTGAGAGTGAATGGAAATAGAGAAATGGGTGGGTATTTATAGAATATGGGGGGATTTTTTTATTAATTTCTAAATTAGGGCTTTTGAAACCCATGTAGAGGTAAATGAAAAACCATAGGAGTACCAAGGGTGTTGGACACTGTACATTTTTAATGTTATTTTAATCAATATGTGTTGACCAACATTTTATATTACTTATTTTGGCAAGGTAAAACTAATGTATTCAAAAAATAACATTTTTAAATTTAATGTTTCCCTCTTAGAATTTTTAAAGTAAATTATATATTTTTAAATTGATTAAAATTAATTAAAGTACATAATAATAATAAAATTAAAAAATTTAAGTCATGAATTGTGGATAATTATTAATTACATTATTTTGACATAATTCTTAGGTTATTAAAAATACTAAAAAACTCAAATTTTATATATATTATTCACACAAAAAAAACAAAATATTTTAGTAAATTAACTCAACTTCAACCACAACTAATTTAGTTGTTATGATTTAAATTTTTTTTTATTTTATCATTATAATTCTATAATAATTATTATTTTAACTTTTATATAAAAAATCATTATTTGTTAAAAACAATAGAAGATTGAAAATGAAAATTTAATTTTATGACCATTGACAAAATATTTTATTATTTATTTTTAAAAATGATTGTATTAATCAAAACATTTTATTAAAATAATTATTATTCATAATATCATAGTTTATTAAAAATATAGATATATTTTTTGGAAATTATAATTTCTGTCTGAAAAATTCAATCTTCATTTTATTAAGAAAAACTGTTCTTCAAATGGAATTGTGGAGAAACATTTTTTATTTATAAAAAGTAATTAACCATTATGTGACTAAATATTTGTAACATAACCCCTTATAACACCCACATATGACCTATGGGTAAGGTATGTCATAGTGATATATTCATGGGGCTTCTAAATAATATCTCATAAGTAGTAATTCTACTAACTTGAAATTCTCCAATTAGTGATTTCATTCAAAATCACCTGTTAGAGATCTTCATAGGATTGGTAAATAGATAATTCTAATGACACTACCTCTATCCTAATCTTCAAGAAATGGGATTTATATGGAATTACATTACTAGTTAAATCCATCATTTCTCATTTTTGTATTAATAATTCTTTGACATATCTAGTTATAAACATTAATTACAATGTTTAAATTACTATAAAATGTAAAGAATCCAATTTTCATATTGACCAATGGTCATATAACATTTAAAACTCGATGATCACATTTCAAATTATACTAACTTAATTATTAAAGAGATGTGTTTTTTTGTGTACGAAATAGCATAACATGGGTTTTAAGGAACCAATTTCTACTCAAATTGTCTAGGTTGTTACATTAGTATTTCCTCAATTTATTTTTAGCCCTCTTGATTTGTATATGTGTTCAGCTTAGGGGGTAGCCATTGTGTTTTTATGACTACATTCTTTCGCGTGTTCTTTTCACAATTTTGAATTATTTTATCTTCTTCTACATAATCATATGCTTATTCATTATATATATTGTCTAATTATTTTTTATGATATTGGGAATCATGACATGGAAGTATAGTGTCCCCATAGTAGTACCTTAGACCCTCGTTACTATTTGGTATCCATTAGCATACATTTAGGTTATCCATAGGTCACGTGGCATCCTGATCTAGTTATTATTCAAAGAGAACTGATGTTGGGATGTCATAATGTGGTATAACATATATTGTGACAAATATCATAGAATGTAATAAATTTTTATTTTTTCTTATTATTTAGGGAGATTTTGGGAAGTTTAACAATGGAATGCCTTAGCCCAAGTGATGGTTATTAGATTGGTGCATCGAGAACACCTCTCCATTATTAAGTTCAGGATATTTGGAGCATGAGAATACTATTCTTGGGTTTTGGTGTTACAGATGTACGATTTTCACCAAGAATGATGCACATTTGGTTTTGAATTTACGATTTATGTTTTATTATGGGTTTTTATAATTATTTTATAGAAGTAGTCTTGTGTACATGTGCCATAATTGGATCATATAATTAACAGGGCATTCCCTTTACAATGTGTAGTTTGATATTACTAATGATATAGGTTGTAGTTTTTTTAAATATATAGATACAACATATATAGTGTTCACACATGTTAATTAGTGGTGGAATTATACTAATATATTCTAAAATATATGTTTCTATTGATGATTGGTTATGTGGGTCTATATTGACATTCTCTATGATGATTAATATGTGTTCCCTCAGTGTGTGGGATACATAGAGACCCTCAAATATTGTTACATGAAGTTGATTCCTTGTGATGAAACCATTATTGGGAACTAATAAAAATAGTTTTTATTATTTAATGGGGAGTAACAACCTATATGTTTTTTTCATATGGATTGATGGTGGAATTGTTATTAAATGAACTATGTGACTATGGGCTACTTGACATAGATCAAGGTGGAGAGACACTACTGTGTGTGTGTGTCTGTGTTGATGTGTGTGTGTGTTTTCTTGCATGATAATGTGGTCCTTGTATGAGTGGATCAAATATTTGGAGGCCACATGAGAATCAGCCCAATGTTGTTTTTCTTGAGGGGGTAGCGATGTATCTAGATACATACTTACATTCAGTTCCCTAGTAAGTGGTCATTTGAAATGTGATGTCATATATGGATATGTTTTGATGATACCCTATAGTGGAAAGTTGGTAACATGAGTTATAGGTATATTTTGATATAGGATTTGAGATAATTCCCCATGATTTATGATCTACATGAGATAAGGTTTATATGTTAGAATTTAGAGCCCAGTGCTCATGAGGTGTGGCTCAGTGAAGGTGAGTCAAATTATATGGATAAAATTTAATAATTTGTAGGGTAAACTTAGTGAGAGGTTATCCTGAGATTTTTATTTACCAAGATATGGGTATAATTGGTAGATTCTTTAGGTTGAGATCCATGTACATGAGGTGAATTGGGGATTTCATTATGCATTATACATTGGTGATTTTGGTATCAAATTTCAATTTGAAGGGAAGGAAATGTTTAAAGTTTGTCCTATGTATTCATAATGTGTACACAAGGGGTGAAAGAATAATTAATGGATGAATACTTGTGATTATTCAATGACACCTCATTTGTTGGGTGTAATGACCCAAAGTTTCATTAATGGAATTCCCTCTTGATCTAATTAAATGTCTCTTTATGTTTATATGAAATGTCAACTTCTTTGGTTTTATGTTAAGAATTTTGACCGTTTCTAATATAGTCGTTGAGCAGTGATCGCATGATTAGTATAAATATAGGGCTTTAACACATCCAATATTTACTTAGACAAAATAAGCGATGGCCTCGTCCAGTAGAATTGCTCCGTACGAATCCCATTTTTCGGAGCTCCGAAAAGAGGTGGCATCTTTGGGCTTCTCCCTTGACCAAGCCCAAGCTGAGATTCATCTTGTCAAGCTCGAACGTGACCATCTATGGGAAAAGTGGAAGTTGATTGAAATTACCACTCAAGCGATGCTATCCGAGCCACCCCAAGAGTCTGTCACCATCGCACACCTTACCCTTAGGTCTTATGCAGCTGTTTTAAGGGGTTATGTAACAAATAAGTATTACTGTGTTCATGTATATTATTTTTGTATATAATAATGAATATAATTTCTAGTCATCTTTGATACATTGTAAATAGTTTTTAAAGTACAAATAGTGTTTTTTGTTATTATTTAACTAATACTTATATTTTTTTAAATTAAGGGATTTTTTAATTAAAAATAAATTATTATTATTATTATTAAATTAAATTTTATTAAATATTAATGATCTTATAATTTTATGAATGCAATTATAAATTTTATTATGGTTTGAAAGCCATTTCTGTCCAAACCAGTGAATTTTCGATAAATGTCAGTTTTTATTTTAAAAATGACAATTAAAATATTTAGAAAATTACTTAGAAAAAATAAATGTTATTTTTTGAATCAGGATGTCAAAATTATCCAACGGTTAATTTTTCATAACTTTCTGAGCCAGTCAAATTTTTGAGTAAAAATTAAATACCGTTTGAATATATAATGTGTTTTATGACATCATAATGACTCAATATTGATGTAATAAAATACTATAATCTTTATGTTCGGCCAATATACGTTTTAACATTAAAATAGTGTGATTTTTGGTTTGATTAACTTACTTTTCAAAGCATTAATGGACCCCTCAAGACTTATTCAACACCTTGCTTTTTTAAATAAATTTCTATGGGAGTGTGACTCACCTCCACATAATCAACCCTAATATTTTAAGAAGTTCGGAATTTGGACATATAAAATATTTTTTTCCTCTTCCCTTTTTCCAAAAACCATGGGAAAAAACCATGGTATGGTTTGTGGTTTGGATTAATTTAATATAAGGGGTCCCAAACCTAAATAATGAAGAATTCCCTCACATTTACTATATAAACCAACCCAAGCTCCCACTTACTCCTCACTCAAAACCCTTGTAGTTCGTCCAAACTCTTCCCTACTCTCTCTAGAATCCTCCCAAGATGCCCCAATCTCCCAAGAAGCCTCTCACAATCCTCTCTCTAGCCTTTGGAAGCACACTTCCAAGTACGGGTTTTTTTTACTTCTCTCATTTTTTTCAATTTTCTTTAAGTTGTATTGACCTTTTAATTTCAATTATGAATGATGGGGTATGGTTTTTCACCTCCCCTATACTGCCCTCTAATTGTTTGAATGATGGGAGACCCCTTTCTCTCTCATTAAATTCCTCCCATGTACACCCGTTACTATGCCGAAATTCCGAAATTAACTTCTCTCTCTTCTTTTACATTTCCTGCAATAATTTGGTATCATGAATCTAAATTCCATTAAAATTGTTGGGACATGTATCTATATGACCTAATTACTGTCCATTACATGTAAATATTATGAGTAACCCCTTTATCTCTCATCATCGTTTTTTTTATGAATTTTTATGTCACGCCGTTATGCTGCCGAAATCACACCGATTTTCTAAGACAATGTCATTTTGTACAAAATACCATGCCCATTTCTCCATCAATGGTATTCAACTTTATACACATTTACTTATTTATTTTAATGTTTCATGTATTAATTCCACATAACTTTATTTTGGAATTAATGATTATGTTTTCTGAATCCATGTTTTATGATCCATGTGGCAGACTTATGCACGAAATGAAATGTTTAGGAAGGGTGCGCCGTTATAGCGCTCCAATGCATTGGGTAAAGTATAGTATCATGATATGTCATCTGCAATGAGTGTTGACTCAAGATAATTCAAGTGAAATTAGGGGTTACTCGTGCTTTATGTGAAATGAGGATTTACTCATGCTCCTTGTGAAATGAGCCTTGGCTCATGCTAAATCCATGTTAAGTGTTGTTGCCACATTTCCATGTTATTATTATCATGCTTTATCATGCCTTTATGTTCATGTTTCTTATATGCTATATTGATATGCCTATTGTCCAACATGTATTGTACTCCTCATGTTATTCCATGTGTACTCCCTTACTGGGCTTTATAGCTCACCCTTTTATTATGCATGTCCTTAGGTTATCCCATCCAATGCTAAGTACGAGGGAATGTAGTGGTCATGTAAAGGAAGTTTTAAATAAAGATGATTTATTTCATGTTTTAAGTTTTTATGTAATGGTCCTATGCCCCAAATACACTAAACCTCTCGATCTTCTTTGTTGTATCAAGTGATGTTTTATGTAATAAATCATGTTTAAGTTTGTAATAAAAGCTGGGTTATCATAGTTGGTATCAGAGGATAGGTTTAGTTATTTTTGTGATTAGGAAACCCTTGTAAAGCCTTAGAGACAAGAATAAGTATAATAAAAACATCCCTATGTTTTGTTAAATACTGAGTAAGTGGTTTATCAGACAATTAAATCCCTGTCTGGATACGAGCCAGTAGAGGCGGCTCGGGCACAGATGTATCCTAGGGGTAAAACCCGAAAACACCGCTTTGAGATAGACTCGAACGGGAACTGGTGCACGACAATGGGCCTTGCTGCACTCTTGGTTACGAAACTCCTGGGGGATATGTTTTGATAAATTCACAATCTTAGTATGAATCCTTATTAAGGGAAAAAAGCCCCTAAGAATATATGTTAGAAAGTTGATCATGAAAAGCCTAGATTGAAGCCTATAGACTCATGAGTAAAGGAAATGAAAGTTTATTTATAAGTCATCAACATTTGATTACACTTTATGTGTTACCCCTAACATTCCTTTTATTCCAGCCAATGGCCGGTAATAGGAGGACTCGGGCTAACAACCGTTGTGAAGATCAGTGTGATGACTGTACTAATGAGATGTGAAATCCAATGGGAGCGGGAATCGGGAACATTGTCACGCTTCTCTCTCAGCTAACTCATGTTTTGAATAGAAACACGGGACAAGAGGAACGTTCAACCCCCTTAAGAATGAACAAGTCACTATCAAGAGCATCATAAGATCAAGGCCTCCTACTTTTAGTGGATCATCTGATCCCATGATCGCTGAACAATGGATCAACTCCATTGAAAAGATATTCTTCATCCTTCAATGTTCTGAACAAGAGAAGGTTCTCCTGGAGGATTATCGTATGGAGGGTGAAGCGGATCAATGGTGGTCATTGATAAAAAAATATGAAGCCTGAGGAGGAGATCGAGGTGTTATAATGGAAGGATTTCCGGAAGATGTTTTTCGATATATATTTTCCGCGCACCTTCTAGCTTAAGACGGAAAGAGACTTCCTTTCCCTAAAGCAAAAAGATGAAGAATCTGTTGGAGCATATGAGGAAAACTTCACAAGGCTTGCACGATATGCTTCCAGATTTGTCGTTACCCCCGAATGCAAGGTTGACCGCTTCTTTGGTGGGCTGAAGCCTACCTTGCGAAAAGCATTAGCGATCCATGACTTCGACAGCTATGAGGAAATTGTCTGATGTTCCTTCAAGGTCGAAATGGAGATCGGGGAATCACAGGGGTATCATGGGGACAAGAATCGTAAGGTGGACTTCAATGATGGTGGTCCGATGGATAAATCCAATAGTGCTAAGAAGATCTAGCACCCCACTTACCAAAAGTGCGGAAAGAAGCACCGTAGAAATTGACTTAAGGGGATGAGAAAATGCTTTAGGTGTGGAAGAGAAGGGAACCTAGTTGTTAACTGTCGGGAAGAAAGACCAACGACTATGAAAGAGGAGAGGAACACTCCGTTCGAACCTCAACGCGTTGTTCAATGCTACAAATGCAAAGAACTGGGTCATTTTTCAAATCAGTGCCCTAATCCACGGGTTTTCGGAGGCGACCAGCAACCTCCAAGGCAGCAAGGAAGATCTTTTTCCATCACTTCTGCCGAAGTGAACCCCGACAACGAAGTGGTGACAGGTACGCTAGTTATTCATTCAAGAATAGTGAACTTAATTTTTGATTCAAGTTCTATTAATTATTTTATATCTCGAAATTTTAGTAGAACAATCATAACACCACCACAAATCATGGAAGTAAAGATGTCAGTGAGTACAGAAAATGGGGCAATCATTGCATCCCATGAATATAAGTCCTCGCCTGTTATAATTTGTTGATTGAATTTCCTGACGAACCTCATCATACTCCCTCTGGTGTAATTTGATGCAATTCTTGGCATGGATTGGCTTTCCTTATATAGAGCAAATATAAATTTTCGGGAGAGGGAAATCACACTCCATATAAAGAATGACCACCGATTCTTTACAAGTGTCAGGAGGAAGATGAATCTCCTTTAGCTCCATCATCTCAAGCGTGTATATTACTGCCCTATGAGCATGCATATCTAGCTCAAATTATTGAGTCCAAGGAAGAAACCAACCTTGAAGAAATTCCTATTGTGAGGGAATTCGCTGGAGTGTTTCTCGAGGAACTGCCTGGTCTTCCTCCTTGAAGAGATGTTGAGTTCTCAATTGAACTTATACCTGGGGTGTTAACAATATCCAAGAATCCATATAGAATGGCTATTGTTGAGCTTGAAGAGCTAAAGAAACAACTACAGGAGAATCTGGATAAAGGGTTTATACGCCCAAGTGCTTCACCATGGGGTGCACCAGTCCTCTTCGTCAAGAAGAAGGATGGGTCAATGTGGCTTTGCATCGATTATCGTGAACTTAACAAAATCACGATAATGAAAAAGTGTCCCCTCCCAGGAATCGATGACTTGTTTGATCAGCTTTGTGGAGCACAATACTTCTCCAAGGTGGACTTTCGGTCGGGATATTATCAAGTAAGGGTGAAGAAGGAAGATGTCCCCAAGACTGCTTTTCGTACAAGATATAGGCACTATGAATTCATAGTAATGCCTTTCGGACTCATCAATGCTCCAGAAATCTTCATGGACTTAATGAATAGAGTCTTTAGAGATTACCTAGACAAATTTGTGGTAGTCTTTATAGATTATATTCTAATATACTCCAAAACCAAGGAGGATCATGAGGAGCATTTAAGAACTGTACTGGAGAATTTGCGCAAGGAGAAGCTCTATGAAAATTACAGCAAGTGTGAGTTCTGGTAGAAGGAAGTCTAATCCTTGGGCCATATCATCACAAGCAATGAGGTATCTGTGGATCCATCCAAAACGGATGCAATTGAGGGATGGATGTGGCCAACATCAGTAACAAATATCCGTAGCTTTGTGGGGTTAGCTGGATATTATCGACGATTTGTGAGGAATTTCTAACGATTTTCCAACACTCTTACCAAGCTAACTCGTAAGGGAGTAATGATTTCTTGGAGTGATGAATGCGAATAATTCTTCAAGGAGTTGAAAAGGAGGCTTATCACTGTGCACGTGCTCACATTACCCATAAGTGGGGAACTTTTGTGGTATTTAGTGATGCTTCAAAGAAGGGCTTAGGTTGTGTGCTGATGCAGAATGATAAATTGATATCCTATGCCTCAAGGCAGTTGAAAATCCACGAGAGAAACTATCCAACACATGATCTGGAGTTGGCGGCTATGATCTTTGCCTTTAAAATCTGGCGGAATTATCTCTATGGAGAGAAATGTGAGATATATATTGACCAAAAGAGTCTTAAATATATATTCACGTAGAAAGAGATTAATATGCGCCAGAGAAGATGGATAGAGATCATCAAGGATTACGACTGTTCAATACATTACCACCCTGGGAAAACGAACAAGGTGGTAGATGCCCTAAGTAGAAAGGATCCAGTGATTCTATCAATGATGAGAATTGGGAAGGATCAAATCGTCTTAGACTTGATAAATATGGACATGGGAATCATAGAGAAGGGAATATCATCAATCCTTTTACAAAGGATTGCTTAACCATCTCTTTTGGGAAGGTTAAAGGATGCTCAAAAGGATGATCTGGGAATTCAGGAAAAAGTGGAAGCTATCAAAAAGGGGAAATCCTCAGAGTTTAATGTAATTGAAGAAGGAATTGTGCGGTTTGGGAAAATACTATGTGTTTCATCATGTACGGAGCTGAAAAAAGGAACTTTTGGATGATGCACATAGTTCAAATTTCTCTATTCACCCAGGGAGCACAAAGATGTATCGAGATCTCTGAGAAAACTTTTGGTGGGATAATATGAAGGAGATCGATGAATATACATCAAAGTTCCTCGTGTGTCAGCATGTGAAGGAATATAGGAAGAAGTCTAAGGGGATGATGCAACCATTCCCCATACCAGAATGGAAATGGGAGAACATCACCATGGACTTTGTCACCAGACTTCCAAGGACATCCAAAGGCAACAATGCAATCTAGGTTTTTGTGGATCGTCTTAGAAAGACTGCACACTTCATTTCTATTTGGGAGGATTTCTCATTGGATCAACTGGCATGGATATATATCAGGGAAGTGGTAAATTTTCCTGGAGTACCACTATCTATTGTGTCTAACCGAGATCCGAGATTCACCTCTATGTTTTGGAAGAGTCTTCAACATGCTCTGAATACTGAACTGAACTTCATTACGGCCTATCATCCTCAAACTGATGGCCAATCCGAGCAGACTATCCAGACACTTGAGGATATGTTGAGAGCCTTCTCAATGGATTTAAATGAGGATGGGATCAACATCTTCCTCTTCTTGAGTTCTCTAATAATAACAGTTTCCACTCGAGCATCCAAATGGCACCGTATGAAGCCCTATATGGAAAAAGATGCAGAACACTGGCATGTTGAGATGAGGTCGGTGAACATAAGCTGCATGGACCAAAAATGGTTGAGGAAATGGTGGATAAGGTGAAAACCATTCAGCAGCATGTCAAGGAAGCTCAGAGTCAACAGAAGAGTTATGTAGATAACCATCGATGAGACCTTGAGTTTAAAGTTTGAGACCTGGTTTTTCTACGCATATCTCCATGGAAGAAGGTCATGTGGTTTGGAAAGAAAGGGAAGTTAAGTCCAAGGTACATCGGCCCCTTCGAGATTCTTGATCGTGTCGGGGCTGTGGCCTATCGACTAGCACTTCCTCCTACTATGGAAAAAGTACATGATGTATTTCATGTATTCCTCTTAAGGAAGTACATACCGGACCCTTCACATGTAATCTCTTCTGAGGTGGTACAATTGTAAGATGATCTTTCTTATGAGGAGCAACTAGTAAATATCTGAGATCGTAGAGAAAAAGTTCTACGAAATAAGACAATTCCCCTCGTCTAGGTGTTGTGGAGAAACCAAAAGTTTGAAGAAGAAACTTGGGAATCGGAGGATATGATGAAGCTGAGTTACCCACATTTGTTTTAGTGTGGGAAAATTAAAATTTAGAGGGTGAAATTTCTTAAGGGGGGAATATTGTAACGACCCAAAGTTTTATTAATGGAAATCCCTCTTGATCTAATTAAATGTCTCTTTATGTTTATATAAAATGTCAACTTCTTTGGTTTTATATTATTAATTTTTACCATTGCTAATATAGCCATTGAACAGTGATCACATGATTAGTATAAATATAGGGCTTTAAAACATCCAATTTTTACTTAGAAAAAAGAAGCGATGGCCTCGTCCAGTAGAATTGCTCCATACAAAGCCCATTTTTCGGAGCTCGGAAAAGAGGTGGCGTCTTTGGGCTTCTCCCTTGACCAAGCCCAAGCTGAGCTTCATCTTGTCAAGATCGAACGTGATCGTCTATGGGGAAAGTGGAAATAGATTGAAATTACCACTCGAGCGATGCTATCCGAGCCACTCCAAGAGTCTTTCACCATCGCACACCTTACCGTTAGGTCTTATGCAGCTGTTTTAAGGGGTTATGTAACAAATAAGTAGTAATATGTTCATGTACATTATTTTTTATGTATATAATAATGAATATAATTTCTAGTCATTTTTGATACATAGTAAATAGTTTTTAAAGTACAAATATTGTTTTTAGTTATTATTTAACTAAGAATTATATTTTATTAAATTAAGGGATTTTTTAATTAAAAATAAAATATTATTATTATTATTAAATTAATTTTTATTAAATATAAATGATCTTATAATTTTATGAATGCAATTATAATTTTTATTATGGTTTCAAAGCCATTTCTGTCCAAACCTGTGAATTTTCGATAAATGTCGGTTTTTATTTTCAAAGTTAAAATTAACATATTTAGAAATTATTTAGGCAAAATAAATGTTATTTTTTTAATCAGGATTTCTAAATTATCCAACGGTGAATTTTTCATAATTTTCTGAGGCAGTCAAATTTTTGAGTAAAAATTAAATATCGTCTGAATATATAATGTGTTTTATGACATCATAATGACCCAATAGTGATATAATAAAATACTATAATCATTATGTTCGGCCAATATATGTTTTAACATTAAAATAGAGGTGTTTTGGGTTTGTTTAACTTACTTTTCAAAGCATTAATGGATCCGTCAAAAATTATTCAACACCTTTCCTTTTTAAATTAATTTCGATGGGAGTGTGACTCACCTCCACATATGCAACCCAAATATTTTAAGAAGTTAGGACTTTGGACTTATAAAATATTTTTTTCCTCTTCCCTTTTCCAAAAACTATGGGCAAAAACCATGGGATGGTTTGTGGTTTGGATTAATTTAATATAAGGGGCCCCAAACCTAAATAATAAATAATTCCCTCACCTTTCCTATATAAACCCACCCAAGCTCCCACTTCTTCCTCACTCAAAACCCTTGGAGTTCATCCAACCTCTGACCTACTCTCTCTATAATCCTCCCAAGGTGCCCCAAGCTCCCAATAAGCCTCTCACATGTCTCTCTCTAGCCTTTGGAAGAACACTTCCAAGTAAGGGTTTTTTCTTCCTTTCTCATTTTTGTCAATCTTCTTTAAGTTGTATTTCCCTTTTAATTTAAATTATGAATGTTGGGGTATGGTTTCTAACCTCCCCCATAATTCCCTCTTATTGTTTGAATGATGGGAGACCCCTTTCTCTCTCATTAAATGCCTCCCATGTACACCCATTACTATGCCGAAATTCCGAAAGGAACTCCTCTCTATTCTTTTACATTCAAGCAATAATTTTGTATCATGAATCTAAATTCCATTAAAATTATTGGTACATGTATCTATATGACCTCCTTACTTTCCATTACATGTAAATGTGATGAGTAACCCCTTTATCTCTCATCAACTTTTTTTATGAATTTTTATGTCACGCCGTTACGCTGCCGAAATCACACCAGTTTTCTAATCCAATGTCGTTGTGTAGTGAATACCATACCCATTTCTCCATCAAGAGTATTCACATTTATGCACATTTACATATTGATTTTAAAGTTTCATGTATGAATTCCACATTACTTTGTCGTGGAACAAATGAATATGTTTTATGAATCCATGTTTTATGATCCATGTGTGCACACTTCTGCATGAAATGAAAGGTTTAAGAAGGGTGCGCCCTTATAGTGCTCTAATGCATTGGGTAAAGTATAGTATCATGATACGTCATGTGCAATGAGTGTTGACTCATGCTAATTCAAGTGCAACTAGGGTTTACTCGTGCTTTATGTGTAATGAGGATTTATGCATGCTCCATGTGCAACGAGCCTTGGATCATGCTAATTCCATGTTAAGTGTTGTTCCCACATTTCCATGTTATGATTATCATGATTTATCATGCCTTTATGTTCATGTTTCTTATATGCTCTATTGATATTCCTATTTTCTAACATGTATTTTACTACTCATGTTATTCCATGTGTACTCCCTTACTGGGCTTTATAGCTCACCCTTTTCTTATGCATGTCATCAGGTTATCCCATGCAATGCTAAGTACGAGGGAATGTAGTGGTCATGTAAAAGAAGTTTTAAATAAAGATGTTGTATTTCATGTTTTAAGTTTTTATGTAATGGTCATAAGCCCCAAAGACACTAAACCTCTCGATCTTCTTTGTTGTATCAAGTGAAGTTTTATGTAATAAATCATGTTTATGTTTGTAATAAAAGTAGTGTTGTCATAGTTCGTATCAAAGGATATGTTTAGCTATTTTTGGGATTAGGAAACCCTTGTAAAGCCTTAGAGAGAAGAATAAGTATAATAAAAACATCCCTAAGTTTTGTTAAGTACTGAGTATGTGGTTTATGAGACAAATACATCCCTGTCTGGATACGAGCAGGTAGAGGTGGCTCTGGAATAGATGGATCCTAGGGGTAAAACCTGAAAACACCGCTTTGAGCTAGAATCGAACAGGAATTGGTGAACGACAACGGGACTTTCTGCACTCTTGGTTACGAAACTCGCGGAGGATATGTTTTGATAAATTCACAATCTTAGTATGAACCCTTATTAAGGGAAAAAATGCCCCTAAGAATATATGTTAGAATGTAGATCATGAAAAGCATAGATTGAAGCCTATAGACTCGTGAGTAAAGGAAATAAAAGTTTTTTTATAAGTCATAAACTTTTGATTACTCTTTATGTGTGACCCATAACATTCCTTTTATTCCAGCCAATCGCCAGAAATAGGAGGACTCGGGCTAACTACCATTTTGAAGATCAGTGTGATGACTGTACTAATGAGATGCCAAATCCAATGGGAGAGGGAATTGTGAACATTGTCACGCTTCTCTCTCAGCTAACTCAAGTTTTGAATAGAAACACGGGACAAGAGGAATGTTCAACCACCCTTAAGAAAGAACAAGTTGCTATCGTGCGCTTCATGAGACAAAGGCCTCCTACTTTTAGTGGATCATCTGATCCAATGCTTGCTGAAAAATGGATCAACTCCATTGAAAAGATATTCTCCATACTCTAATGTTCTGAACAAGAGAAGGTTCTCCTGGCAGCTTATCGTATGAATGGTGAAGATGATCAATAGTGGACATTGATCAAAAATATGAAGCCTGAGGAGGATATCGAGGCATTGGAATGGAAGGATTTCTGGAAGATGTTTGTCGATAAATATTTTCCACGCACCCTCTGGCTTAATATGTAAAGGGACTTCCTTTCCCTCAAGCAAATAAGATGAAGAATCTGTTGGAGCGTACGAGGCAAACTTCCCTAGGATTGCATGATATTTTTCTGGCTTTGTCGTTACCCCTGAATTCAAGGTTGACCACTTCATTGGTGGGCTGAAGCCTATCTTGTGGAAAGCATTAGCAATCCATGACTTCAATAGCTATGAGGAAATTGTCCGATGTATCCTCAAGGTCGAAATAGAGATCGGGGAATCACAGGGGTATCATGGGGACAAGAAGCGTAAGGTGGAATTCAATGCTGGTGGTCCGATGGATAAATCCAACGGTTCTAAGAAGATCCAGCACCCCACTTGGCAAAATTGTGGATAGAATCACCCTAGAAATTGACTTAAGGGGACAAGAAAATGCTTCAGGTGTGGAAGAGAAGGGAACCTAGCAGTTAACTATCGGCAGGAAAGACCCACGGCTGTGACAGAGGAGAGGAACGCTCCGTTCGAACCACAACGCATTGTTCAATGCTACAAATTCAAAGTACCAGGACATTTTTCAAATTATTGCCCTAATCTAAGGGTTTTCGGAGGCGACCAACAACCTCCAAGGAAACATGGAAGAGCATTTCCCATCACTTCAGCTAAAGTGAACCCTGATAATGAAGTGGTGATAGGTACGCTAGTTATTCATTCAAGAATAGTGAACTTACTTTTTGATTCAGGTTCTATGCATTCTTTTATATCTCAAAAGTTTAGTAGAACAATCCTAGAACCACCAAAAATCATGGAAGTAAAGATGTCGGTGAGTATGGAAAATGGGTCAATCATTGCATCCCATGAATATAATTCCTCCCCTATTATAATCTGTAGATCGAATTTCCCGGCGAACCTCATCATACTCCCTCTGGTGGAATTTGATGCATTTCTTGGCATGGATTGACTTTCCTTATATAGAGCCAATATAAATTGTCGGGAGAGGGAAATCACACTCCATATGGAGAATCGACCCCTGATTCTTTACAAGTGTCAAGAGGAAGATGAATCTCCTTTAGCTCCATCATCTCAAGCATGGATATTACTGCCCTATGAGCACGCGTATCTGGCTCAGATGATTAAGTCTAAGGAAGAAACCACCCTTGAAGAAATGACTATTGTGAGGGAATTTGCTGAAGTGTTTCCCGAGGAACTGTCTGGTCTTCCTCCAAGAAGATATGTTGAGTTCTCAATTGAACATATACCTGGGCGTTACCAATATCCAAGACTCCATATAGAATGGCTGTTGTTGAGTTTGAAGAGCTGAAGAAACAACTAAAGGAGAATCTGGATAAAGGGTTTATACGCCCAAGTGCTTCACCATGGGGTGCACCAGTCCTCTTCGTCAAGAAGAAGGATGGCTCAATGCGGCTTTGAATCGATTATTGTGAACTTAAAAAAATCACGATAAAAGAAAAGGTATCCTCTCCCAAGAATCGATGACTTGTTTAATCAGCTACGTGGAGCACAATATTTCTCCAAGGTGGACTTGCGGTAGAGATATTATCAAGTAAGGGTGAAGAAGGAAGATGTCCCCATGACTGCTTTTCGTACAATATACAGGCACTATGAATTCATAGTAATACCTTTAGGGCTCAGCAATTCTCCAACAATCTTCATGGAATTAATTAATAGTGTCTTTAGAGATTACCTAGAAAAACTTGTGGTAGTCTTTATAGATGATATTCTAATATACTCAAAAACCAAGGAGGATCATGAGGAGCATTTAAGAATAGTACAGGAGACTTTGCGCAAGGAGAAGCTCTATGAAAAGTACAACAAGTGTGTGTTCCAGTTAAAGGAAGTCTCATTCATTGTCCATATCATCACAAGCAATGGGATATATGTGGATCCCTTCAAAACAGATGCAATTGAGGGATGGTCGAGGCCAACATCGGTAACAGATATTCGTAGCTTCTTGGGGTTTGCTGGATATTATCGATGATTTGTGAGGAATTTATCACGATTGTCCAACCCTCTTACCAAGCTAACTCGGAAGGGAGTAAAGTTTTCTTGGAGTGATGAATGTGAAGAATGCTTCAAGTAAGTGAAAAGGAGGCTTATCACTGCGCCCGTGCTCACTTTACCAACAAGTGGGGACCTTTTTGTGGTATTCAGTGATGCTTAAAAGATGGTATTAGGTTGTGTGCTGATGCAGAATGATAAAGTGATATCCTATGCCTCAAGGCAGTTTAAAATCCACGAGCGAAACTATCCAACACATGATCTGGAGTTGGCGGCTATGATCTTTGCCTTGAAAATCTGGCGGCATTATCTATATGGAGAGAAATGTGAGATATATACTAACCAAAAGAGTCTTAAATATATATTCATACAGAAAGAGCTTAATATGCGCCAGAGAAGATGGATACATCTCATCAAGGATTATGACTGTTCAATACATTACCACCCTAGGAAAGAGAACAAGGTGGCAGATTCCCTATGTAGAAAGGATCCAATGATTCTATCAATGATGAGAATTGATAAGGACCCAATCTTCTTATACTTGATGAAGATGGACATTGGAATCATAGAGAAGGGAACATCATCAATCTTTTCACAAATGATTGCTCAACCATCTCTTTTGGGAAGGTTAAAAGATGCTCAAAAGGATGATCTGGGAATTCAGGAAAAAGTGGAAGCTATCAAAAAGGGTAAATCCTCATAGTTTAATGTTAATGAAGAAGGAATTGTGCGGTTTGGGATAAGAGTTTATGTTCCATCATGTCCGGAGCTAAAGAAGAAACTTTTGGATGATGCACATAGTTCAAATTTCTCTATTCACCCAGGGAGCACACAGATGTATCGAGATCTCTGAGAAAACTTTTGGTGGGATAATATGAAGAAGGAGATAACTGAATATACATAAAATTTCATGGTGTGTCAGCAAGTGAAGGTAGAGAGGCAGAAGTCTAAGGGGATGATGCAACCATTGCCCATACCAGAATGGAAATGGGATAACATCACCATGGACTTTGTCACCGGACATCCAAGGACATCCAAAGGCAACAATACAATCTGGGTTGTTGTGGATTGTCTTACAAAGACTGCACAATTCATTTCTATTCGGGATGATTTCTCATTGGATCAACTGGCACGGATATATATCAGGGAAGTGGTAAGGTTGCATGGAGTACCACTATCTATTGTGTCTGACCGAGATCCAAGATTTACCTCTATGTTTTGGAATAGTCTTCAACATGATCTAAATACTGAACTGAACATCAGCATGACCTATCATCCTCAAACTGATGGCCAATCCGAGCGGACTATCCATACACTTGAGGATATGTTGAGATCCTTCTCAATGGACATTAAAGGAGTATGGGATCAACATCTTCCTCTTGTTGAGTTCTCTTATAATAACAGTTTCCACTCGAGCATCCAAATGGCACCATATAAAGCTCTGTATGGGAAAAGGAGCAGAACACCGGATTTTTGGGATGAGGTTGGAGAACTTAAGCTGCTTGGACCAGAAATGGTCGAGGAAATGGTGGATAAGGTGAAAACCATTCAGCAGCATATCAAGGCAGCACAGAGTCGAAAGAGGAGTTATGCAGATAACCATCGACGAGACCTTGAGTTTAAAGATGGAGACATGGTTTTTCTATGCATATGTCCATGGAATAATTTCATGAGTTTTGGAAAGAAAGGGAAGTTAAGTCCAAGGTACATCAGCCCCTTAGATATTCTTGATCGTGTTCGGGCTGTGGCCTATCGACTAGCACTTCCACCTACTATGGCCAAAGTACATGATGTCTTTCATGTATCCCTCTTAAGGAAGTACATACTAGACCCTTCACATGTACTGTCTTCTGAGGTGGTACAATTGGAAGATGATCTTTCTTATGAGGAGCAACCAGTGAATATCTTAGATCGTAGAGAAAAAGTTCTACGAAATAAGACAATTCCCCTCGACAAGGTGTTGTGGAGAAACCAAATGTTTTAAGAAGCAACTTGGGAATCAGAGGATATGATGATGCTGAGTTACCCACATTTGTTTTAGTGTGGGAAAATGAATATTTCGAGGGTGAAATTTCTTAAGGAGGAATATTGTAACGACCCAAAGATTCGTTAATGGAAATATCTATTGATCTAATTAAATGTCTCTTTATGTTTATATAAAATGTCAACTTCTTTGGTTTTATGTTAAGAATTTTGACTGTTGCTAATATAGCCATTGAACAGTGATCACATGATTAGTATAAATATAGGGCTTTAACACATCCAATTTTTACTTAGAGAAAAGAAGTGATGGCCTCGTCCAGTAGAATTTCTCCGTACGAAGCCCATTTTTCGGAGCTCGGAAAAGAGGTGGTGTCATTGGGCTTCGCCCTTGACCAAGCCTAAAATGAGATTCATCTTGTCAAGCTCGAACGTGGCCATCTATGGGAAAAGTGGAATTTGATTGAAATTACCACTCGAGCGATGCTATCCAAGCCACCCCAAGAGTCTGTCACCATCAAACACCTTACCCTTAGGTCTTATGCAGCTGTTTTAAGGGGTTATGTAATAAATAAGTATTAATATGTTCATGTACATTATTTTTTTTGTATATAATATTGAATATAATTTCTAGTCATTTTTGATACATTGTAAATAGTTTTTAAAGTACAAATAGTGTTTTTTGATATTATTTAACTTAGAATTCTATTTTATAAAATTAAGGGATTTTTGAATTAAAAATAATATATTATTATTATTATTAATTTAATTTTTATTAAATATAAAATATCTTATAATTTTATGAATGCAATTATAATTTTTATTATTGTTTGAAAGCCATTTCTGTCCAAACTTGTGAATTTTCAATAAATGTCGGTTTTTATTTTAAAAGTGAAAATTAACATATTTAGAAAATTATTTAGATAAAATAAATGTTATTTTTGGAATCAGGTCGTTGAAATTATCCAACGGTGATTTTTTCATAATTTTATGAGACAATCAACGTTTTGAGTAAAAATTAAATACCGTTTGAATATATAATGTGTTTTATGACATCATAATGACCCAATAGTGATGTAATAAAATACTATAATCTTTAGGTTCGGCCAATATATGTTTTAAAATTAAAATAGTGTGATTTTGGGTTTGTTTAACTTACTTTTCAAAGCATTAACGGACCCCTCAAGACTTATTCAACACCTTGCCTTTTAAAATTAATTTCCATGGGAGTATGACTCACCTCCACATAAGCAACCCAAATATTTTAATACTTTCAGACTTTGTCCTTTTAAAATATTGTTTTCCTATTCCCTTTTCCAAAAACCATGGGCAAAAACCATGGGATGGTTTGTTGTTTGGATTAATTTAATATAAGGGGTCCCAAACCTAAATAATAAAGAATTCCCTCACATTTCCTATATAAACCCACCCAAGATCCCACTTCCTCCTCACTCAAAACCATTGGAGTTCGTCCAACCTCTGCCCTACTCTCTCTAGAATCCTCCCAAGGTTCCCCAAGCTCCCAATAAGCCTCTCACAAGCCTCTCTCTAGCCTTTGGAAGCACACTTCCAAGTAAGGTTTTTTTCTTCCTTTCTCATTTTTGTCAATTTTCTTTAAGTTGTATTGCCATTTTAATTTAAATTATGAATGTTGGGGTATGGTTTCTCACTCCCCCATACTTACCTATTATTGTTTGAATGATGGGATGTAAAGACCCGCAAATTTCAAGGAAATTTTTTTCTTAATTTTCTTTGGAATTTTACAAGAGCGCAGCTTCAGACGGCACCTGATTCCGAGGCCCGGTGTGCCCGGAATCAATTTCCGAAGTTTGGCTCGGGTACGTTCAGTGAACGGACGAGCGGGTTTTTCTATCTTTTGAACCGGTGCCCGGAATCGAATTCTGAGGGCACCGATGAAATCGCAGCGCCGGTATTTGCTTAGAAACGCCTCTTCCGGAGTTGCGTTTGCTCAGACGTGGTTTTTAAATTTTGCGGCTTTAAGTCAGAAATAAAAATAAAGTTTGTGCGACAACTTTATTTTATTTCACTTAAACTGCTTGGAAGCCACTTAAGTCACTTAAAGGCGGCTTGAACTGAGTTGAACTGGATAGGATACTATCCAGAAATATCCTACCCCCTTGGTAGGATATTTGTGCGGTGGGACCCGCACGAGCCCCGCCGTTTCTTTCGCTAAGTAACGCACCCGCGAAAACCCGTCAAAGTAACTGAAAAGTCAACCGACGCGTTTTCTTTAATTCTTAACAGACCATTTAATTGGGCGGTTTATTTCGTGAATTAAATGGACTGTTTCTTCGTGAATTAAATGGGTCGTTTCTTTCGTTGAATTAATTCAACGAATTGATGGATCGTTTCTTAACCGGTTTCGTGTTGGCATGTTTATAAAATAAGACCAACCCAAAAATCCTTGGAAAGGATTTGAAAGAATCTTCGTTCCTCCACCCTCTCCGCGAAGAACGCGAAGAACGCGAAGAACGCGAAGAACGCGAAGAACGCGAAGAACGCCGGCGACCGGAATTCGACGACGCACACCAAGATCTGCGACGTCGACGAGATCTACCCGCGACGTTCTTCGGCGACGTCTTTCTTCCGCGGCCGATCCTCATTCGGCAACAAAGGTGAGAATCGGATCTTTTCTTCTCCCTTTTAAATTTCAATATCAACGGATTTAAACTAATTAAATCCGTTGATCTTGATCCGGAGATTGGCGACGCGACGAGCGATTCCGCGACGACGCGGCGATCTCCATCTTCCGCGACGAGCAATTCCGACGACGACAGCTGCGAGGTAAGGGATGTTGGAATTCTTTTTAAAATCCCGTGTTTATTCTTTTGAAATATAGAACCCGATCACGAAACAATTTTAATTTATTTAAAATTGTTGATTGGTTTCTTTCCTGTTTCTCCCGTTGATTTTGACTAACGCGGAGGGTGCGGGTCTAACGAACAAGACCCGGCAATCCTCCGTCGATCTTCCTTTGTGTGCGGATTTGGCGAGCGACGGCAAAAGCGCGACGCAAGGGCCATATGTTGATTCCGCAGTGGAGGACGCATCCCGGGAGGAACAACGGCGCAGACGGGAGGCAAATCGGGCCACCGGAGCATCTCCGGCGGCCCGCGGAAGGAGGCGGCGGCGCGGGTCGCCGGCGCGGCGGCGCCGGCGACCGGGGGCGGCGGCGCCCGGCGCGCCGCCGGAGGAGGCCGCCGCGGCCGAGCCGCGGCGGCGGCGAGCCGCCGGACCGCGTCCGCGGTCCGGCCTTCCAGCACGCGGCCCGCGCGGGCCGCGTTTTCTCCAAAGCCGCGGGTTTGACCCGCGGCGGCAGCGCTTCGGCCGCTCGGCCGAAGCCGAGCCGGTCCGGTCGGCCGGGCCGCGCCCAGGCCGGACCGGACCCGGCCGAGCCGGTTCGGGCCGGGTCGGGCCGACCCGGTTCGGGCCGACCCGGTTCGGCCGACCCCGGGGGGGGTTCGGGCCGGGTCGCCCCGGGCCCAGTACCCCCGTTTCGGGCCCTCTACGGTCTTCCGCCCATATCTTGGGCCTGGGACCTCCGATTGACGAACCGTCAGCGGCTACGCGATCCTTGGATCGAGACGGTCGTTTCGGTATATTATACTCAAGGTTTCGGAAGACTTTGGGTTCGGCCGGGTTGGTTCGTACACGAAGCCAACCGGGCCCTCGGAGCGGAAACGCTCATAACTTGAGCTACGGACGTCCGAACGACGTACCGTCAGCTGTGGTAGTTTCCTCTAAGTGAGACGGAACTTTTGGCATACTCCGCCCGAGGATCGGATACAGGCGGAGTACGGTCGGGTTGGTTTTGCCCTAAAAACCAACCGGGCCCCTGGGACGAAAATGCCAATAACTCTCAGACCGGGCGTCCGATTGACGCGCCGTCTGTCGCGTTGAGATCCTGTTGTCGATACGGAACTTTTGGATACATCAACTTCGGACTACGTGTCAGTTGATGTATCAGCCTCTCGGCTCGTGGAGCGGACCCTCCTAAACGAGCTCGCTACGTGCGGGAACCCTAGCGCTGGCTGTGACCTCGACGACAGAGCAGAGATCCTCCGTGGACTGCGACGACGGCAGAGCAGAGATCCTCCGTGGACTGCGACGACGACAGAGCAGAGATCCTCCGTGGACTGCGGCGACGACAGAGCAGAGATCCTTCGTGGACTGCGGCGACGACTGTGCAGAGATCCTCAGTGGACTGCGTCGACTACTGCACTCAGCGATCCCACGTGGATCAGTGCTTCAGGTTCTGTGTGAGCCCGATCCTCCGTGGGTCCTTACTACCGGTTCTGTGTGAGCCACTGCCTACAGGTTCTGTGTGAGCCCGATCCTACGTGGGTCTTTTTGCGGGGGTTAGTACCTATCGATCCTTCGTGGGTCCGACGACTGAGACGGATCAGTGATCGTCCTTGACGTCATCTGAAAAAGTATACCTGGTTGAGCTGAATCTTATGTTACTCTCCTTTGTGGATTGTGTTGAACCATCCTTTGTGGATTTACTGTTTACTCTCCTTTGTGGATTTGGGTCTTGCTTTCCTTTGTGGATTGAGTTGTTCTTGAGCTCGTGAGCAGAGCTAGAATTGGGGACTTAGGTATATGTATGGGCATATACCTAAGTCGAGTCAGATGTTACTTCGTGATTGCATCTTTCTTTTGTGCTATATCCTTTGTGGATTTCGGGAGACCTTCGGGGGTCTCGGGGTCCTTACTGAGTAGTTGTACTCACCCCTGCACGGGCTATGCCCGCACCTTGTTGTGTTGGTTGCAGACGACGGACAGCGCTGATCACGGTTGGGGCGTGGAGCAGGACGGTACCTGGAGGTGGACCACTGGGCGGGACGTGCTCGGAGCGGACGTGGGACCCGAGGAGCCTGGAGGCTATCTGTACCCACCCTTCAGGTGGGATTGCCAGTGGACGACACGAGGCCGCCGTCTTTTCTTCAGTTGCTGTTCTTTTTCTTTTCAGTTGTACTTTACAGTTGGGCTTGTATTTCCGGCCCCTTTACTTTTCTGCACTTTACTTTCCGCTTGCTGACTCTGTGTGGTTGTTACTTATAAAGGCAATGCCTTCCCTGTTTACTGGGATTTTACGCCTTGGTGCTAGTCGCCAGCCCCTGGCCTATGGAAGGCGGGCTTGGGGTAGTCACGGCACGGGCCCCGAGGACGGGTCGTGACAAATTGGTATCAGAGGCGGTCGGTTCTACCGCAGACTCTGATCGTCCTTTCTTTCTATGTGAAGCAATAGTGTTTAGTGTATTGAGTGTGGTTATCAGTTCAGGGAGCCCAGTGTTGGTGCGGCGGCCGACGTATCCGTACACCAGGACCCTGACTCCTGATTTCCGACTTAATGCATGAAAACATTGATTGCGTGTGTGTTTCAAGTTTTCTTTGTGATTACTTATGTCAGCTCACCGGGTATACTGATCTGCTTTATGAAAGTCTCAAGTTTTCCTTGTGATTACTTGTGCCAGCTCACCAGGTATACTGTTCTGACTGTGGTGCTCTTGTTCTCCTTTTCAGGATGGCCCCGCGACGACTGCCAGCTAGGGTTCCGAGTGTAGGGCGCGATGGCAGCCCACCGAGCGACGAGGCCTCGGTGCAGGGCCCTTTGCCAGCAGTGGCACCGGCGGTAGCCTTACCCGCCGAGCCACCGATGCTTCCAGTACCAGACGCCGACGATGCACGTCGCCTCAGGGCACTGCACGAGTTTCAGAGCCAGCGACCGCCCAGGTTTCGCGGTGAGGCGGACCCCCAGGCCGCCGAGGACTGGCTAGAGGCGGTGGTACGGATCTTCAGGCTAGTGAGGACACCAGGGGATCTCATGGTGATCCTCGCAGCGAGCCTCCTGCAGGCGGCGGCAGGACGATGGTGGAGCCTGATGCTCCAGGTTCACGATGAGGCATCCTTGCTCTGGGCGGACTTCGAGAGCCTCTTCCGCTCTGAGTTCGTCCCGGCCACCCTCCGAGCGGTGCGCATCCAGGAGCTTCTCCAGCTGCGCCAGGGCAGCATGACGGTCGCTCAGTACGCGGCGAGGTTCACGGACCTATCTCGCTACTCGACCGACATGGTACGGGACCCCTTCTTCCGGGCCCGGACCTTCGAGCAGGGCTTGCGACAGGAGATTCGGGCGTCGCTGATCTCCCTCAGCATTCCGACCCAGGCGGGAGTGCTGGAGCGAGCCCTCCTGATCGAGAGCTTCCTGGCGGAGCCTTCTTCAGCGGCGAGACCTAGCGCAGGGCGGCAGGTAGCTGAGTCTTCGGCAGCAGGTAGCCGACGGATGACTCACGGGTCCAGGCAGACCAGACCCCCACGCAGACGGCCTCAGGACACCAGCTCAGCGGTGCGAGGCACACAGCGGAGTGCCAGCCTTTCGAGAGGCAGGCTGTGCTACTCTTGCGGCGGGCAGGGTCACATGGCTCGTGACTGCCCGACTCGCCGATCAGAGGAGCAGCAGACGGTGGAGGGGCCACCCAGGCAGAGGCAGAGGGTCGACCGTGGCGGTCCGCAGGGAGGAGGCGGACGAGGCCGAGGAGCTGGCCGAGCAGCGGGTGGTGGGCGACGCTTTCAGGCTCTACCCCCACCACCACCAGGAGGGCCACCTCGACCACAGGGAGCTGGAGGGCAGGGACAGGCCCAGCTCCAGGCAGTGGAGGCCTACGACCCCGACATGCCAGAGATGATTCGAGGTACGATCTGTGTCTATTCCACCCTTGCTGCAGTACTTATAGACACAGGAGCGAGTCACTCTTTCATAGCCTCTGCCCTTGTTCGGAGCTCGGAGATTCCGACTGAGCCGTTGGCTCGATCCTTACGGCTAGAGACTCCTACGGGAGCAGACTCGACGATTACGCACTGGTGCCGGCAGTGTGAGCTTACTCTAGGAGGCGAGAGCTTCGGCTGGGATCTCCTTGTAGCGGCGTCGAGGCCTTACGACGTCATCTTGGGCATGGATTGGCTATCCACGGTTCATGCCCAGATCGACTGTTTTAGGCGCAAGGTGCGATGTGTTCGTACCGACGGGAGCAGGTTTACCTTCACCGGCGAGAAGGGAACCTTTGCAGCACAGGATGGACTTCCGCGGAGGAGAGTGCAGCCCATCTCACATCAGTTGGCTAGCCTCATCCTAGGAGCAGTGGACGTGCGGAGTCCGGCTTTTCCTGCAGTGGTGGACCAGTACGTGGACGTCTTTCCCGACGACGTTCCAGGGCTACCTCCTCGTAGAGAGGTAGACTTTTACATCGACTTGTACCCCGGGACAGCCCCGATATCTACTCCAGCATATCGGATGGCCCCCGCCGAGCTTCGAGAGCTGCGGGTACAGTTGGAGGACTTGCAGAGCAAGGGGTTTATCCGACCCAGTGTTTCACCCTGGGCTTCCCCGATTTTGTTCGCCAAGAAGGCGGACGGGAGCTTGCGACTATGTGTCGACTATCGTCGCCTGAACCAGGTGACAGTGAGGAATAAGTATCCGCTGCCACGGATTGATGACCTCTTCGATCAGCTCAAGGGAGCGCGGTGGTTCTCGAAGATAGACCTCCGGTCAGGCTATCATCAGCTCAGAGTTCGAGACGAGGACGTGCAGAAGACGGCCTTCAGGTGTCGGTATGGCCATTATGAGTTCTTGGTTATGCCGTTCGGCGTAACCAATGCTCCAGCAGTGTTCATGAGCCTCATGAACAGGATCTTCCAGCCATACCTCGACCGATTTGTCGTTGTCTTCATTGACGACATTTTGGTATACTCGACGACTGAGGAGGAGCATGCCTACCACCTGCGAGTTGTGCTAGACACACTCCGAGAGCACCAGCTTTATGGCAAGCTCTCAAAATGCCAGTTCTGGTTACGTGAGGTCCATTTCTTGGGGCACGTCATTTCTGAGGCGGGAGTTGCAGTGGATCCCGCGAAGATCGAGGCAGTGCTAGCTTGGGAGCCACCCAAGAGCGTGACAGAGGTGCGGAGCTTCTTGGGCCTAGCGGGATACTATCGGAGATTCGTGCCAGACTTCTCCAGAGTTGCGGCACCACTCTCAGCCTTGACGAAGAAGGGGAAACCCTTCGTGTGGTCAGACAGATGTCAGCAGAGCTTCCAGGAGCTGAGACAGAGATTGACCAGCGCACCTATCTTGAGGTTGCCTGAGGAGGGAGTTGGGTACGTAGTTTACTGCGACGCATCAGGGACTGGACTCGGGTGCGTCCTGATGCAGGAGCGGGCCGTGATCGCCTACGGATCACGTCAGTTGAGGCCGCATGAGCAGAACTACGCCACTCATGACCTGGAGTTAGCAGCAGTGGTCTTCGCTCTGAAGACTTGGCGGCACTATCTGATGGGCGAGCGCTTCACAGTTTTTTCTGACCACCAGAGTCTTAGGTATATCTTCTCTCAGAAGGACCTGAACCTGAGACAGCGGAGATGGCTTGAGTTCCTCCAGGACTATGACTTTGAGATAGTCTATACTCCTGGGAAGGGGAACGTGGTAGCCGATGCCCTCAGCAGGAGGACGGGCATTCAGCTGCTTGAGGAGGCGACGGAGCAGCTAGCCTCCTTGCAGATATCCTTCGTGGATAGAGACGGAACAGCCTTTCTTCAGTCTCTCACAGTCTCTCCTCCACTTCTACAGCGGGTCAGAGAGGCTCAGCGTGGGGACGCTGACTGTGAGACCCGGCGTGCACTGATATCCTCAGGTCAGGCGCCTGATGGTTTCTCCCTTGGAGCAGAGCACGACATCCTTTTCAGAGGACGTACCTTCGTACCAGTCGCTTTACGAGAGGAGGTGCTGAGAGAGTTTCACACTTCTCCCTTGGCGGTACATCCCGGAGTGGCGAAGATGTACCAGGATCTCAGGCGACAGCACTGGTGGCCGGGTATGAAGAAAGCTGTGGCAGAGTTCGTTTCACGATGCCTCACCTGCCAGCAGGTGAAGGCAGAGCATCAGGTACCAGCAGGCTTGGTACAGCCCTTGGAGGTCCCGGAGTGGAAGTGGGACGGCATATCTATGGACTTCGTGACTGGACTTCCACGCACTTCCAGAGGTCACGACTCCATTTGGGTGATTGTCGACCGACTCACCAAGTCGGCACACTTCTTACCCATCAGAGAGCAGGGCTCAGTGGAGAGCTTGGGACGTCTTTACGTCCAGGAGATCGTACGGCTTCACGGTGTGCCATCGTCTATCGTCTCCGATCGAGATGCTCGTTTCACTTCCAGGCTTTGGAAGGGGTTGCAGGAGGCGTTCGGGACGCGGCTCCATCTGAGCACAGCCTTCCACCCTCAGACGGATGGACAGACGGAGAGGACCATACAGACACTCGAGGACATGCTTCGTGCATGTGTTCTCGACTTTGGTCGCAGCTGGGAGGACCACCTACCCCTGGTGGAGTTTGCGTACAACAACAGCTACCACTCCACCATCGGGATGGCACCATACGAGGCGTTGTACGGCAGACCCTGCAGATCACCGTTGTGCTGGACAGACCCTGGGGAGTCAGCACTCGTGGGACCAGAGATGGTCCGAGCCACGACAGAGAAGGTCCAAATCATCCAGGAGAGGATGAGGACAGCTCAGAGCCGGCAGAAGTCATATGCTGACAGGAGGCGGAGGCCACTAGAGTTCGAGGATGGCGACCACGTCTTTTTGCGTGTCTCACCTCGACGTGGTTTACGGAGATTTGGCCGAGGCGGCAAGCTGTCTCCCCGCTTCATCGGGCCTTTCCAGGTCCTCAGCAGGATAGGAGAGGTGGCTTATCGCCTGGCTCTACCACCTCAGTTGCACCGGGTGCACGACGTCTTCCACGTGTCTCAGCTGAGGAGATACGTGCACGACCCGACGCACATCATCGACTTTGGGGAGCTGGACGTGGACGATGGGGCGACTTTTGCGGAGGTTCCAGTGGAGATCGAGGATCGACAGGAGCGGGTCCTACGTGGGCGGTCGATTCCTCTTGTGCGCGTCAGGTGGCAGCACGGGAACCTCCAGGAGAGCACTTGGGAGCGGGAGGCTCAGATTCGTGCTCAGTACCCCCATTTGTTCCCCTAGTTTTTGATGTATCTTTACGGGGACGTAAAGCCCTGAGGTGGGAGTAATGTAAAGACCCGCAAATTTCAAGGAAATTTTTTTCTTAATTTTCTTTGGAATTTTACAAGAGCGCAGCTTCAGACGGCACCTGATTCCGAGGCCCGGTGTGCCCGGAATCAATTTCCGAAGTTTGGCTCGGGTACGTTCAGTGAACGGACGAGCGGGTTTTTCTATCTTTTGAACCGGTGCCCGGAATCGAATTCTGAGGGCACCGATGAAATCGCAGCGCCGGTATTTGCTTAGAAACGCCTCTTCCGGAGTTGCGTTTGCTCAGACGTGGTTTTTAAATTTTGCGGCTTTAAGTCAGAAATAAAAATAAAGTTTGTGCGACAACTTTATTTTATTTCACTTAAACTGCTTGGAAGCCACTTAAGTCACTTAAAGGCGGCTTGAACTGAGTTGAACTGGATAGGATACTATCCAGAAATATCCTACCCCCTTGGTAGGATATTTGTGCGGTGGGACCCGCACGAGCCCCGCCGTTTCTTTCGCTAAGTAACGCACCCGCGAAAACCCGTCAAAGTAACTGAAAAGTCAACCGACGCGTTTTCTTTAATTCTTAACAGACCATTTAATTGGGCGGTTTATTTCGTGAATTAAATGGACTGTTTCTTCGTGAATTAAATGGGTCGTTTCTTTCGTTGAATTAATTCAACGAATTGATGGATCGTTTCTTAACCGGTTTCGTGTTGGCATGTTTATAAAATAAGACCAACCCAAAAATCCTTGGAAAGGATTTGAAAGAATCTTCGTTCCTCCACCCTCTCCGCGAAGAACGCGAAGAACGCGAAGAACGCGAAGAACGCGAAGAACGCGAAGAACGCCGGCGACCGGAATTCGACGACGCACACCAAGATCTGCGACGTCGACGAGATCTACCCGCGACGTTCTTCGGCGACGTCTTTCTTCCGCGGCCGATCCTCATTCGGCAACAAAGGTGAGAATCGGATCTTTTCTTCTCCCTTTTAAATTTCAATATCAACGGATTTAAACTAATTAAATCCGTTGATCTTGATCCGGAGATTGGCGACGCGACGAGCGATTCCGCGACGACGCGGCGATCTCCATCTTCCGCGACGAGCAATTCCGACGACGACAGCTGCGAGGTAAGGGATGTTGGAATTCTTTTTAAAATCCCGTGTTTATTCTTTTGAAATATAGAACCCGATCACGAAACAATTTTAATTTATTTAAAATTGTTGATTGGTTTCTTTCCTGTTTCTCCCGTTGATTTTGACTAACGCGGAGGGTGCGGGTCTAACGAACAAGACCCGGCAATCCTCCGTCGATCTTCCTTTGTGTGCGGATTTGGCGAGCGACGGCAAAAGCGCGACGCAAGGGCCATATGTTGATTCCGCAGTGGAGGACGCATCCCGGGAGGAACAACGGCGCAGACGGGAGGCAAATCGGGCCACCGGAGCATCTCCGGCGGCCCGCGGAAGGAGGCGGCGGCGCGGGTCGCCGGCGCGGCGGCGCCGGCGACCGGGGGCGGCGGCGCCCGGCGCGCCGCCGGAGGAGTCCGCCGCGGCCGAGCCGCGGCGGCGGCGAGCCGCCGGACCGCGTCCGCGGTCCGGCCTTCCAGCACGCGGCCCGCGCGGGCCGCGTTTTCTCCAAAGCCGCGGGTTTGACCCGCGGCGGCAGCGCTTCGGCCGCTCGGCCGAAGCCGAGCCGGTCCGGTCGGCCGGGCCGCGCCCAGGCCGGACCGGACCCGGCCGAGCCGGTTCGGGCCGGGTCGGGCCGACCCGGTTCGGGCCGACCCGGTTCGGCCGACCCCGGGGGGGGTTCGGGCCGGGTCGCCCCGGGCCCAGTACCCCCGTTTCGGGCCCTCTACGGTCTTCCGCCCATATCTTGGGCCTGGGACCTCCGATTGACGAACCGTCAGCGGCTACGCGATCCTTGGATCGAGACGGTCGTTTCGGTATATTATACTCAAGGTTTCGGAAGACTTTGGGTTCGGCCGGGTTGGTTCGTACACGAAGCCAACCGGGCCCTCGGAGCGGAAACGCTCATAACTTGAGCTACGGACGTCCGAACGACGTACCGTCAGCTGTGGTAGTTTCCTCTAAGTGAGACGGAACTTTTGGCATACTCCGCCCGAGGATCGGATACAGGCGGAGTACGGTCGGGTTGGTTTTGCCCTAAAAACCAACCGGGCCCCTGGGACGAAAATGCCAATAACTCTCAGACCGGGCGTCCGATTGACGCGCCGTCTGTCGCGTTGAGATCCTGTTGTCGATACGGAACTTTTGGATACATCAACTTCGGACTACGTGTCAGTTGATGTATCAGCCTCTCGGCTCGTGGAGCGGACCCTCCTAAACGAGCTCGCTACGTGCGGGAACCCTAGCGCTGGCTGTGACCTCGACGACAGAGCAGAGATCCTCCGTGGACTGCGACGACGGCAGAGCAGAGATCCTCCGTGGACTGCGACGACGACAGAGCAGAGATCCTCCGTGGACTGCGGCGACGACAGAGCAGAGATCCTTCGTGGACTGCGGCGACGACTGTGCAGAGATCCTCAGTGGACTGCGTCGACTACTGCACTCAGCGATCCCACGTGGATCAGTGCTTCAGGTTCTGTGTGAGCCCGATCCTCCGTGGGTCCTTACTACCGGTTCTGTGTGAGCCACTGCCTACAGGTTCTGTGTGAGCCCGATCCTACGTGGGTCTTTTTGCGGGGGTTAGTACCTATCGATCCTTCGTGGGTCCGACGACTGAGACGGATCAGTGATCGTCCTTGACGTCATCTGAAAAAGTATACCTGGTTGAGCTGAATCTTATGTTACTCTCCTTTGTGGATTGTGTTGAACCATCCTTTGTGGATTTACTGTTTACTCTCCTTTGTGGATTTGGGTCTTGCTTTCCTTTGTGGATTGAGTTGTTCTTGAGCTCGTGAGCAGAGCTAGAATTGGGGACTTAGGTATATGTATGGGCATATACCTAAGTCGAGTCAGATGTTACTTCGTGATTGCATCTTTCTTTTGTGCTATATCCTTTGTGGATTTCGGGAGACCTTCGGGGGTCTCGGGGTCCTTACTGAGTAGTTGTACTCACCCCTGCACGGGCTATGCCCGCACCTTGTTGTGTTGGTTGCAGACGACGGACAGCGCTGATCACGGTTGGGGCGTGGAGCAGGACGGTACCTGGAGGTGGACCACTGGGCGGGACGTGCTCGGAGCGGACGTGGGACCCGAGGAGCCTGGAGGCTATCTGTACCCACCCTTCAGGTGGGATTGCCAGTGGACGACACGAGGCCGCCGTCTTTTCTTCAGTTGCTGTTCTTTTTCTTTTCAGTTGTACTTTACAGTTGGGCTTGTATTTCCGGCCCCTTTACTTTTCTGCACTTTACTTTCCGCTTGCTGACTCTGTGTGGTTGTTACTTATAAAGGCAATGCCTTCCCTGTTTACTGGGATTTTACGCCTTGGTGCTAGTCGCCAGCCCCTGGCCTATGGAAGGCGGGCTTGGGGTAGTCACGGCACGGGCCCCGAGGACGGGTCGTGACATGGGAGACCCCATTCTCTATCATTAAATGCCTCCCATGTACACCCGTTACTATGCCGAAATTCCGAAAGGAACTTCTCTCTCTTCTTTTACATTCAAGCAATAATTTTGTTTCATAAATCTAAATTCCATTACAATTGATGGGACATGTATCTATATGACCTCCTTACTGTCCATTACATGTAAATATAATGTGTAACCCCTTTATCTCTCATCAACTTAATTTTTATGAATTTTTATGTCACACCGTTACGCTGCCGAAATCACACCGATTTTCTATGCCAATGTCATTGTGTAGTGAATACCATGCCCATTTATCCATCAAGGGTATTCACCTTTATAGAAATTTAATTACTGATTTTAAAGTTTCATCTATGATTTCCACATTCCTTTATCGTGGAATAAATGATTATGTTTTATGAATCCATGTTTTATGATCCATGTGGCACACTTATGCATGAAATGAAATGTTTAAGAAGGGTGCGCCCTTATAGAGCTCCAATGCATTGGGTAATGTATAGTATCATGATAGGTCATGTGAAATGAGTGTTGAATCATGCTAATTCAAGTGAAATGAGAGTTTACTTTTGCTTTATGTGTAATGAGGATTTACTCATGCTCCATGTGCAATGAGCCTTGGCTCATGCTAATTCCATGTTAAGTGTTGTTGCCACATTTCCATGTTATGATTATCATGCTTTATCACGACATTATGTTCATGTTTCTTATATGATCTATTGATATGTCTATTTCCTAACATGTATTGTACTCCTCATGTTATTCCATGTGTACTCCCTTACTGGGCTTTATATCTCACCCTTTTCTTATGCATGTCTTCAGGTTATCCCATGCAATGCTAAGTACGAGGGAATGTAGTGGTCATGTAATGGATGTTTTCAATAAAGATGTTGTATTTCATGTTTTAAGTTTTTATGTATTGGTCCTAATCCCCAAGGACACTAAACCTCTCGATCTTCTTTGTTGTATCAAGTGATGTTTTATGTAATAAATCATGTTTAAGTTTGTAATAAAAGTAGGGTTGTCATATTGGGTAGTCATGTAATATCCATGGAAAGGGTGAGATGCTTGATTCTAAAAATTATCAAATAGGGTACTACATGTTAAATTATGTTGAAATTTAGTTGACCATGATCATTAGTTTAAGTGAACAAGACTATAATTGTTGATATGTGAATCATGGAATCATGAGTTAGGGTTGTGTGACAGTGATATATAAGAAATACACCCATTATATTTGAATGAATTGAGATGGATTAGTGAGAAGTTATGTGTTCATTGAGGACCAATGAATTTTTGAATCATTGAAATCATGATGAATGATAGTTTTAATGATTTAATAATTATCCCTCTATAGTGAGAAGTGACATTGGATCTATATTATGTTATATGTAATGGTCGACCGGAGTATAGGAATTGACACATATTTTGAAGGAGAAATGGTTTCAATGTTCATAGTGGGTGAGAATGGATCAGATGGAGTGACATGAATGTGATGATGGAACCCATAGAGGCTGCACTTAAGGAGAAGTATAATTGAAGAACATGGTGTGTATTGCACTATTTTTTGTTTGAGGTTGCGACCCTCATTACATATAGAATTTTGCTGGATATTGGGGATAGAGTTTCAATGAGATAGTAATGAAAAATAGTTGATGTGTTTTGTTAGTTATTAGGTATGATCATGATAGCCACGTCCATTAATTATGTGTGTAAATGTATGAATACTCATCCATGGAGGTATGAACATCATATTGATAGGATATCGGGTCTGGTGAGTCTAGTAACTGGATGGTGGATATAGATTTTGGAAACTAGTGGTAAAGTGGATTTAATTTTTTTAGAGAATACAATATTTGTGATTTGAGTGGGATATCATATAGACTCTAGATGGTTCCATCGAGATTGGGGTTGGTTTGGATGTGATTCGAGAGTGAGTAAAATTTAAGATGCATCGATGATCTTGTGTTGAGAATGATTACTAGTTTTTTTGGTTGATAATCCAACCACATTGTCATGACTCATCCCAATGGGGAACATGATGTGACATCCTGAGCCCACATCCAAATGGAATGGTTTGGTGACTAGAACTGAGATAGAATATCCCTAACAAGGGAGGCCATAACATAAGTACCTATAGACACATAGACATCTCAAAGCCTACATTATGATGAAATGTAAAAACAATTGAACAACCATGCATGCATGCATATAAATACCACAACCAAAGTATGACATGAAGTAAAAGAAAGTAAATAAGTAAAAATACAAGTGCACGAAAATTCAATGGAAAACATGTCTAAACGGAAAGGAAATATGGGAACTACTGTCAAGATACTATAGGAACACACCTCGGTATGTCCGGTCTTAGTAAAAACTACCCGGTACTTGTCCCTCAAGGGCTCTATTAAATGGTTGGTCATATGCACAGGACATGACTCATGTGGGAAATTCACTTTCTAGGGTGAGTATAAAAATACACATTTGGACACCCCAAAACCACAAAACATATAAAAAAGACCAATAGTTAGATATAGTCATGTATATGTCTACAATAAATACAATAAGAATATCTAGTTATACTCAACAAAGTCACATGATCTCAAGGTGAATTCAAATCTATAATTCCATCCTAGGATTCTATCTGGAAGGTTCCATAAAGAACATATAGGAGGAAACACTCCATAGGTAAGATATCTCGGATGACATCTGTCTGAAATGTAGAGACCATTTGGTCTCTCCATTATATGTATATACCAAAATTCTAAAGAGGATAATACACAGATGAGGATAACTCTCAAAGACATGTTGTTTACCAACAACTCAATCTGGATTATACTTTTAATTAAATGATCGATGCTCGTGTAGTGTTGTTCATGAAAATACTGAGAGTTCCACCTATGGTAAGAAGATGATATAGGATCTTGCTATGGGAATCATGGAAGGATTCTAAAAAGTCTATTGAACAAGTCATGCTAAATAGATCATTGTCATATGTGTAAGAGGTGATTATATACTAACCCTTAGAAAAAGTATATGAGGATCCTACCCCAATGTAATTTTTCTATGATACGAAGGAAATGGTATCCAAGAAAACATACAGGGAGTATACAATGTGTATTAGGGGTACACTTCATGTCCCTTTGACCCCAGTTCCTTCCTGTGTAAATGGTATGTGTCCATGTTAATGTCCATGTAATAGTACATGGCATTCAGTAGCCTGTGTACTAGTACATGGCTTTACCTATTGATTATACAATAAAAAAACATATGTTAATAACATTGTAATGGTATTTTATGTTCATTTTTGATCTTATGGGTCTTAGTTAGTGGATTTTAATTTTGAACATCCATTCTCATCATTTGTGCACGTTATGACTAATGTACACCAATTTAGGCCCAATGATTACTCTAATTTTAAGGAATATAATTATATATATTTTAATTAGATATTTTGGGAAATGGATCTACACTTTAATATGAACCTATTTTATTCAGGGATCAATGGAGTATTCATAAATGATGATGGGGATATTTGGCGATGAAAGGAAACAATTCTGGAGAAGGAAGATTGGACACCAACCTACTGATGAGATTGTGGGGCCCAAAATATAAGCCCAATAAATCCAAGATTTCATGGGATGCAAGAGGAAATGTATATTAACTATCCATTCTTCATGATCTAGTTCTACTTCAAGCTCCATGGTTGTTATTAAGGCGGCCCAAATAGAATATTAAAATATGGGCCATAATATGCGGCCCAGAATGTTATCCCACTAAAGAGGCCATAATTCATGATACACAACTCTAAATAGGCCCAAATTTTACAGACCTATTGAATACATCCGGGGACACAGAAGAATCATATATGGAACACCTCGATTCAATGATATGATTTCCCATACAGGAGGATCTTTTCAGGGGAGACAAGGAGGACAGAATTCATGGAGGGAATCAATTTATCCATGACTTTCCACAACCCTATGGCCCAAATTGATTTAATAATTGGGAATAAATTGATTGATAATCTGCCTAAGGCTTCCCAATTTTCTATTTAAGTCAGTGGCGGTGAGGGGGAAGGGATCTCCTATTTTTTTGGATGTCATTTTATTATTCTAAAGTTCTTTAGTAATGTTTTCAATTTCCATGTAAGATTCTGTTTTTGTATTTCAATGTTTTTTATCAACATCATTCTCTTCTATTCCTCCCATTAATTTCATTAAAAATTTATAATCACAAAGCACAGTGATATATCTATTTTGTGGTGAATTAGATAAAATATATGTGTGAATTTCATTCTCACACACGGAGTAGTGTTTTTTATTTCCGCAGTTTTAATTTCTTCCATCAAATTATTGTAAGTAGTCTTACGCCAACCATTGAGAATATACCATCAATGGAGGGCTAAACCTTTAATGGGTTGATCATAGGAATATGAAAAGGCTGGATTTAATATTTTTTATGTATTAATTGTTGTTAATTGGCTAACTAATTTTAGACTTCCAATCTATAGTTATTTCCACTCTTCATCTTCACTATGTTTGAGGAATCAAAATCCAAGTTCTAAAATGATCATATACTTTAGAGGGATCCTGAATTTGGTTCTTTATTTTTATAGGGGATTATTAATTGAGTTTTGTTAGCATCAAAGAAAAAAATTATGAAGGTTGTGTTATTTTGAAGAATGGATTCATCGAGAATTAATAAAACCAAAATTGTCTAAATTAGTAAAATTTATTCAATCCACCCCGAGCATAATCCAAAGATCAACCCATTTTCATTGAATTGAACACACTTAGGTTTCATAGTGTTAATTAAAAACATATAAAATCATAAACAAGATGGATACTTCCTAACCAAAAATAAATCTCATAGGTTGTGTATCTTAGGTATCTTCTTAGGTCTCAGTGGATTCGACAACCCAAGAAAGACTACTAAGACCATTCTACCATCATCTCTTGGGTAAATTTAAGCATGAATCAAATTTTGCGTCGTCCCCAGGGACCAGGTAAGTACCATAGACCAATTTGTTTTTTACTCACCACCATTCGTCTAATCTCACCCAAGATCTCTTATATTGTCCCTTTCTCATTTTTTTCCTTTAGGCACATGTATGCCTACATCCCGGATAATTCAAATAGACTAGTTAGGTAGGAAAGTCCTATGATAGGGGAGCCAAGTAAACCTAGGGGATTGTTTTCACTAGATCCTAATATTCTTGATACTTCAGAATCAAAAATTGAAATAATTATAATGGAGGGTCTTCCAAGAAATCAAATTGTAAATCCTAGGGAAAATCAAATGTGAAATAAAAATCAAGAAACTTCAAGCATAGCAAATGTAGTAGATCAAACCATGAATGAAATAACTCACTATAGTTTAGACCAATGTTCCCTCATGTATTAGACACAATTACCTATGAGATAACAATTAAAACTTTAAACCCTATGTCCTAAGAAACCTTCCACCCTTTCATGGGATGGAGTATGAGATGCCCTACCTTCATGTTAAGGAGTTCATGAACATTGTAGAAACCATGTTTCCTCCTCATCAACTAGAATCAGAAAAGATGAGGCTCGTTCCTTTTCCATTGAAGGATCGAGATAAAATTAGCTAAAAAAATTGATACATGCATCAATCCACTCATGAGACCAGTTTTATAGAGAATTCTACAAAAAATACTTCCCTCAATACAAAACAATTTCACATAAAAAGTGAATTCAAAACCTTTTTGAAAAAGATTGAGAGTCATTATATGAAACATGGGAGAGGTTCAAAGACACCTTAAACATGGTTTCACATCATGATTTTTCTATACTTGAACAACTGAAATTTTTTAATTAATGGTTGGGATCAAGGAACAAAAAATTTATTGAAAATAGGTGTGATGTAACCATTAAAAACAATGTGAAAAATGATGCTTATGAGTATCTGTAAATCCTTTCTAAAAAACAAACACGGGGAACATTACATTTTGTAAAAATCCATAAAGAACTACTAGAATTAATACACATAGAGAAGAGAAAATCCTTAGGGATAAACTCGCGGAACTCTCTAGGAAGGTTGAAGAGATAGACCTTAAGAATGTACATGAAATTCAAACTATAAACCCTGTTTGAATAATTTGTTACAAACATGACCATAAGACAGACAACTTCCCCAACATTTCAACCATCAACGATATTCTTTTAGGAGGACCCCCAACAGATGGAAATTCTTTGAACATTAAAAATATTCAATAAAAAACACCTTCAATTTAAGGTATAATGACCTCCCAGGCTTCCGCTGGAAAGATAACCAATAACCTAGCCAACCATAGAGACAAAATCCTCACCCTCATCAGAACTATCAATCCCATAACTAGTTCCAAACCCAACCTATCCAATAATAACATCCACTAGTTAATTTTCCACAAATAATTCCACCTCTAAAATATCCCCCTGGCATAAACCAATATTCTCAAGCACTAACCCAAACTATTCCACAAACTATGCAAACTAATGGAATGTATGAACTAAAAAGTCACTTCCCTAAAACAAGAACATCAAACCATCAAAACTGGTAAGGAACCCAGGCCTACACAAGACATTACACAACAAACAGTAAGAGTAGAGTCAATTTGCACTCAAACAAGTCATGATAAACTATAGGTTGTGACTATTTTAAGAAGTGGGAATCAATTGAGAAACATGAACAACTAATTCAGAACCCATATGAAGATTCAAACATGGATGAAAATTCAAAATTAACAAATGATAAAATAGAAAAACATGATAACATTTTCAAAGAAACAACAATTCAAAAAACAAATCCACAACCTACACCATTTACTCAATGCATGAGTGGGAAAACCAAGTCTAAATTGAGTGAAAAATTGAGGGAAATCTTCTCACAAGTCAAGTTGAACATTCCCCTTAACGATGGAATCCAAAACATACCTGCCTACTCAAAGAACCTTATGGACTTGTGCACCTTTAAAATAAAATTTTCACATAAAAACCAAATCCTTTTGGCTACTGATGTGGGTACCACCATTCAAGGGACTATTCCCTCTAAGTTGAAAGACCCATGTTTCCCTTACATCAATGTTGAACTATGAGAGAGAAAAGTTGTCAATGCCTTGTATGACCTAGGTGCTAGTGTCAACCTAATCCCCTATGATGTGTACTACCAATTAGGCTTAGAAGAGCTCTAACCCACCATTGTCACACTTAAACTTGTAGATCGTAGCATTTGGGATCAAAAGGTGTTTTTAAAGGATGTTATGGTAAAGGATGAAAACTTCATATACCCTTCTGACTTCATTATCATTGATAACCATCCAAACATAGGAAATAAGGAACAAACCCCATTCATCCTTGGTCATTATTTCCTTGCTACAACCAAATCTGTTATTCGAGTTCGAAACAGGAACATGACCATCACCTTTGGTAACATGACTCTAGACTTGAAGATCTATAATGTAAGCTCACAAATTGGGGATGATGAGTATATTCATGAAGTACACATTATAGGAAGAATTGATAATGAATCCATATATCATTAATGAATATTTTATGGATGATTAAGTCAGGATGAGATTGATTTCCTTTTTTCACATTAAGGAAGTTTATCTCCTTGGATTGAATCATTTTCAAATTGCTCATATGATGAAGTCTTAGATCCAGCAATCAGTGAAGCCTTATAGGAAAAAACATTCATGGAGACCAATCAAACTTACTTACCCAAATCCGATCAAACCAATCTTGTAGTAGAGTCTTCTACCCATGGGGCTTCGATTCTATCTAAAATAGTAGGAAAAAAATCGATCTTGATCTAATTTCCCAATCTTCTTCTAAAATTCTGAACCAAACTGATCATGAATTGAAGGAACATCCTAGTGCACTCAAGTATGCCTTCCTAGGGAACAATCAGACACATATTATTGTAATTTCTTATTCTCTTGATGCCCATCATGATAGGATGATTCTAGATGTACTTAGGAAACATACTAAATACATTGGTTCGTCCCTGGATGATATTCCTGGGGTTATCTCACTTATCGGGACTCATAGGATTGTTCTAGAATCTGATTCAAAGCTATTTTGTCAACCTCTACGGTGACTCAATCCTAATATAATAGAATTAGTGAGAAAAGAACTTCAGAAATTGTAAAAAACTGGTATCATATATCCTGTAACTGAGAGTGTGTGGGTCATCCCAATCCAAGTGGTTCCAAAAAAGTCTAGAATCACAATTATAACCAATAAGGATGGATAAATTCTTCCATCAAGGGTGAGTAGTGGTTGGAGAGTCTTCATCGACTATAGGAAGCTAAACTCATTTAACAAGAAAGACCATTTCCCCTTACCATTCATTGACAATGTCATGGATAGAGTCGCCAGTCACACCATCAACTATTTCATAGATGGGTACTTAGGGTATAATCAAATTGAGGTATCCCTAGAGGATCAAGTGAAGACTAGATTAACATGTCCATTCTACACCTTTTTACTTGAAATGTGTGCCCTTTGGGTTATGCAATGCCTCTGGAACCTCCTAGTGGTGCATGATGGGAATCTTCTCAGACATGGTAGGGGATTTTCTAGAGGTCTTAATGGATGACTTCGCTATGTTTGGAGATATATTTGAGGGATGTATGAGGAATGTGGAGAGTGTATTGTAAAGATGTGAAGAAAATAATATAGTCATAAACTGGAAAAAATGGCTTTTCATAGTTAAAGAGGGACTATTCCTTGGCTATATAGTCGTGGGAAGGGGGATTTAAGTAGAAAAAGAAATGGTTGACATCATTCGTCGCCTTCCATCACCCATAACTATTATGGAGGTGAGGTCTGTCTTTGCACATGCTGGTTTCTATAGAAGACTCATCATGTAAATTAGTTAATTCTGTGATCACCTTTGTGCTCTCCTAGTAAATGATGCTCCGGTTGTTTTTATTGAAAGTTCTGAGAGTTCATTCTCAACCATAAAATCCTCCCTCACCTCTCCCCCCGTTATGAAATATCCAAATTGGAATCTTCCTTTCGAGCATATGTGTGATGCCTGTGAATATTTTGTATGAGCTGTGTTAGGAAAATGCTATGATAAAAGTCCTTATGTCATTACTTATGCAAGAAAATCCTTTAATTATTCTCAAATCAACTACACCACCATTAAAAACGAGTAAAATTATATTGTTTTTTATTTAGTGAATTTTAGGTCTTACCTCTTTGGATTCCCCATCACTATGTTCACTGACCATTCTACACTAAAATACCTCTTCCAAAAACTAGTTGTTATGGATAGAATAATTCAGTGGGTCCTTCTCTTCCAAGAATTTGAACTCACAATCAAGGGAAAAAAGGGTGTTGAAAATATATTAGATGATCACCTCTCTAGTATAGAAATCAATGAAAAATTATCCAAACTTTCTGTGACTACTTCATTCCTTGATGAACACTTATACTCCATGAGTGACTGCCCTTGGTATGCTATGATTGCCAACTTCTTAGCTATAGGGTTCATTCCAAAATTCTAAGGGACTCAACCAAGAAGGAAACTCCTTTCTAATGTTAGGAACTTTGAGTTTGATGATCCATACCTCTCTAAGTTTTTCCCTGGCCAAATCATTAATTTGTGTGTACCATAATCTGAACAAGATTCCATCCTTCAATTTTGTCATATTGAGGCATGTGGAGGTTAATTTTTCTCTAAAAACTTCTCCAAAGTTTATTCAGTGTGGCCAATTCTGGCCCACCCTCTCAATAGACTCCTACAAATTTTGTAAAAGTTTTCCAAGGTTTCAAAAAGTAGGGTCCATCAAAAAATGGAATCAAATTCCACTCACTCCCATCTTAGAGATTGAAATCATTAACAGCTGGGGAATCAATTTCATGGGCCCCTTGCAAAACTCTAAGGGATATATGTACATCCTTTCACTAGTTGATTATCTATCGAAATGGGTAGAGCCCATTTCTACAAAATCCAATGATCGTCAAACTGTGATTATATTTCACAAGGAAAAAATATCCTCTAGATATGGAATTTTTAGGGCTATCATTAGTGGTCGTGTAACTCATTTTTTTAATCATCCATTCCCAGCACTAATGAAAAAGTATTTAATTAATCATAGAGTTTCAACTTCTTAACACCAATATACCAATGGTAAAGCAGAGTTAGCCAATTGGGAAATCAAAAAAATTCTTGAGAAAAATGTTAATCCATCTAGGAAAGGTTGGTCGAGCAATCTCTTAGATGCTCTTTGGGCATATCGAACTCCATATAAAACCATTTTAGGAATGTCCCCATATAGTTTGGTTTATGGTAAAGCACTCCATTTTCCAGTGTATATTGAACAAAAGGCCTTTTGGGAAATTGAGAGAATGAATTATGACCTCTCATTGGCTAAAAAAAGAAATTAAATCTCAATGAACTTGAGGAACATTAGATAGAGGCTTATGTAAATTCAAGGATCAATAATGCTAAAGTACAAGACTACCAATATAGAAATAATAAATCCAAACACATTGAACCTATAAATCCTATTCTTTTGTATAATTTTAAACTTCACTTACACCTAGGAAAATTGAGTTCTAGATGGTCAGGTCTATACATAGTGCATTAGGTGAACCCCCATGGGGCTGTTGAAATTCAAGATACCACCAATGGTCAAACATTTATATTTAGTGGTCATACTATCAAACCATTAATAGAACCATTCAAAAAACATGAAGTTGATGAAGAATTGTTTGAACTTACTTAGATGAAAAAAATAATTAATCATTTAGTGGTCTAAGTAGAGCTAATGATGTTAAAAATGAATTTCATGGGAGGAAACACTTTGTTTTAAAATTTCCAATAATTTTGTTAAATTAATAAAATTTATATTGGATTAGTGGATAATTTTGATATTAATTTATTTTACCTTATACTGTTAACTTGTTATTCAGTAATTAGTATGGATGGGTATGAATGGGGAGAACTGTAATCATCTGTGCCACACGGTGTGATCCCTGAGTACAACCTGAAACAATAATTAAAAACAAGACAATGTATCCTCAATTTGATTTATAAAAACAAAAATAAAAGGAAAACCTTAAAAATGATGAGTCTTGGAATTAAATAAATTATTTTGTTGTTTGTTCTTTTGGGTTTGTTCATATTTGTATGGTTCAGAGACGATTTTTGGTGATATATATTCTATAATGGAGGTGCCTACATCCCCCATTTGAACAAAGAGGGATTTGGGAGCACCCCAATCATCAATATGAAACCACCAGGTGAACTTGTTCCATGAACTTTCTAACTCATCCCCCACCCACATTCTCCTCTCTTATCTTTTTAATAAACTAGGGAAAATTTCATTCTATGTTGGGGGGTGTGGAAGAAAACTGTATGTTAAAATAATAATGAAAAAACATAATTAAAATTACATTATAATTACTATAATGACATCATTCCTCACATTAAAACTATATAAAAAATAATTTTTATTTCTTTGACTTTTAATTTAATTCATGATTAAGTTTATATGTATTTCTTTTGTAAGTTTGTTTGTCCATAGGGGATTTTCCTAATTTTTATTTTCATATATTAAATCAAAATGCCACAATGCATGTCCTCTATAATGTGTGGTAAAAATTTGAATTCTCAAGGTCCTATAATAAATATCATAGGTTGGTTTGATTTTTATGAATAATATGAGTATTCAAAAAACTAAAAAAATTAAAAATAAAATACATAAAAATTTTCATGTAGAACAATGGATTGATAAAATGTGAGGCTTTCAGCACTTGGGGATCATGAATCCAATGTTGTCTAGCCCTGAGTTTTTCACTATATCTCTATTTATGGTAATATGACCTTGTTTTTCATCATGTTAACTTGAGATGTTTCTTGAGTATGTGGGATTCTCATGGTTCCCGAAGGCCTTTGAGCCTGGGAGTCATTAGAAAAGTCTTGATACATGGGTTAATTTGATTAACTAAAATCTAAATTACTATGGAAGAATTGAGAAAAAATAAATAAAATATGAATACACATATTAGTATTAAATTTGATTCCACCCAGCGCTTCCATTATTCCCCCCTTGAATGAAAATTTACACTCATATCTATATTGTGATTCACAACACATCATTTCACATAATTGAGTTGGATGAAGTATATTGACGGGTTTGATCAAAGGAATGGGATTTATATTAGGATTTAATTTTAAATTTATCTCGTTTTAAATTATTTTAATAGGTTATAAAGATATATTTTTGTGTAGTTTACATTCTGAGCATTGTTTGTTATAATGTGTTTGAAAAAATAATTCAATTATAATCTTTGAATTATTTTCTTGGGAGAATAATATATCATGTTTTGGGGGAGGGGTGTGATTATCCAATAAAAACAAATATTTTCATAACATTTTAATGTATTTTTATGTTCATTTTTGATCTTATGGGCCTGTTTTAGTGGATTTTAATTTTTAACATCCACTCTCATCATTTGTGAACTACCTTCCTAATGTACACCAATTTAGGTCCAATGAATCATCTGATTTTAAGGAATGTAATTAAGCATATTTTAATTTGATATTTTGGGTAATCAATCTTCACTTTAATATGAATATTTTTCATTTTGGGATCAATGGATGATTAATAATGGATGATGGGTATATATGGAGATGAATGGAAATAATTCTTGAGAAGGCATATTGGACACCACCCCCCGGATCAGAATGTGGGGCCCATAATTCTGGCCCAATGAAGCCCAAATTTTGATTTATTCTATAAGATATATATAGTAACTAATAATTATTTAGGATCTAGTTCCAATTCAAGATCCATTGTGTTTATTAAGGCGGCCGAAATAGAATATCAAGATCTGGGCTAGAATCTGTAGCCCAGAATGTTATCCCACTGAAGCAACCATAACTCCAGATCCACAACTCCAAATTGACCAATATTTTAAAGAAGTCTATAATACATTTGAGGAAAGAATATAATCTTCTATGGACCACCGATATTGGGTGATATGCTTTCTCATATAGGAGGATCTTTTCAGTGAGGACAGGGAGGATAACAAGTCGAGGAGGGAATCAATTTCCCCACTACTTTCCACCACAGTAAAGCCTAAATTAATTTAATAATTGTTAATAAATTTATTGAGGCTTAGAATTAAGGCTTTCCAAATTTCTATTTAAGGTAGTGGTGGTGAGAGGTAAGGGATCTCTTATTTTTTTGATGTAATGTCATTATTGGAAAGTTCCTTTGTAATGTTTTCAACTACCATGTAAGCTTCTTTTTTGTGTTTCTATGATCTTAATCATCATCATTCACTTCTATTCTGCCAATTTCATTTATTAAAACATTATAATCACAAATCAACGTATATCTCTATGCTGTGTTGAATTATTTCACACATATGTGTGAATTTTGTTCACACATGGAGGAGTGATCGTTTTTTATATGGTTTTAATTTATTCTATCCAATTCTTATAAGCTATCTTCCACCCACCATTTAGAGTATACCATAAATGGAGGGATAACCCTTTAATGGGTTGATCATAAGAATATATAATGGTTGGATTGAATGTTATTTTATGAATGAAATGTCGTTAATTGGATAACTAATTTATGAAATCCATTCTTCAGTTATTTCTACTCTTCATTTTTATTGTGTTTGAGGAAGCCAAATCCAAGTTCTAAAATGATCATATACCTAGGATAAATAATGAATTTGGTTATCTATGTGTGTACTGGATTAGTAATTGAGTTTTGTTCGCATAAAACTGAAAAATGATGGGGGTAGTGTTATTTTGAAGAATGGATTCATCAAGAATAATAAAACAAAAATTATCTAAAGAAGTAAAATTCATTTATTCTAGCCTGATCATAATTCTAAGATCAACCCATTTTCATTGAATTGAATTCACATATGTTTCTTAGTGTTCTTTAAAAATATCTAAAATCAATAAAAACTTTCCACTTTGTAGCCTAAAATATATCTCATATGTTTTGTATCTTTGAAATCTTCTTAGTTCTCATTGGAATCGACAACCCAAGCTGGATGACAAGGATCATTCTAACTTCATCTCATGGGTAAATATGAGAAGGAATCACCTGTGTAAGTCTTAAATGGATGTTTCTATGTAGGATTACATGGTGTTCCCATTATAGTGAACTCCCTCACCATACCCATGTACCATATATGGTACGAATGACCCCAAACCCCCAAAGATAACAGGGGTGTATCAAGGTGTCAAAATTTTCTCCTAAATTGATTGGTCTTTCTCCCACATTGGTAGGAACCTATTAATCATGTCTGATAGTAAAGTGAAATATTTTAAAAATTCACATGCATAAAGACTACACATCAATTTTTATCAGTTCACTACTAAGGGTTAGTCCATGAAGAATACGTCATTACTGTTTTGGTCATACTAGAATCCACTAATCATCACTAGTTGTCAAATATAAAAGTTTAGACACATTCTCTATAATCTAGGAACATTTCAGTTACATGATTTTTCAGATATCACACTACATCCCTATGAAAAATTTCTCTAATCCCCTAGATCAATATCACGATTGAAGTATTAATATGTTTATTGACATAATGGACTCTTCAGTATATTGGAATTTAATAATTTCACCCTAAATATATTGATACTCTTCTTGCACCGTATACCTATGTTTATTCACATTGAAATATCTTTTCACTAAAAAACCAATGTTCAATACTGAAATTTTTGAAGGTCCTTCGCTAATCACACTACCTTCACAAAGAAAATTTATTTCACATATCTCACTATGTCATCATAGAATACCCAATAATGGTGATAGTCCCTTTACTCAATATCATTGGAATCAGTAATAACATAACATGTATTTTCCTGATACTCAATCTCCCATAGAATAAAACATTCACAGATCTCCAATGCTTCATGAAATTAGAGAATGTGTGGATTTTCTATGATTTATTATCATCTCAAATGAAGTGTGTGAATATTAATATATAATGTATCTACATTTCTCAAACCTCCCATTCCTCCAACACATTCTTCGATAACATTCAATTTTTTTTGTAATGTTCCTCATTCATGAAGACACTTTGATAATTTTTGTTATCACAGAGTTTACTCTCATCCCATCATGCAGTCACGATGACCCAGTTCATTTAATTATGGAGAACACTTTAAACTCATCTTTCATTATCCAAGTTCCCATCAAAAACATTTTCCTTTGGGAAACACATGCCATTATTATTTTTATGAATAGTTGATTCTAGAAAACAACCACTCACAATGCTATCATCTTCCTCCTGATTTGAGCCCGAATTTTTTTCAAAAACTTGGAAATGATGATACCTTCAAAACTATTGCCATATTGTATTGTAAGATCACATTATTTACTAACTCTTTAGTCATCTAGGTTCTGATTCACAAAAAACACAAACTAGACTCCATTTCCAGAAATGTAGAGCCTCTGTTCTAATAATACACCCCTTTGGATTTGTTGTAAATCTATATAAGTATTGAATAAAACACCGACTACTATCAAGGCCTGATACACTAGAAACAAATAATCCATCACTCCATGTCTACGCGAGAAAATAGTTTTTTAGAAAATAGGAGGGGAATCATGAATTTGGCTCTCTGGTTTTGTAATGCATAAATATATCCAATGTGTTCTCTGATCATGTCACAATATCATTGTGTCTCCTGAAATATTGTTATACCCATATATGTTCCTTGATGGAAATTGAGTATGGTTTTTGTTTGTTTACAAAACTATCATGGAGATGAAGGACTATATTAGAAAAATGAACATACATTTCAGGATGACAATAGTGTTGAAGGTGGCATTGTTTCCTAGTGTTTTCCAAATTTTTGGGCCTCAAAATTGGGAGTTTGTTTTTCTGAAAATGAATAGTTTCCATGTATAAGTACACAATTCATAGACCATGAATGAAAGTTCTCAGACTACATAGGGGGTATGCTGATTGGCAAGGAAAATCTGAAAAGGGAATTTTTCTACATAGCATTGCTATGTGGACCATGAAGCACAGTACATGGACCATGTACCAGAAATAGTTAATGAGATGCTCATAGTCTGAGGAAGTAAAATACTTCCTAGGATAATAAATCATTTACAGAAGTGAGGTCATTATTTGAGAAGATGAATTTTTTTCATTCATAGAAGAGATTGACTACCACTTAAATAGAGATATGGTACATGGATTGTGGAGAGATTAATTTTGCAATAGGAGGAGTATGTGGTAATAGTTATACAGCATCGATGATTTGAGTAAACCCGATTGAAGAGATTTTTGGATAAATTTTAAAATATAAGGAACACTAATACCATAATTATGGTGACATAATTTCACTAGAAATATGGGAGTAATTTGGGGAAGTATGAAGTTGTTTTTAGGAATACAACTCCGTGAAGGAGAAGAAGGTTTGAGGAGGAGGAGGCATCAATTAGTGGGAGTAGTAGCAGTCTATATAAGGAATAGGGGTCTTTGAAGAGGTGATGGTCCATGAAAGGGAAAGGTTATCTACAAAGAACTAATTCTATGCAGTGTAACCTAGTTCGTAGAGGGAGTAGTGCAGTTCACAGAAGATGTAGGATAGTTCATGGAGGAACAATTTGTTACAAAAATAGTGTGTGGAAAATGTGGATTAAATTAGTATGTGAAAAGAAGAATTTAACATAGAATCTATTATAATATATGAATCATGATTTTATTCCAATAAATTGAAAACATAGTCATATATAAATCGATTTATTATTCTTCCCAACGTAATGAGAAATGGGGAGACCACTAAAGTATTCTTAGGATCTCATTGAGCTATCCCTAAAATATAATAAAGGCAATGTGACTTGAACAGAGTGAATTTCTGTAAAAAAATTTAATCCAAATATAGTGAGTATTAGTATAGTTATCTTTGATTGACACACTCTCAACATATTACCTTTGTACAATCCCTTGGTGGTGTACCAAATAGAATTGATGTTCTATCTATTGCATGCGATTGAATGTTTACTAATTATTCTCATCAAACAAGTTTAACATGTTCACTCTATCGTGGGAACAAGATCCATCACTTTTGATGAAAAATTTAAAACTCCAATTCATCCATCCCATCTCAGGGTGTTCTGGGGTCCTTCAACTATATCCTTATGACACCTAATTCTCATTGTGTCACAGAATAATTACATGCTTGGTAACAAACCTACAACCCCCAATAGTTTGTAATATTGACATTCTTCATTCTACTGATTTGTAAGTAAAGCCAAAGGACATTAATTTTTACATGTAGTGGTGAAAAAAACTCCCACTATATATTATCTCCGACATGAACTAGCCTCACATCCAGAAATATATTAAAAATTTGAATAGAACTGGGGATAGGCGATCACCCATAACCCACTCATGCACTGGGATGTGGAAAAACGCCAATGTTAAAACAAATTTTCTTGAGTAAATGTTATCACAAAAACATAGTCAAAATGTCTTTAACTTGTTCATTAGTTCAAACATAATCCTTGTTAATCATGCCTCACTTAACTTTTTCCTTGATTTAGAGATATCTAATTATAAAAAGTTTCATAAGATAATTATAAACTTGAATTTTTATATGCTCAATCTCACTCTTATTTTCATAGATAATGAGCAATTGTTGTGTCACCTTATAAACAATATCAATCAGTTGTTTCATAGTCCAAAATAGTTGTGTAAATTCCTTTGTATTAGATATATGCTCTTCTTCAGTTGTACAAAGAGAAGTGATTTTCTATTTCTTACTCAACAATCCCACACATTTCATGACAATAAAGAACTATACACAAATAGTGGAGTCTATAAAAACCACATATACATAAAATTCAGTAACATAAAAAGTCTAATGTTCATTATCTCTTCCTATAGGAAAGTATAAGCCTACATTGAATGTACCCCCTGATTTTTTTACTATGGAAAAATGTTTTTCCTTCAGATTACATTGAAAGTGTGTCACTATGAATGTTGCAATGATGATATTTGGTCCTGCCAAAATCATGTACAACAATATTTGAAGGATAATCATAAACATATTGGGATCCATATAAGTCCCATAATAATTATTTCCTTGTTTTATCCCAACAAGAATAGATTGACATTGGTTTGGAGTCATGAATATTGAATTACTTCAGAAACTCTCTTTTATACCTTAACTGATAAATGAAAGTTCAATCCCTATTCTAAATCACATTTATACCTATGATGTATGTGACATCACCAATCATGGACATTTCATATTATGATTTCATGTGATTAATAAATTATTCCACTACTCTGATACTAATTCCTATAAATATAATATCATCCACATGATCCAACATCAAATACTGATATTACGTTGAATATCATAGATAGAGATAATGATGGAATCCTTTTCTTTTGAATTGAAGATTCTTCAAAAAGTAATCCAATCGAGAATAAAATACAAGTGGTTCCTGTTTTTGACTATAATGGTACTTATTTAATGCATATAACTTTGCTACATCATTTACAATAATAAATCAAACTGGTTGTTCTATGTATAATTATTATTTACGAACTCCATTTAAAAACTTTTTTAACAGCCATATGAAAAACATTGTATCATATTTGAATTTCGTTAGAAAGGAAAATATTGGTCGACTATAGTCTTGATACTGGAGAAAACATTTCTTCAACCCCAATTACTTCAATCATTTTATAGAATTTACACACTAAGAGTTCCGTGTTTCTGTTCACATATCCATAATCATAAATTTTTTAAATATCCACTTGGTTCCAATCACATTTCTATTTTCTTTTCTATTAGAAAGATCCCATGTTTGGAGCTTTTTAATCTACTATACTTCTTCATTCATGAATTAAACCCATGATTAATCCTATAAAACTTCTACAAATGAGGTTTGTTCACTATTGATAGGAAGGAATTCTGTGAAAAATTTCAAATTATCTTTGTCTATATGGTTGTGGTCCAATCCCAAATAAAATTAGATTGATAAATTTGTTCTATTTTATTTCTCATGTTAGTTTCTGAAAATGTTTCTATCATGACCCGTCCTCGGGGCCCGTGCCGTGACTACCCCAAGCCCGCCTTCCATAGGCCAGGGGCTGGCGACTAGCACCAAGGCATAAAATTACCAATAAAAAGTGAATGCATTGCCTTTGTAAAGTAAACAAACAGCACAGAGCAAGCAAGAAGAAGAAGTAAACACTACGTAAAAGCTAATACAACAGTAAGTGCAGAAAGCAATTGGGCCAGTATACAAAACCAAAATGAATGTAAAGTAAAAATCGAAAGGGAAAACAGCAACTGAAAGTAATTCCGCAACGTCGAGTTGTCCACTAGAAATCCCACCTGAAGGGTGGTTATAGATAGCCTCTTCTTCTCCTTGGGTCTAGCCGACTGCTGCGAGTACGTCCCGTCCAGTGGTCCACCTCCAGGTACCGTTCTGCTCAGCAAGCCTCAACCACGATCAGCGCTGTCTGTCGTCTGCAACTGACACAACGTAGTGCAGGCATAGCCCGTGAAGGGGTGAGTATAAGCTACTCAGTAAGGACCCAAAGACCCCCGAAGGTCTCCCAGAATCCACAAAGGATAATACAAAAAGGAATGATACAATCACGAAGTAACATCCAACACTGTTTAGGTATATGCTCATACATATACCTAAGTCATCAATTCTTGTTCGGCTCCAACATCCGAACCCAAGTACAACCCAGTCCACACAGGAAAGAAAAACGTAAATCCACACAGGATAGCACAACACATTCCACATAGGAAAGTAAAACAGGATTCAGCTCACACATGTATACTTCTTTGTATGATGATAGAGATGACCAGAGATTGACACTGATTCATCTAAGCCGTCAGACCCACAAAGGATTGATAGGTACTAACCCCCGCAATGACCCACATAGGATCTGACCGACAAAGGATCGATAGTTAACTAACCCCCGGAATGACCCACATAGGATCTAACCCACAAAGGATCGATAGGTAACTAACCCCCGAAATGACCCACATAGGATCTGACCCACAAAGGATCGATAGGTAAATAACCCCCGCAATGACCCACACAGGATCGGACCCACACAGGATCGGTAGGACTGACCCACAAAGGATCCCTGAGTACTATAGTCGTCACCATTGAATCCACTAAGGATCTCTGTACAGTCTTCGCCGTCACAGTAGCAGTCGCAGCCAGCTCTAGGGTTCCCGCTCACAACAAGCTCGTTTTGGAGGGTCTGATCCATGAGCCGAGAGACAGATACATCAACTGACACATAGTCCAGAGTTGATGTATCCTAAAGTTCCGTATCGTCAACAGGAAATCAACGTCGCAGACGGCGCGTCAATCGGACGCCCGGTCTGAGAGTTATTGGCTTTTTCGTCCCAGGGGCCCGGTTGGGTTTTAAGGAAAACCCAACCCGACCGTACTCCACCTGCATCAAAACCTCAGGCGCAATAAGCCAAAATATCCGCCTCAATAATAGGAATCCAACAAAGTCTACGACATGTCAATCGGACGTCTGTAGCTCAAGATATGAGGGTTTCCCCTCCGAGGCCCTCGTTGGTTTCGTGTACGAACCAACCCGGTTAACCCAAAGTACTCCGAAACCTTGAGTGCAATATACCGAAACGAACGTCTCTATCCAAGGATTTCATCGCCGCTGACGGCGCGCCGTTCGGAGGTCTGTATCCCGAGATATGGCCAAAGACCAAAAAGGATCCGAAAACGGGGGTTTCGGGCCCGGACCGACCCGACCAGAGACCCCTTGGGTCTGCCCGAACCGGGTCGACCTGACCCGAGCCCGGGAGGCCTGGCAGGGCGCGGCCCGGCCCTTCCTGGGCGCGGCCCGGCCTTACCCGGATGCTGGCCTAGCGGTCCGGCACACTGGTAGTGGGGGGGGGCTGCCCTGCTTAATGGGGGCCGCTTGCTGGCCGGCCAGGGGTTTGAACCCCCGAATATTCTCCAGTCCGATCAGCCCGCCCCGGCCAGACGGTTTCTGCCACCACGGGACCGCCGACGGCCAGTCCCCTCCCTACTCCGACACCGGAAGCCCGAAATCGGCTGCCGGTCACCCTGCTCAGTCGCGGCCCGGAACCAACCTTGTCTTGGTTCTTCCGGAATGGCGCGACGACGCCTCGCCCCTCCACCACGACCCCACTCCGGCTGCGGTGCCTTCGGTTCTCTCCGACGCGGCGCGACGGCGGCACATCCTTGTTCGATTTCACGGTGCAGCGCGACGGCGCCGCGCATTCTTTACCGCATGATTCCTGGTGGTGCGTCGGTACCACACCATTCCGTTCCAATCCACAAAAGAACCAACAAGGATAAAGGAGGTGGGTCGGCCGTGTTTGTGTGGTCTATCCCCCCTCTCGTTAATTGAGAGCATTTGGTATTGTTACATAAAGAACTTCAAAGTAGTATTCAAGAATCCAAAATAAAATAAACAAACCCCAACCTCGTGCGAGCTTGAATGGTGGTTCGTCGAACGAGGATTCGTCGTGGAAAAACCGTCACAGAAAGAGACGTCACGGAAAGAGGAAGTCGCGTCGGCGTCGCGGTACACGGCTTCGCGTAATCGGTTTCCGAGAACTCGGTGTTCTTCGTCGGAGACCGATGTGTTCTTCACGTTCTTCGTTGAAGATGAAAAAGTTCCTCAAGTACTTAGTCTTTTCTCCGAAAAACTCCACCACAAGGTTCCAACCCCAAATAAAATAAGCTCACCTCTTATTTTATTAACATAACATAACTTTTGAATTTCAAGAGTTTGAAATTAAAACCTCCACACTTAACTCACTTAATTAATAACATAAGTTGTCAAAAATTAATGGTGAGTTGAGGGGGTTTAAGAATATGAAGGGGTGGGGTTTGTGTGGGCCCCACCACCCTCATAGCCTCCATTGGGAAGTTGGGTTGTTACCCAACTTCCACCCAAAGCCTAAAACCACTTAAAGAAAATAAAAATTGTAGTTTAATTATAAATTAAACTTCCACAATTTTTATCATCTTCTCTCATTTAAACACAACTCCGGAAATGGCGTTCATAAGCAATTACAAGTGCTACGGTTCTATTGGTGCCCTCGGAATTCGATTCCGAGCACCGATTCAAAAGTTATAAATTCCCGCTCGTTCGTTCACTGAACGTACCCGAGCTAAACTTCCGATAGAAATTCCGGGCACACCGGGCCTCAGAATCAAGTGCCGTCAGAAATTGCGTTCATGTAAAATCCCAAATAAAATTAATAAAAACTATTCCTTGAATTTTGCGGGTCCTTAAATTACTCCCACCTCAGGGCTTTACGTCCCCATAAAGATACATCATAAGCTAGGGAAACAAATGTGGGTACTGAGAAAGCATATGAGCCTCCCACTCCCAAGTGCTCTCCTAGAGATTCCCGTGTTGCCATCTGATTTGCACTAGAGGAATCGACCGTCCATGTAGGACCCACTCCTATTGATCCTCAATCTCCACTGGGACCTCCATAAAATTCACCCCATCATCAACGTTTAGCTCCCCATGGTCGATGATATGCATCGGGTCGTGCACGTATCTCCTCAGCTGAGATACGTGGAAGACGTCGTGCACCCTGTGCAACTGAGGTGGTAGAGCCAGGCGATAAGCCACCTCGCCAATCCTTCTGAGGACCCGGAATGGTCTGATGAAGCTTGGAGACAACTTTCCGCCTCATCCAAATCTCCATAAACCACGTCATGGTGAGACACGTAAAAAGACGTGGTCTCCATCCTCAAACTCTAGGGGACTCCGCCTCCTATCAGCATAAAACTTCTGCCGACTCTGAGCTGTCCTCATCCGCTCCTGGATGACCTGGACCTTCTCTGTCATGGCCTGGACCATTTCTGGTCCAACGAGTGCTGACTCCCCAGGGTCTGTCCAGCACAAAGGAGATCTCCAAGGTCGGCCGTACAATGCCTCGTACGGTGCCATCCCGATGGTGGAGTGGTAGATGTTGTTGTACACAAACTCCAACAAGGGTATGTGGTCCTCCCAGCTGCGACCAAAGTCGAGGACACATGCGCGGAGCATGTCCTCGAGAGTCTGAATGGTCCTCTCCGTCTGACCATCCATTTGAGGGTGAAAGGCAGTGCTCAGACGTAGCTGCGTCCCGAACGCCTCCTGCAACCCCTTCCAAAGCCGGGAAGTAAAGCGAGCATCTCGATCGGAGATGATAAATGATGGCACACCGTGAAGCCGCACAATCTCCTTAACGTAAATTCATCCCAATATCTCCACTAAACCCTGCTCTCTGATGGGTAAGAAGTGTGCCGACTTGGGGTGTCGGTCGACAATCACCCATATGGAGTCATGACCTCTGGAAGTGTGTGGAAGTACAATCACGAAGTCCATAGATTTATTGTCCCACTTCCACTCTGGGACCTCCAAAGGCTGTACCAAGCCTGCTGGTACCTGGTGCTCTACCTTCACCTGCTAGCAGGTGAGGCATCGAGAAACGAACTCCGCCACAGCCTTCTTCATGACCGGCCACCAGTGCTGTCGTCTGAGATCCTGGTACATCTTCGCCACTCCAGGATGTACCGCCAAAGGAGAAGTGTTAAACTCTCTCAGCACTTCCTCCCATAAAGCAACTGGTACCATGGTACGTCCTCTAAAAAGTACTTCGTGCTCCGCTCCAAAGGAGAAACCATCAGGTGCCTGTCCTGAGGATATCTGTGCATGCCGCGTCTCACAGTCAGCGTCCCCACGCTGTGCCTCTCTAACCCGTTACAGTAGTGGAGGGGTGACTGTGAGAGACTGAAGGAAGGCTGCTCCATCTCTATCCACAAAGGATATCTGCAAAGAGGCTAGCTTCTCTGTTGCCTCCTCAAGTAGTTGCATGCCCATCCTTCTGCTGAGAGCATCAGCTACCACGTTCCCCTTCCCAAGAGTATAGAATATCTCAAAGTCATAGTCCTGGAGGAACTCGAGCCATCGCTGCTGTCTCAGATTCAGGTCCTTCTAAGAGAAGATATATCTGATACTCTGATGGTCAGAAAAGACTGTAAAGCGCTCGCCCATTAGGTAGTGTCGCCATTTCATCAGAGCGAAGACCACTGATGCAAACTCCAGGTCATGGGTAGCGTAGTTCTGCTCATGCGGCCTCAACTGACGTGATCCATAGGTGACCACGACCCACACCTGCATCAGGACACATCCGAGTCCGGTCCCTGATGTATCGCAGTAGACTACGTACCCTACTCACTCCTCAGGAAACCTCAAGATAGGTGCGCTGGTCAATCTCTGTCTCAACTCCTGGAAGCTCTGCTGACAACTGTCTGACCACACAAAGGGTTTCCCCTTCTTTGTCAAAGTTGAGAGTGGTGCCGCAAATCTGGAGAAGTCTGGCACAAATCTCCGGTAGTATCCAGCTAGTCCCAAGAAACTCCGCACCTCCATCACGCTCCTGGGTGGCTCCCAAGCTATAACGGCCTCGATCTTCACAGGATCCACTGCAACTCCCGCCTCAGAGATGACGTGTCCCAAGAAGTGGACTCGTGTATCCAGAACTAGCACTTTGAGAGCTTTCCATAAAGCTGGTGCTCTCAGAGTGTGTCTAGAACAACCCGTAAATGGTAGGCATGATCCTCCTTATTCATCGAGTAAATCAAAATGTCCTTGATAAAGACCACGACAAATCGATCGAGGTATGGCTGAAAGATCTTTTTCAAGAGGTCCATGAACACTGCTGGAGCATTGGTTACGCCGAATGGCATAACCAAGAACTCATAGTGGCCATACCGACACCTGAAGGCCGTCTTCTGCACGTCCTCCTCTTGAACTCTGAGCTGATGATAGACTGACCTGAGGTCTATCTTCGAGAACCATCGTGCTCCCTTGAGCTGATCGAAGAGGTCATCAATCCTTGGTAGAGGATACTTATTCCTCGCTGTCACCTGGTTTAGGCGATGATAGTCGACACAAAGTGGCAAGCTCCCATCTGCCTTCTTGGCAAACAAAATCGGGGAAGCCCAGGGTGAAACACTGGGTCGGATGAACCCTTTGCCCTGCAAGTCCTCCGAATGTACCCGTAGCTCTCGAAGCTCGGAGGGGGCAATCCAATATGCTGGAGTTGATATCGGGGCTGTCCCAGGGTACATGTCGATATAAAAGTCTACCTCTCTACGAGGAGGTAGCCCTGGAACGTTGTCGGGAAAGAAGTCCGCATACTGATCCACCACTGCAGGAAAACCAAGACTTCGTACGTCAACTGCTCCTAGGATGAGACTAGCCAACTGTGGAGTGATGGGTTGTCCTCTCCTCTGCGAGTGTCCATCCGATGCTGCAAAGGCTCCATTCTCGCTGGTGAAGTGAACCTACTCCCGTCGGTGCATACACATCGCACCTTTCGCCTAATACAGTCAATATGTGAATGGACTTTAGACAACCAATCCATGCCCATGATGACGTCGTAATGCCTCGACGCCGCTACAAGAAGATCCCAGCCGATGCTCTCGCCTCCTAGAGTAAGCTCACACTGCCGGCACCAGTGCGTAATCGTCGAGTCTGCTCCCGTAGGTGTCTCTAGCCATAAGGATCGAGCCAATGGCTCTATCGGAATCTCCGAGCTCCGAACAAGGGCAGCGGCTATGAATGAGTGACTCACTCCTGTGTCTATAAGAACTGAAGCAAGGGTGGAATAGGCACATATAGTACCTCGAATCATCTCGGGTGCACCGTGGTCATAGGCCTCCGCTGCCTGGAGTTGTGCCTGTCTCTGCCTGCCAGCTTTCTATGGCCGGGGTGGACCTCCTGGTGTTGGTGGTGGTAGAGCCTCAAAGCGTCTCCCACCACCTGCTACTCGGCCAGCTCCTCTGCCTCGTCTGCCTCCTCCTTGCGGACCGCCACGGTCAACCCTCTGCCTCTTCCTGGGTGGCCCCTCAACTGTCAGCTGCTCCTCGGCATGGTGGATCAGGCAGTCACGAGCCATGTGGCCCTGCCCGCCGCATGTGTAGCACTGCCTGCCTCTCGAAAGACTGGCTCCACACTGTGTGTCCCGCACTACTGAGCCAGTGTCCTGAGGTTGTTTGCCTCTGGGTCTGGTTTGCCTGAACCCACGAGTCATCTGTCGACTGCCTGCTACAGAAGACTCTGCTACGTGCGGCCCCGCGGTAGGTCTCGCTGCTGAAGAAGTCTCAGCAAGAAAACTCTCGATCAAAAGGCCTCGCTCCAGTACTCCTGCCTGAGTTGGAATGCTGAGGGAGATCAGCGATTCCCTGATCTCATGCCTCAATCCCTTCTCAGTGGTCCGGGCCCGAAAGAATGGGTCTCGTACCATGTCTGTCGAGTAGCGCGAGAGATTGGTAAATCTCGCCGAGTACTGGGCGACTGTCAAGCTGCCCTTCCGTAGCTGAAGAAGCTCATGGACGCGCACCGCACGGAGGGTGGCTGGGACAAACTCCGAGCGGAAGAGGCTTTCAAAGTCCATCCAGAGGAGAGATGCCTCATTGTGAACCTAGAGCATCAAGCACCACTATCTGCCTACTGCTGCGTGTAGTAGGCTCGTTGCGAGGATCACCATGAGGTCTGCTGGTGTCCTCACTAACCTTAAAACTCTCACCACTCCATCCAGCCAGTCCTCGACTACCTGGGGGTCCGTCTCCCCGTGGAACCTGGGAGGTTGCTGGCACTGGAACTCATGCAGTGCACTAAGGCGACGTGCATCGTCAGTGGCTGGGTCTGGAAGCATCAGTGGCTCGATGGGTAAGGGTACCGCTGGTGCCTCAGCTATCAAAGGGCCCTGCACCAAGGCATCATCGCTCGGTGGGCTATCGTCACGCACAAATCTCGGAACCCTAGCTGGTTGCCGTCATGGGGCTATCCTGAAAAGAAACAGGTGCGCCACGGTCAAACAGTATAACTGGTCAGCTGACACAAGTAATCAAAAAGAAAACTTGAAACACACATGCAATCAATGTTTTCGTTCATTAAGTCAGAAATCAGAATTCAGGATCCTGGTGTACGGATACGTCGGCTAACACACCAACACTGGACTCCCTAGATTGATAACCACACTCAATACGCTTAACACTATTGCTTCACATAGAAAAGATCAGAGTCCCAAGTTCTGTGGTAGAACCGAACTCCTCTAATACCAATTTGTCACGACCCTTCCTCGGGGCTCGTGCCGTGACTACCCGAAGCCCGCATTCCATAGGCCAGGGGCTGGCGACTAGCACCAAGGCATAAAATTCCCGATAAAAAGGGAACTCATTGCCATTGTAAAGTAAAAAACACCATAGAGAAAGCAAGCAGAAGAAGTAAACACTAAGTAAAAGCTGATACAACAGTAAGTGTGGAACGTAAGTGGGCCAGTATAAAAACCCAAACTGAAAGTAAAGTACAACTCGAAAGGGAAAACATCAACTGAAAGTAAATCCACAACGTCGAGCTGTCCATTGGAAATCCCACCTGAAGGGTGGGAACAGATAGCCTCCAATGCTCCTCGGGTCTAGCCGACCACTCCGAGTATGTCCCGTCTAGTGGTCCACCTCCAGGTACAGTCCTCCTCCGCAAGCCTCAACCACGATCAGCGCTGTCCATCGTCTGCAACCAACACAACGTAGTGCGGGTATAGCCCGTGCAGGGGTGAGTATAAGCTAATCAGTAGGGACCCCGAGACCCCCGAAGGTCTCCCAGAATCCAAAAATGATAATCCACAAGGAATGATACAATCACGAAGTAACATCCGACACTGCCTAGTTATATTCCCATACATATACCTAAGTCATCAATTCTCATTCGGCTCCAAAATCCGAACCCAAGTACAACCCAGTCCACACAGGAAAGAAAAACGTAAATCCACACAGGATAGCACAACACATTCCAAATATGAAAGTAAAATAGGATTCAGCTCACACAGGTATACTTCATTATATATCGATAGAGATGACCAGATATTGCCACTGATTCATCTAAGCCGTTAGACCCACAAAAGATCGATAGGTAATAACCCTCGCAATGACCTACATAGGATCTGACCCACAAAGGATCGATAGTTAACTAACACCTGCAATGACCCACATAGGATCTGACGCACAAATGATCGATAGGTAACTAACCCCCGCAATGACCCACATAGGATCTGACCCACAAAGGATCGATAGATAACTAACCCCCGCAATGACCCACACAGGATCAGACCCACACAGGATCTGTAGGCGCTGGCCCACACAGGACCACTGAGCACTGAACCACACAAGATCGGACCCACACAGGATCGGTAGCACTGACCCACAAAGGATCGCTGAGTGCTGTAGTCGTCGCTGTCGAATCCACTGAGGATCTCTGTACAGTCGTCGCCGTCACAGTAGCAGTCGCAGCCAGCTCTAGGGTTCCCGCACACACCAAGCTCGTTTTGGAGGGTCCGCTCCACGAGCCGAGAGGCTGATACATCAACTGACACATAGTCCAGAGTTTATGTATCCTAAAGTGCCATATCATCAACAGGAACTCAACGTCGCAGACGGCGTGTCAATCGGACGCCCGGTCTGAGAGTTATTGTCTTTTTCGTCCCAGGGGCCCGATTTGTTTTTAAGGAAAATCCAACCTGACCATACTCCACCTGCATCCAAACCTTGTGCGGAGTATTCCAAAAGATCCGCCTCACTAAGAGGTATCCAACAAAGTCGACAGCACATCAATCGGACATCCGTAGCTCAAGATATGAGCGTTTCCGCTCCGAGGGCCCGGTTGGTTTCGTGTACGAACCAACCCGGCCAAACACAAGGTACTCCAAAACCTTGAGTTCGATATACCGAAACGCCCGTCTCGATCCAAGGATCACATCGCCGCTGACGACGCGTCGTTCGGAGGTCTGTAGCCCGAGATAAGGGAAAAAGACCAAAAATGATCCGAAAATGGGGGTTTCAGGCCCGGACCGACCCGGCCCGAGACCCCCTGGGTTGGCCCGAACCGGGTCGGCCCGGCCCGGCCCGGCTGCCGGCCTGGTGGTCCGGCGCGCTGGCACGCGGCGCCAGCTGGCTCGTCCGAACGACCGAGCCTTTCGGTTTAGCGGGGGGGGGGGGGGGGGGGGGCGCTGCCCCCCCATGATTTGTAACTGCGGCCCCCATTAATGGGGGCCGCTTGCTGGCCGACCGGGGGTTTGATCCCCCGGCTGTTTTCTTGTCCATCCGGCCCACCTCGGCCGGACGGTTTCTGCCACCACGGGTCCGGTGACGGCCGGTCCCCTCCCTGCTCTAACACCGGCGGCCCGGAACCGGCCACCGGTCACCCTGCTCAGCCACGGCCCGGAACCATCCTCGGCTTGGTTTGCCCGGTGCCACGCGACGGCGCTGCGCCCCTCCGTTGCGGCCCCGCTCCGTCTGCAGTGTCTTCGGTTCTCTTCGACGCGGCGTGACGGCGTCACGTCCTTGTTCGATTTCACGGCACGGCGCGACGGCGCCACGCATTCTTTACTGCACGATTCCGCGTGGTGTGTCAGCACCACACCATTCTGTTCCAATCCACAAAAGAACCAACAAGGATAAAGGAGGTGGGTTGGATGTGTTTGTGTGGTCCGGCCCCCCTCTTGTTAATCGATAGCATTTGGTCTTATTACACGAAGAATGTCGAAGTAGTATTCACGAATCAAAAATAAAATAAACAAACCCCTACCTCGTGTGTGCTTGAACAGAGGTTCGTCGAACGAGGATTCGTTGTGGAAAACCCATCACAGAAAGAGATGTCGTGGAAGAAGGATGTCGTGTCGGTGTCGAGGTACGCGGCGTCGCGTAATCGTTTTCCGAGAACTCTGCGTTCTTCATCGGACACCGATGTGTTCTTCGCGTTCTTCGTTGAAGATGAAGAAGTTCCTCAAGTCCTTACTCTTTTCTCCCAAAAACTCCACCACAAGGTTCCAACCCCAAATTAAATAAGCTCACCTCTTATTTTATTAACATAACATAACTTTTGAATTTCAAGAGTTTGAAATTCAAACATCCACACTTAACTCACTTAATTAATAACAGAAGTTGTCAAAAATTATTGGTGAGTTGAGGGGGTTTAAGAATATGAAGGGGTGGGGTTCGTGTGGGCCCCACTACCCTCATAACCTCCCTTGGGAAGTTGGGTAGTTACCCAACTTCCACCCAAAGCCTAAAACCACTTAAAGAAAATAAAAATTGTAGTTTAATTATAAATTAAACTTCCACAATTTTTATCATCTTCTCTCGTGCAAACGTAACTCCAAAAATGGAATTCATAAGCAATTACCGGTGCTACGGTTCCATCGGTGCCCTCGAAATTCGATTGCGAGCACCAGTTCAAAAGATAGAAATTCTCGCTCGTTCGTTCACTGAACGTACCTGAGCTAAACTTCGGATAGAAATTCCGGGCACACCGGGCCTCGGAATCAAGTGCTATCAGAAAATGCGTTCATGTAAAATCCCAAAGAAAATCAAGAAAAACTTTTCCTTGAATTTTATGGTTCTTTACAGTTTCTCCATCCATGGTTTCTGCTTTTTATTGTTCTTCTAAATCATCATTATTTTGTGACCCCCAAAATATTTTCCCAGCCTTCCAGTAATTATTTTTTTCATATGTTAAATACCAACTTTTTTCTCAACATTTTTCAAATTAAAATGATAATTCCATGGTGTTTTATGGTTTTATCTTCATTTATCATGGAACGACTTATTTCCAAATTCTTCCAAGACTATTATGGAATCATTTGTAGGCTTTAGTCTTCCATGATTATACATGGAATATTGCCTTATCACCATCATTACCATACGTTCATTGATTTCCTGCCTTGTTATGCATGAACTATTTACTCCCTAAAACACAAATGTAATTCAAAGAGTGATTCCTTCAATTCAAAAACACATATGGTGTCTTAGTTTCTCTAATATAAATCCCAATTATATTTTTTTAATATAAAACTTCTTTAAAAACCTCTTTCTAGTAATGAAAAGAGATATGAATCTCAATGAGCATAGTTTTTCCCATACTGTTCATCTATCAACATCTATGCTCATCAAATCCATTTTTCTATGGCTTCTTTTAGTAGCCACCACATTCTTTATTCCATGATTCTTTAAAAAAATTTAAAAAACAATTGATGTGAATTTCCCTCCATTATCAGATTGTAGAACATTGATTATACGATGAATCTAATCCATTTTTTATTTTTTTTAAAACCACTTTTTAGCAAAGTGGGGACCTATAGAAACATTCCTTGTAGAATAGATGATCACCCTGACAAAACAAAATTATATAGAATGAATCATTCCCTGTTATTTGATGATAACTTTTAATGAAATCAAGAAGTTGTTGGCTCTTATATATAATCATTATAGAATCCATTCTACAATAGTTATTAATTAAAATATTGAAGTACTTCTTTCTATATGTTCTAGAAACATTTATCAGGCTATATATGTCTATGTGGATGAGATTAAAGGGATTTGATTCCCTCTTTTTCTATGTTTGATATAAATAATAGACCAACAATCATTATATGATAGATCTAAAAGTTTTTACCATTCATGATTCAGATTGCTGATATCAATGACTATCTTTATCATAGATATCTTTTCCATTTCGGGTTGATTAATGTGACCTAACCTCTTGTGCCACTTGTTTTTTTCTTAATCCACATCCCAATTACACATGTTCTCTTTAATATCAACCTAGTATTTGTTTCCAACTATTATGCATCATTTCATGAAATAATTCCATGTATTTCCACTAATAGATAACCCCTTTTGATTAATTATCACTATCAATCTAGAGTCACAAAGTTGACTCACACTCAATAAATTGAGCTCCAAAATTTTCATATAGAAAACATCAATTTTTTAATATCATCATTTTCATGTAATATACATCAACATCCTTTGATCTTCAAATAATCATAATTTTCAATCCTCAATATTAAATCAAGAATTTTCTTAAAATTCATTAATATATATTCATTTCCTATTATATGGGATGAGATTTCCCATTCAAGAATCCATGTGATACATCTCTTTGTAGCTTTTAGAGAAATTTCTATGAGGATGGAGATATCAATTTTCTTTTTTCCCCTCTATGAGATATTTGGTTGAGTTGAGGGTAATGTTGACCTTTCAAATATATTTTCAATAAGAACAGGTTCATCATAGTCATATTATTCTTCTATATGAGAATACAAAATTTCAATAGAAAATATTCTATATTAGAGAGTGTTGACTTGTCTCTGGGTTTTGTAGGTGTTGTTTCCACCTTTCCTCTTCCTACAATGAATAGATTTATATCCATTATTAAAAAAATGATAAAAATTTCCCTAGAAAATCATTCTCTTATTTGATGTAGGATATGATCTCATTCTTCGTTGTTGAATTTCAGGCACTTCTACATTTATATAGCTCCTTTATTGTTCAACATTTGAAACGGTATGACCTGGATTTCCACAAATAATGGCATTTCATAAGAGGAAATTTCTTCACACTTATATTCCTCCTCATGTCACCTTCATTAAGAGAAGTATTTTACTAAAGATCATATATGGATGCTTTGGGATTTTTTAGTTCCTCTTTTTGATTAATTTGAGTATTTCTTTATTAGGAATTCATGTGAATTTCTGACATGTGCAACATTATGATTTCATTTATTTTTTCTCATCATGTTTCCAACATTTGATGTTTCAGAATCACAACTAATTCCACTTTTTACCATGCATATAGATCTTTGATTGTTCAAAGCCTTCTCTACTCCATCAAAACCACACATAGCTCTATCTAATGACTCTTTATATAAGAATATTCCAAATAATATTTTCTTCTCTTTATCCCTTAAATTTGATTTTGATTCATGTTTACTCCTTAGAGTAACATCATCATCATCAAGACCCTCAACTATCGTGGACTTATCCTATAGTTGGGATGTATGTTTACTTTTGACATTTTCAAATTTTTCATTCTCAAGCATAAAATCTATTATATATTAAGGTCATTCTAATATTTCATGAATGTTCTTTAACAACTTCTTCCCATTGGTCAATTTTAGTTTCAATTCAATCATAAAATTTTGATGAATCTTCCCAAAGGCCATTCCACTTTTTCCATTTCTTTGATAATAAATCTTAGCCAAAGGATCCTAATGTTAAAACTTGAGATAAACATCACCAATAAACTTATTATCACTATATTTTTCCTTTAAAGGTTCTACCTATTAAATTATACCCAAAATTGTTTCTTGAGTTCCATATTTATACTATGGTTCATCATCCTCATGAAATAAATTATCATGTATTTCTTCTTTAAAGATGAAACTCTTCCTCTATAATTTCATTTCTGATTTATAGTCTCCCTTATGGGGAAAACACTTCCAGGGATTCTTTATGTTTTTAACTTCACTTTCTTCATCATCTAACTTTGTTGAGAACCAAGAGGCAATGTGACCAACTCTACAGCCTAAAAAATAGGATATATAATGTTTTCTTTTGAAACTCTATTTTCATCTCTTGAATATCTTGGAAAAGAGAGAATGCCGCTTATCTTTCTCATTATTTTCATGATCACTATATCCATAAACATCAATTATTTTCATGGATTTGAATTTCATTTCCTTGCTTCTCAAACCATTTCATCTTATTTTTAGACTCTCATTTAATAATCCCCCATATTTCTTAGCAGAACATTATGTGATTGTTAAGGTAGATCCATTTCTTCATGGGTAGAAAATTTTGGATTGTATACAGGTGGAATATTTATTAATATTTTCTTCATGATTTCAATTTCTTTAATTTCCTCACCAAGTCCTCAAATAGCTCCAAAATGTTAATTAATTCCATTTAAAAGGTATCAGCAGTTTCATCACGAAGAATCTTTATATCATAGAACATATTGTGAAAACAAGGTTTTTTGGATGAATTTATATTATTATCCCCTTTGCATATATTCACTATTTTTACCACATATTCTTGTATGGAATATAACTCATAACATTTAGGTTTATTTGAACTGATATATTTTCAATAATTGAATTTTGTGCTTCAGAATTTATATCAATAATTTTTTGTGTCTCTATCAGTCATAGACCGCCCAATTGCATCAGTAAATGATATCCCGTACATAGTGGAAAAAGAACATCCATTCCCAGAGATCTACGATGAGATATCATCATGTTATTAAAATTTTTGATGTTTCTTCCATCAAAGAGGGGGACTCCACTGATATTTACTAAATTACCCATGATAATAAACAAGGACTGATTTATCTCCAACTACCTATAGGATCTGATTCCACATAAAGGACCCTGTAACACTATGAGAGGGGATGGGTGAATAATGTTTTAAAATTTATCTTCTATAGTGATGGATCTTTCTCCAATATTTATTGGAAACTATTAATACTTTCTAATGATAATTTGTATTAATATAATCATTCACAGTCCAATAGAAAACACAATAGATTTACTAGGTAGACCACTAAGGGCTAGTCCAAGGAGCATACACATATAATGTGCCAGTACAAACAAAATCCACTAATATTTATTAATTGTGCAATAAAAAAGTTTGTTAATAGTTACTTTATTCCATGCACACGTCCATTACATGTTTTAGGGATAACACACTGCATCTCTCAGAACAGTTCAGTCGACTCCCCATGTCACACCGCCTTGGGGTAATTCTTACTTATTTTATCGACATAAAGGTTACTTCAATAGATAAGAATTTAAGTAACATTCCCTATGTTGATTGGAAATCTTAGTTAACCATATAGCTTAGTTTATGAAATTTTAAATCACTCTTCATTAAAAAAAATTATGTTGAAAACTGTCATTCATGAAGGTCCTTCACTAAGCTCACTGCCTTTTGGAAGAAAACTACCTTTGCAGAGCCTACTGAGTCATCACAGAATACCCCATCATCACAAGACTAAAATTACTGAAAATATATTGAATAATTCATGAAATAAAAAACATTCAAGACCCTCAATATCACATAGAATACCATATTCTTAGAGATCCCAACCTTCAAAAAATTGTTGTTATTCCATATTTTCTATATTTTTTCATGTTTAATGAAGTGGGGATGGTCTCATATATATATTCTCTAACCTTCATGATTCTACCATGCCTCCAGTGCATTTTTTTTATTGTTAAAAAAATATTCATGAATCACCTCCGTTAATGAATATTTTTTAGTGCTGTAATCATCTTGAATATTACTATCAAATTTTCGTGCACTCATGATGCTCAACTTCTCGTAGTCACTCAGAACATAGTCAACTCATCAAATATTTTCTATGATCCCATTCACTAAACCTAGTCTTCATGAAACCCATTCCTTAAATATTTTTATGAATAGTTGATTCTAGAAAACAAAATTATCATGATTCTAGCCTCTTCCGTCATATTTTTTGAGCCAAAAAATTTGGAAAATAGTATGAAAAGACACCACCTTTACTATTATATTCATCCTGTACTGTAAGATCACTATAAATTTAAAATCCCTAATCATCCATGTGATGAATGAAAATAAAGAAAAAATAGACTCCAATTTATGTTAATAACAACATTGGATCCATAAAGGTACATGATGAGCAATCAAGGAGGGTTATATGAAATGTGACATCGTGACAAGCCATGTGATAATTATCAATCTTCCAAAACCCTAGCCGCTACTGAGAGGGTCTCACACAACATTTATCTCTACAATAAATTTTGTATTCTTCAAAAATTTATTAAACCTATAAATTGGAATCTAGAATCACCTCCCGCATCTCATTCCACCATTTTGGTTGTGCTCTATGTCAAAATCAAAAAGTATCATCGGTCAGGCCATTCCATCGGCAAATCATTGAAATCTGACCACTAAATCAATTTACAAACTGACATGAAATGTTATTTTTATTTTCAAACATAAGAATACAATAACAAGGTATCTACATCATCTAATCCAATACCATATCCATTGTCACACCATTGTCAAAACATGTTGATTCCATATCTATGATATCAAATATTTGAACCCTGAAATAGGAGTGTACATATATATTAATTTAGTATTTGATAAAATTCGTGGAAAAATATATTTCTATGATGAAAAAATAATCATGGGAGAAAATAACCACAAAAATAATAAGGAATGAACCTCATCCAATGTTTGTGTTTCCCTTAATTTTTTTTATTTAGAATGGAGAATTAAGAGATACAAATAATCATAATGAAGTTCTATAAATTGAAAAATAAAACAAACCTATCCCAAAATACACATGATTGGAAGATCAATTTTTTTGTTGATTGATCTGTGTTCATTGTAGAAATATAAATAAAAGATATAATCTAATCAAAAGAAACATTATACCCTGATTTGTATCTATCGGTGACAAAGAATGGAGTTATGCCCTCACAGTTAGAGAGATCCTCTGATTGTGTCTCGTAATGGGTGTGGATCATCAACCCGGTCATCTTCCACTAACATAATCACATTCAAAATTATCCAATGGATACATAATTATTTTAATGGATATGTGGATAACCCAACTAATTCAATTATACGCATGATTAAAAATAAAATGAATTTGTTCAATGCATCATTTATTTAATAAAATAATTTCATTTAATAATTTTATTCATTTTACACCAATGTAAACTTCTCAAAAAATTCCCTACATTGTAAATTTTTATGTCATGCCCAAGTTAAAACACTCATTTTGAACTCAATGGTTCCCTTTTTTATTCATTCATCTATTTAGAAGTTATTACTCTTTTCCACAAAACCATGTGTCTATTATATTTAATATATTTAATATAATTCGAATTTTTAATCTAGGAATAGCGAGCCTCAGAATTTCCTATCATCCTAATTCATAGTCTCAAAAATAATCTATACAATAACCAAAAAAAATTCATGAAAAATTAGAGTCATTATATTTCCCCCATCGTGGGGCTTTTCATCCCAAAAATCCAAAACAGGTGGCTACACAAAGAGATGTGGGTATTAAGCATATATTTGGGCCTCACACAACTAGGTCATCTTTTAAAGATTATAATTATTCCTTAAAACACACACAATAGAAATAAATTTCTCATAAAGGATCCTCTCCTTCCGATCCCTGATCCCCACTTTGTACACATCAAAGGAAGATCCATCCTCAATGTCCATCTCAAAAAATTAGATATTTTGTGATGGGTCATCCCCAAAACTCCTCAGTTGCGACTTGTGGAAGATGTCATGTACCTGGACTAACTATGGTAGAAGATATAAGAGGTACACCACCACTCTGATAAGTAAAAATATCTAAAAAGGGCCAATTAATCCAAGAGAAAGCTTTCCACCACAACCAAATCTCTATAATCCACATCAATGTAAAACTCATATAAAAAATATATCCATAATCAAACTCTAAAGTACATTGTCTTCAAACGATATAAAACTTCTAAAATATTTTTACAATCCTCACCCACCCCTATATGAACATTACCTTCTCTGTATTGTCATTCACTAACTCGAAATCCATGAGAGTAGACTCTCTTGGGTCATTCCAGCAAAGTGGTGACCTTTAGGGACTCCCTTAAAAATCCTTAAATAATATCATACCACTAGTGGAATGGTTCCTATTGAAGTTATCAATCTCCAATAGAGATATATATTCATCCCATATACATATAATTTCCACCATGTATGCTCTTAGAATATACTCAACCACATGAATGGTCAGCTTTTTCTGGTTGATAGTATGGGGGTGGAACATTATGATCACTCATAACTGAGTCCAAAAGCCCCTTTAAATCCATTCCAAAACCAATATGTGAGTCAATAATAACATTTAGAGTTGTTATTAAATCTAACTAGATGATGGTGTAATATCTACTTTAGATAGTGGTGTCCCAATCTCTCTTCTGAACTATGCTCTCGAATTGCATGGAAGTGGGATGGATTGGTGAGTCAGTCTACGATCACCTAGATGGAATCATAAAACCTGGATGTATGTTGTATTATATTCATTAAGTACAGGGATATCTCATCTCAATCTCACTCTGACACCTCATGGTGTTGAGATAATCCTAATGGATCTTGGTTCTTAGCCTTCACATAATCACAAGTAAGGCATTAAGAGACTAACTCTACAATTCCATTTTTCGCACTTGGACACACACAAAAATGTTGTAGGTCCTAGTATATCTTTTCCACACCTAGATGCACCACTAAATTATATGTATGAAACTATCTTAGAATATCCACTCACAATATCCTTGGTACCTTATTACGTCCTCTAAAAATAATGATTTTGTCCCCACATTTAGAACAACTATCACGATCATCTCCAGTGGATATCTGAGTATGTAGGGTCTTAGAGTGGGTATCCCTATGTTGTGCCTACTTGAATCAATACAAAATTAGAGCGGTATCAATCATCAACTAGAGGTAAGATTCTACATATCCATCAAAAAATTATTACTACAATGAGGGAAACATCATTGAACCCTTGTTCGGAAACTATGAACAACATCACCTTCTAAGAACATTTTCTACCACATTTCACTTCCCATGAGTTTAGAAAATTTAATGTTCATAATCCTAGAGAAACACTTTCAATTACCTATATCTCAAGATTATATCATTTTCTGAGAATATATACTCGAGTATTTTGTTATTAGAGTAGATGATTAATCACTCACCCATCAGGTACTATCGCCACATCTTTAGTGAGAATTTTATCGCTTGTAATTCAAGATAATGAGTTATGCAATTATGATATTTTGTGAAAAAATATATAAATCTATTTTAATAGACTTAAATTCCATGGATGATTCATACCTCTATCACACTCTTTGGATTCACTAAAGCTAACATTTCCAAGACCTCCTCCAAGTCCACTACCCCACCATCTTCTGATATAACATGTACTGTAAAGAGGACTTACTATATTTAGAATTGATACATTGAGAACATCTCTTGAATTTTTTTCTCTCAGAGTATGTCTAGAACCATCCACAAGAATCTAACATGCTCTTCCTTAGATTCCGAGTAGAAAAGGATATCATCGATGAATAATACCATGATCTAGTTTATGAAAGGATGAAGGATCTAGTTCATGAGTCCCATGGCCACTTCTAGGGCGTTCTTCATGCCAAAGTGAATCACTAAGTACTCATAGTGACTATAGAGACATTATAATTTCATATTCAGTATATCCATGTCCCATACTCACTACTGGTAATAGTCTAATTGGAGGTCAACCATAGAGAAAAATCATGAAACTATCAACTAATCAATGAGTAACTTGATCATAGGTAGCGGATTTCTATACTTCATAGTCACTAGGTTCAAGCACCGCAAGTCTAAACATAACCTAAAGCATCCATCCTCCTTCTTGGAGAACAATTTTGAGGCTTCCTAGGAAAAAAAACTAGTTCTTAAAAATCATTTCCTTCATTAGTCCTCCAATAGCACCATTAGAACATGAATCTCTACACAATCCATCTTATATTATGGAGGAAATATTGGTGATGTCCAGGGGTACTGATCAATGTAGAAGTCTATATCTCAGCGGGGAGGTAAAAATGTAACATTCTCGAGAAATTCATCTTCACAATACACCACCAGTGTAAGGAATTGGAAACTGATAATATCCACCACATCGAGGGCCATGCTAGCTAAAAGACGAGTGATCTACTACACCATCATATTCATTACTCCATCATGTGCTACATGGGCTTCCTTTTCACCCAAAAAGGGTAGCATGGTGCCATAAATATAGTCATCGTGTATCCTCCATTTGAAATAGTCAATCTAGGAATTATTTTAGATAACATGATTATACCTAATATGATATTGTAAGGTCTCCTTGATATTAAAATAAAATACCAACCGAAACATTCACCTCATAGAGTTAGGACACACTATTTGATGAAGTGTATGATCATTGAATTGTCTCTAGTAGGAGTCTCCAAGCATATGGGTTGATTTTTGGGATCAATAAAAATCTTTACATCTTGAACCAAATAGGTGGAAAAAGGAATAACTAGAGCATATGTATATAAATACTAAAACTAAGGTAGAAATGATATAGATTATACCTTGTATCATTCTTAGAGCCTTTAGATCATAATCCTTGAACTCATGTAGCTTCCACTCACCCATTTCCTCTATCTAACTTTGATCTTCATAGACCACCTAGGGGTAGTGGTGGTAACAAGTCAAAGAATCTACCACCTCTATCTACCCTCCTTGCTCATTTGAATCATCTGTCACCTTACAGACCTCCCTTGTCTTGTAGATACCTTTTAGTAGACCATCCACTATCTCACTATAAGTCGTACGGTGGATTAGACAATCTCATACAAGAGGTCCCCTATCATCAAATGAGTATCATCTCATCTCCATGGACTGACTGGATCTATCTCATTAGACTTTAACCACATAACCACCATCACCGGACCTCCGCATGAAATTTCTCGCACATCTAGGCTCCTAAGACTGACATCATCTCTCTACTATCAATGCCTTTAGTTTTTCATACAGAATATCGACAACCACTACCTGCATCAAATCAACTATGAAACTCTCAACTACTAAAGCCATATTTGGATCCAAATCATAGGCAGTAATTCATAGAGGTGTAAAGTTTACTCATATGTACCTACACAATTTTTCTAGATGGTTTGATCTTTAATGAACTCATATAAAACCATATCCATCAAGTACCTATAGAGGCTGGTAAACCATTATGAATTATTAGATACTTTCATGCTTCCCTTATGGAGGTGTAGAACCTCCGGGATACGTACATCCATCAACATAGCTAGGGAGAACACCTCTTTGAAAATACACTCAAGATATGAACATGCCTGAATCACCTCAATATAATACTATTTAAATAACCCCTACAATATTCCTGCTAAACCTTGATGAAGGCTCCCTGCCAGGACCACCAACTGATTTGCTGGTGTCCTGAACAGACAGAAAACTCATGACACCTCTTCAAGCTAGTCCATAGCTGCATGTTGATTGGGATCACCTCATAACCTTAGTGGTCTCTGTTGTTGAAATATGTAAAACAAACATATCCCATGCACCTCATCTACTGATATTGTGGGTACCATCTGCTTCTCTATAAGTGGTGGTTTAGCTAGTTCACCACCTGGAGGTAACATCTCTAGGACTTTTCCTTGTATCAATTCCACATCACAGATGGGATCATCATCATGATCCTTATGTTTAATCCTATCTGGAATATATCACAATGGAATACTAAAATAAAAAAGATACACCATGGTCAATGAGTATACCCGGAGAGCTGACTCAATAATGAAATGGAAACCACAACCCATTCCTATAAAATTCATGTTCAATTATGTTACCTATATCCAATGATATCATGTACTAAGTCATAAAGAAGGTGATATGAGTCTTACTATATGGATATGTCAACTGCTACATCGGCGCATGGTTCCGTCACCAGAAATATGAACACAAACCTCTTAGCACTATTTACCCAAACCAATCTCAAAACATTGGTCGTAAGGTAGAAAAAACATCTCTAATACCACTCTGTCCAAGACTATCCCAAAGGACCCCATGTTGCAACACCCCAATCCCACCTTAAAAAATATAGGGGCTGACGACTAGCACCAAGTAGTCATATCAATAACATTGGAGGCATTATCATAAGTACCAACACTCACACACGCATCTTCAATCCCACACAACACTGAAATGTCAAAAAATGAACATACTTGAATGCATACTTATAAATTCCACCACCAGAGTACGAAAAGATTTAAGGGAATTTAAATAGGGCCGAATACAAGCCCATCATAATGATTATGAAAATAAGTCAAACTTGAAAGAAAAGATATGGACTATTTTCATGATATTACATGAACACACCTCAGTCTGTTTGGCCTCCATAAGCACCACATGGTCCTGATCCCTTGGGGACTATGTAAAAAGGTTGATCTTCAGCACAACACATGGTGCATATGGGAAAATACCCTGAATGGTTGATTATAACAATACATAGTTGGAAACCCACTAAACGAAAAAGTATATAACAAAGTAATCATTCATCTATATATAGGTATATTTTTATAGAATATATAACATTAATATCTAGATATACTGAACAAAGACATAGATTATTGTGGTAAAGTCACATCCATAATTCTTCTCTATGATTCAAGATCATGGTTTCCACATTGTAATCATCTATGAGATCACACTCGACAAGTCATATAGTAGTAGTGATGTCTATCTGAGGGGTAGTTCTTGTTGGGTCTTCCCTTTATAAGTATACAATGAAATTAAAAAGAGATATGATAAATATATAAGGATCACTCTCATTTCCATAGGATATACCAACATCTAAATATGGATTAAAATTCTATATAGATTATCGGTTCCCACGTAGTATTGGTCACGAAAATACCTAGAAATCCACATAGAAAATGAAAATGATAGTAGATATTACTCTAGAACTCACAAAATGATTCAAAAAAATATATTCCACAATTACTGCTGAAGGGATCAATGTCCTTTGTTTCGGTTGAAATTATATATCAACATATAGGGAAAGGATATAGGGAACTCACCTTAATGTTACTTGTCCACAATATAGTGGAAAAGGGATAAAAGATAAATTTTATTGAGTAAATGGTGTATTTTTTGGGTATACTATTTTTCACTTACACAATAATTAAAGGTATGATTCATTTGAATTTTTTATCGAGTGCAATTTATCTATTTCTAAAAATTTGTTAATTGATATTGATATTTGTTGCTATGTATTTATTCAGATAGAGGAACCAAGTATATTGAAGAAAATTTATTGAGGGGTGGTAGATCTACAAGAATCCAAAAGAGCTAAAGCTGTTATTGTAGCTATCAGGGACTACCACCTCACAATGCCAAGTAAAATGATCTTCATTTTAAAGGGTTGTTACTATGTTCCATTAGTTACCAAAAACATTATATATATATATATATATGTATATATATATATCCAGACATGATACATATGAATTTGTATTCAGGTTTTAGAAATTAATGATAAATCATTAATAACGATATAATTCGTTATGGTACGGTGTATTTAAATAATGGCCTATATATGTTGGTCTACAGAATCCAAGTAATGATAATCGATAATGAGGCTTCTTCACATGACTCGTATAAAATCCAATTATAGCATCACTTGCTAGGTTTTATGAACAAATATATATTGACAAAATTATTCTGAGGTGGATATTTATACTATTTTAAACTAAGACCACTTGCTTTATACCACAAATGATTACAAGGTAAACAATCTAAAGCCACATTATTGGAAACAGTGAAAGGGAAAAAGTGATTCTTGAATTATTTCATAAATATGTATTTGGACCATTTATTATTGAGTCAAGGGATGAGTACTTATACGTCTTGACATTTAAATATGGTTTCACCAGATACGGACATTTCTACTTAATGAGGTATAATTCATATTCTTTTGATAAATTCAATGAATAAAATAATGAATCATGGAACCATCTGGGTAAGAAGATAGATAAGATTCACTCAGACCATGGTGGATAATATCTCAATCTATAGTTACTTTATTACTTATAGGATTTTTGGATTTTATCTCAAGTCAATCCTTTTTATAAACCTTATTGGAACCGTGTATGTGAGTGCTGAACAACACCTTATTAAAAATTATTAGATCAATGATGAGTCATGTGATTATTTCATTATACTTTTGGAGATAAAAATTACTAGTAGAAGAAAAAATACTAAAACAAGTGTTAAATAATTTTGAAATGTTATTACATACCATTTATGGAATAGAATGAAACCCATGTTTTAAAACATATATTTATGTATTTTCTATGAGTTTTTCAATCCCACTTCAAGTAACGAACATCATATTTGAGAAAAAAAAGTATTCAATTATCGGATACCCCATTGAAACAAATGAATATTACCTATATGACCCCATATAAAAAAGTTAATAATGAAAATTTATGGCATATTCCATGAGAGGGATCACATTTCTAAAAGAAACAATGCATTACTCACCACCCTAGAAATAGAAACATACATTGAGGATTCTAGCACGTAAGATTTTGGTTCATGTCATTGAAAAACATAAAGGCTTCTTAAACATTGCTGGATGTTACATCCAATGAGTAGATTTTATCTCTATAATATTGATCATATAGATAGTTTGGATGATTTAAATTTTATTTTATTCTACATATAAAAGAGTATATTATTAGAATATTTCATGATTAAAAATGACGTGATAAATAATCTATTTGTTTTTATTAAATATAAAACTATTTTATCATGTCCCAAAAACCCTCCTTCTTGAACTTATAATGTCTACTTGCTATAAAATTCTAGTGTAAAGGATCCGTATTGTCCTTTAAAAAATCCCAATGAGGGTTGGTAAGGCTACATGATGGAATTTAGGTAGGTAGGTATTTTCTAACTGCTAGTTTGTAACTCCTTTATTTATTGAGTGGACTCCCCTATCTAGAAATACAAACTAAAATTATATTAAATAGTTCATCGTAGTTAAATAATGTCCTGATATGGATACTTCTCTTGATATAATATCATTAAGTTAACCTATAACCATCATAATAACTCCATGTTAAAAGTAAGTGTCCCAATGAGGGTTAGTCAAACACTAATTCCAATAATTTCATTACTAATCAAGTAATTTAATGCCATGTTTCAATTATTATTTAACTAATGAATTTTAATTTATTGTTAATAAATTTATTCTCATTTTATCATTTACATGTATTTTTAATATTAAGTGGTTATTACTTAATTAATTAACCATGTTGGACAACACATTCATGCATAATCTATTATGTAAAATTCTATCTTTTCACATTAATTGATTTATTTATGTGATCACAGTATGTCATACCAAAAATAAATAAATTCAGATATAGTAATTAATTAATTAATTAATTTACCCATTAATGAAATTTATTTATTTTTTTATTTATTGGGAAGTCATTAAATTGGTATATATCATAGGGGAATAAACTCCAATTATCAAATATGGAAGGAGTGAAAAAATACCACCTGACAACCTGTATAACACCTGAGATGGCCTCATTTTTTCTCCTTCTTAAACCACTTCGATGCACCTTCGAAAAATCTATTAATTACAAGAATTTATAACTAACATGAAGGTAAGGGTAACAAAAATATTTGTTAAAGGGTGATTAGATAAATATCCATGAACATGTAGGTCCTACATAATAATGGCGGGAGGGATAAATCACACATTAAAACAATTAATTTAATAATTAAAATTTTCAAATCTATATAAAAAATTAAATTAAAAAATACAAAACATACACAGGTCTTAGTCAAACTCATGAATGCTCATACATGAATCATAGACACAAAAGTAGGTGACTAACCTTCAATTATTTTTAATTATTTATTATTAGGATTAATGTTCCTCAATTAATTAATTAATTAATTAATATCTTCTTAACATAATGACCATCTAAATCATTTTAGGGTTAATAATCATTATACAATTAATTGAATATAAAAAGTATAACCAATAGTTTTATATTTATTACAATAAATTAATTGATCATTTAAAATTCATTAAATCTCTTAATAAATTCTAATAAAGTTCCAATCAATGAAATATGGTGTTAATGCTACAATTTTGAATTTAATTTAACCCTTATATAATTTGGTTGACTACATGACATGTACTGTCTATATACATGTTGTTTCTAATTTTTCTATGTATTAGGGTAAGACGCTTAGGACTTCAACATGTTGAATCAGCCGGACTAAATGGTATATACAAACAAACTATAAAACATGTATCTATGTTTCATGTTCCCAAATTACTCACCTAGATCATTGGCATGTATCTTGGTTGATTAAACGACATGTACAAGCCAGCTACACACCGTGTGGTCTAATTGTCATATTCCAATGCTACTGATAGAGGACTCTATGAGTTCTTGAGCATGTGACTGCACAACAAGTTCTGCTTTCCACATTCCATGTATCTCTAATTTTGTTTGTCCAGTAAACAAGACCAATGACTCAGGGTGTATCTCAGATATGATAATTGATGAAATACATATCAGGTACACCATACACACATCATGTATATCATAAATTCAATAGCATTTTAGTCCCATGAGGTTAAACCATTTATAAGGACCAGCCAAATTTTGTTATTTAAGATGCTTACCAATATAGAATAATTGGAGTGTATGGCATATACATTCATTGTAATCTGAAAAAAAATTCTTGGTTGGTCATCCAATACTAGAGGTGTAATTGTTTCAAGTCAATCTGAGTATCCCAGTACTCAATCTCGATCATGGTACCTGATCATTGTGCTCGAGCATGGCTTCATTCATAACTAAGAATTTATTTCCTAGCATGATCATTGTCATGAAGTTTACATAGGCTCGATCGAGATCTCTATTATTCTTAAATCTAGATGATTATGATACTTTTTTAGAATTATAATTACAAAATATATCTTATATTTGAGCTCGAACATCAATTTTTACTCGATATCGAAAGATTGAAATCAAAAAACAAATACCCATATATTGAAATAAAATAATATATTTCAAAATTATATGCTTGATAAGGCTAATGAGAAACTTGATTATATTTTTATAATTCTAAAACCCGACTCTAGTCAGTACTCAAGTAACATGATCTTGGGCTTCACTAAAAAAAAACCAAGCTGATTTCAAGTATTTCTCCAGATGAGCCTGAGTAGCTCATGAGTACTCGATCTCGTTTACATCCCAAGTCAACTTATTGAATTCACCATGTGTATTAAATGTATATAATTTTTTGTATTCCACGGAATGTCTATGTTTAGTATACTAGGGTGCACAACATGTACTTTCATTATATACCATGTAACCCTATCTTACCTCCCACAAATTGAGAGTTTGTAATGGAATCTACTTTCATTCATCAACTATTATTATACCATTAGGAAAATGAAACATCGAATCAGCATGATTAATGTATTCATAACATTTTAAATAAAGTTATATTAAAGAATTGAACATATTAAAATAAAATTAATCCTCTTTTTCTTATAGAACATAATCAAATAAATAATTATAAATTTAAAAGTTACCAATCTGATAGAAATTTTTGGTTCTCTGCACATCATAAGCATGCATTTGTGCATAATATATATATAAAATTAATACTTCTATGCTCAAAACCCTAACTAAGGATCTTTCACATATATTTTTTAATTAATTAATTTAATATCAAATGAAATGAATAAATTAGATTATGGGTTTTTATGTGAATGTTGATCATCCAAAAATACCAATTTATATTTCCATTACTATATTTTAGGATCCAATGATAGGATCCATCTAGTGGGGACCCACATGTTCTCCTTTGATCTCCATGAAATACCAATTGACCTTTGGGTACTAGCATAGTGAATCGATTTTCTGATGTTTCTTTTGTTGATTATTCATCCTTATGTCTGGAGGGGATCTCTCTTGTGTATCTCATTAGGGATAAGGATAGAGGAGTAGCTAAGAGGGAATTTTGTTTGTTCACTAATTATATAATTTCCATTTCACATGGTAGAAAAAAGACATAAACATCAATTTATAGAGCCAAGGTTTAAAATAAAATAATTATTTAACATCACATAGACCCTTAAATAATAACATATAATGAACCCCATTACACAAAATGATAATAATAATAATATTATTTTCTAGTGAGAACAATAATTCACAATAAAAAATATTATTTAACTTTCTTGTTCATTAATATTTGTCAACAGACACGGTCATAGTGTATTCAAACACCTTTAACATTTTTTAAGTACACAAATAAATAATTAATTTAAATATTTCATTCAAAAATTAATATTTAAGATCGATAAAAAGGGAATAAAATTACCCCACACTCTTGAGAATAATATTTATTCAATTAATTAAATTCAAATAGAATTTAATTGAGATCAAATGAACACATAGTTTGTGAACCTTGATGATTATTTCTCATTAGAATTATGTGGTCTTGACTAAAGTTAAATATTACTATATAAAGATTGGTCATTGAACCAAATAGAAATAACATAATGTAGTGATGAAAATGACCACATATAAAGGCTCACTGTGAAATATAATCTATTTTCACAATATCTCATTAAACATGTTTCATATCCATGTTACTAACGTATATTCTTAATACATATTTCTTAACTATTTGAAATAAACTTCTCATTTTACCATGGCCATGAATTTAATGAGATGGTTATATTTGAATCAATGGTTCAAGATAACAACATCCCTAATTATTGAAGGAACAATGCCTTCCTCAAGTTATCCATTTATGACATGTTAATTGTTCCACACCCAATGTACCCTATATCACCATGAAAGTATTTCACCAATTTTTTCATCATCAATTCTAAGAGTGAGAGTCATAAAATGCGTTAGTGAAAATATTAACATCTGAGGACCACTACACATGCTCACAAAATAGAATATTTGATTACACCAAAACATGAGGAATTAAAATTGGTGAGTATATTATCATAGTCCCATGTCTTAGATATTACCATGTGTGAACTTATGAGAAGAAACATTATCCGCATATGAGTACTCGCACCTAAAATTAATTGTTCTATGTGTCCCACCAAAGTTTGTTATCTAATTGAAGAACATTATTTTAGAATATCATCATAGCACTTCCAGTTTCTCATCATAAAGGGGAAATGTTATGACCTTTTCATTGTGATGTATACTCTAAGACCTTATTAGATTAGATTCATTCCAATAAATGAAAAATATGTAATAAGATGTTTTGTCAATATTCAATACATCAAATATACATTTAATCACTATACAAAATGTTTGTATAAAGACACCATCCCCAACATATATACATATATATGAATGTATATGTTTGTTATAGTATATATTAACAACTAATGAGATATGTGAACTTTGAAAACAAAAATTATTTATGTGTGTTATTAGTGTTATTAATTTGTTAAATATACTAAATAAATATTGTTATCATTTATTACTATATAATTAATAATAATTATTATAAAAAAATTATAAAAATTATCTAATATATATATATTAATAAATGTATAAATATTATGAATCATATTAAATTAAATTATGTAAAAAATATTTTGAATAATAAATTTATAAATATTATAAATATTATAAATAAAAAATTATTAATATTATAAATAATTAATAATTTTTCAAACCATGGATCTAGATTCCTAGATCCATGGTACTAGCATACTTATTAAAATAAAAAACAAGCATAAAAACATAGGTACATGGAGGTGGAAGCTCAAGGAAAGTTGTGACCCCACACCACCTAAAATAATCAAATGAAAAACAATAGAGGAATCACCATTACAAAATACCACATTTCCCAAATGATTTCAAGAATAATTCTTCTATTTATATGTAACCTAGCCTTGATCTGAGGCCCACCACTGAATCATTCGCGAGTTGAGCCCCTCATACCTCAAATTCGTCTCTATTATAGTTATGGATGATTTCTCTTGGCTTGATCCTTTAGTTGTCAAATCCCAATGATAATGACCTTTCAACACTTTCCATTAATCCTCTTAATGGATAGAATTATCACCCTGATTATATGGTCATTGGAGATCCTTCATGTATAGGGTCCTCCACTTTGTAGAAGCATGATTTCTCCTAGTATTTGGAGACATGGTATCCAAAGTACTCAAATCCTTACTATCATGATCATCGGTCAATTCTGGTGTAGAATGGTGGCTAATAATAGTCATTATAAGATATAGACATCAGGGGAGGTGTGATCCTTGTAATTTTTTTCATATATCCTAATCAATTTATTCAAGTTATAGAATGTCAAAAGAAGGTTTGTTAATATAGTCCAAAATAGATAAGACGCTAATGCTTATATGATAATTGGTAGGTGTCACCAAGATCTCTTTTCCTAGGACTTCTTTTGATGCCTCATCCCTATTAGACCATTTTGTATGATGAATAGTAAAACCATCCCCCTATATATATCCTAGTTTAAACCTCACATGTTTGACGAGGTGATTCCAGCATGTCTAAATTTGCATGTTATGTTTTATCAATTATTTTAGTAGTAATACCCTCCAATTTTTTCAACTTTAAATATAGGGAATGTTAGATAGTATTGAGGTTGTGGGTCTCTACTCAACATCATTTCATAAATTCCCTTGGTTAGAGAACTGATCAAGAATAAGACCAAGATATTTATGTTGTATCCCTTGAGAAATGATGACCATATTTGTATTAGGAGGAGAATACTCATTAGTATCCAATGTTTACTCTACCTGATCTATGTGTTACCTTACAAAATCTAAGGCGGGGTTGTATAGACACATTGGAGTTGATTCCATCTTCATTCCTCTATCCATGATGATTAGGATCAGTAGGATTTAAACAAGCAATATTCAATGTAGAGTCGGCATAATTTCTGGAGAAGGTCCCAGAAGGTGTTGTAAACCTTTTTTTATAATTAGGTGGAGCATTCCTACCCTAGATTTGAAAAGAGATAGAATAGTAAATATTTTTAGTAACATCGTGATGGCATACTAAAATGAATTTTCATTCATACACATTATCTTTAGAAACACAGATTTTACTCACTAAAGACCCCAAATTATCATTTCCAACACTCATATTGCCTGTATAATGGAGAGTGTGAGAACCTTACTAGAGTTCCATTGAGTCCCTTGATGTAACCTCCTAATTAGTACTAGGATATACTTATTGACTATCTTCCAAACCAGAAATCCCATATTTCACATTATCTTTTTTATTCTTCATGTGAGTGTATGCCATAATGTTTTTTATCAATAGAACCTAATAACACAAGATGGACTCTATTAAAGGGAGTCTATGTTGAGGATTGGTTGTTAAGGCCCTACTGTCAGGCCTTGTTAACAGAATTGTCCCCATGCAGCTTTCCCACACCTCTTTTGTCCTTGTTCATGATTTCACCTCCCTGAATAGTCATATGTTTCTTAATTATATTATTCTTGTACTATCTTCCATTCAAAAATTTGGGGAGCTCCAAAGCCTATTCCCTAGGCTGGGATCACTAACTTTGTTATGATTCATTCCATTCCCCCTATATATCAGCATTTCTATCTTTCACCCGACGTGGCTTAAAAATACTATTCTCAACATTGGGACCATGTTTCTTATAGTTAGATCACTTCATACCCCTATGAAATATTTTTCATTATATTCCCAATTTAGATGAAATTGAATAAAAATCAAGGAACATGATAATATTCAAATTATATTTTAAACAAGAATTCATAAACAATTTAATATAGTTTTAATTAGTGGAGATAAAAGATCAAATGGAATATGAATTCAGGAAAATAACCAAATTTTTAATGCACGGTATCATTTTGAAATCTTAATGAGAGTTCACACAACTGAAAAACAACCCCATGAATATTGGGGTTCCAATAAAACAATTATATCCAGGGACTTTGTTCTAGGATAGGGAAGTTGAATTCTTAACATAATCCAGATCAAACCATGTATCCTAGTCCTGAAATATCAAGGCCTATTTAGAAGGGGATAATCCACTAAAACTCCAGGATTTTAATTTCAATTCTTGTTAAGGGAATATAATGTGTTAAAAACTCAAACGAATTGAGATGACACGCCTACCATCAAAACACCATTGTTGAAGAAGTTGTCTCCTTAAATCTTCATTATTCCATGAATTGGGGTGACAATCATTAAAAAATTGAGTTTTAACGTCCTTCAACTCAATTATTAAAAAATTTAGGGAACACGTTTAAAAATTACAAAGCTCCACTGCACATAAACAAGTGACATGGTTCCTTGAATATTTACATGACCTAAAGGTGTGCTTTTGATTTAGAAAAGTTGGTGCTGGGAGAGAATTGGAAACATGTTATGACTTGGTAGTGGGGTCAAAAACCAAAATTTTTTGGTCATAGACACGGTTGTGATGATTGGGCTGGTACATAAGGGTGTGGTAGAAATGTTTCCACATAGTGCTCTAAGGGACCCACTTTGGAGTATCAAAATAATAGAGAAAAGTATAATGTGATCTTCAATCAAAGGAACTCAAATTCAGAGTTGGAAACTAATAATGATGATGAGTACCCTGATCATGATTATAGACCTATTATTGATTTTTTAGACTCACTTTTATGGATATAGGTCTTCCCTTGCTTGATCCCATCAATATTTCATGTTCAATATTGTTTTTCTTTATTCTAATAATAGGGGTCTTAACCCCAAATGTCTTTATTTCATTACCAAATGGCCCAAATTATAAAAAATTTATTTTAATAAATGTACTAATAAATGATTTAATATTATGATAAATATATTATAAATATTATAAAAAATAAATTAATATTATAATATCATAATATATATAATAATATTACGAATAATAATAAATTTATTAATACTGTTAACAAAAATATTTATTTACAATTTCAATAAATAAATAAATAAATAATATTATCAATTAAGATATTTATAAATGTATAAATTATAAACAACTCAACCCTAGTAACCCAGATTCGGTGATTACATTAATACATTCATACCAAAAACAAGTTATCACATTAAAATGGACTGAATAGTTTAGTAGTCTTGGAAAACATGAAAATACTTGAATCACACATTACATTAAAAACAATTAAAATATAACATAGTGTTTTCTTCGAGAACACCACAATTCCATTTAGAATATCACAACATTAAATACAATATACACTTCCTAGAATATTTGGAAGAGATATCATAATAAATTGGTGAGAACATATGAATATTAAGGTTAAGTCTATAGTATATGCTAATGAAGAATGAGTAATATGAAGAGAATAAATAATGATCAAATAATTCCATATAAATAATGAAATAGGATAGATCTTATCGATGGATATTATAAAAAATAAAATAAATAGATGGAAATAAATAATTGATTTCATAATTATGGAATAACAAATTTTAGACATGTGAAATGTTCTATAATGGCCTTGTACCAAGACATTGGAAAATATCATCAAGGACTTTTGATAATATATCTATTTAAATGTGTAAGACCAGAGATAAAACCCAATTTAGTTTATCGCATTACACTTACTAATGCATCAAGGTACTTTAGTATGCCTATCCCATCACATAATTTGTTCAATTCATTCATCATATGAATAAATAATTCAACATAATCAATACCTCTTACAAATACACAACTATCCATATTGGATGAACCTGCATATAGAATATAAATTCATTCTCCATTAAAACTGATCATAAACCATCCAAATAAATATGGTGGATGGTATCATTATAGTGTATCTTAAACAAAATATTAAACAAAACAATGCTGAAATAGATGAAAAAAATAAAAATATCACTAGAAAATTCTATGCGGAGAATACCCATTCCACTTTAAAATCACTTATTTAAATACTAAAATATTAATTAAATATTAAATAAATAATTTTTTGAATGTAACCATTTAAACATGTAAAGGATGCTTCTAATCATTTATCTTTCATTATGGTGGTAAATTAATATCATGTCGTATAAATTTTATAAAATAATCCTTCCACATTTTTGTAAAAAGTAAAAAAGTACCACATTTGGAAAATGGCAAGAATATTCCATTTGAATAATATTTTAATAATTCATACATGAGTAAAATGTATCTAATAAATAATAGGGTAATAGGAAAAATAATTTTTCAAAGATATCTATAAAACATAGATATGGATGGAAGAAAAATACTTAACATAGATATAAAGTAATTTTTCCGTAAAAAACATATTTTCAGTTTATTGAGTACATAAATAGATTAAAATGAAAGGAAAAGATGAATTTTCAAGAAATAAATAGTTAAGAATAAAATATATTGGGTTTAAGATAGAAAAATCCAATAATACTCCCAACATTGACATTAACCTAAATAATAACGATAATGTGAAATAAGCCCTTACCCTTTTGGTAACTTTTGAATCATAATGCCCATGGAGGAATAACTTTTTTATCACCCAAAGTTCATTTCTGTTATTAGTAACTAGACTTGACAGCCACCTAAATTCATGAGTACCTCCCCATATTCTAGAGGGTGTCCACCAGAAGAGAGGGTCTATGATAGTATGGCAGGGAGAATATATCCTCATGATGAGAGTGAATTATAGTATTATAATATGTAAAAAAACAATGGAAATAATATAATAATAAGGTAGTGGAAAAGTAAATTATCCTACAACAAAAGACATACTAGATTAAACAATGGTAGAACCATAACCAATATCACATAAAAATGGTGATCATGTCATAGTGATATATAAAAAGTGACGGTACATTGGAAAAATAGTATTAGGAATATAAAAAATTAAAAAAATACAATTATCTCCAATTGAATCATAACAATTTGTCCAGTCCTCTACTACCACAGTCTATCCAAGAAATAAACACAAGAAACTATAGTAGGCTACTTCCCCTTACTCAACCTACAATGATGAAGTATATCTGTGTTATAATTGGTGACTCAAATAGGGTGTGAGATATACTTGGTAAACCACCACCAATGGTGTCTATAAAAAATCCATTACATATAGGTTAACTTCAATACTATACAGGTATAATAAAAATAAATATGAAATAAAAAATTGATGATAATCAAATATATAGGTTCATGTTGTGAAAAGTAGTCTATAAATGACGAAAAACTATAAAAAGAGTAATAATTATCTATAACGTATTTCAAATATATCATGTATCAGACCTATGAGGTCAATAATCCATGGTCATTGACTAATGTCTCCTATTCTAGTCTATAGAGCTCATTTGTAGAAAACATAGTATAAAGTGTAGACCTGAATGGGTAAAGACCCATGTCCGTTTACTAGGGTTTCCTCCTCGAGTCCACAGAGCTCATACATTGAATAATTAAGATATGATTATGTGGATACCAATGAGAAAATAAATGGTGGTCCAAGAATGTTAGTTCTAAAGTAATAATCCAAGGCATCAGATATAATAATTCATCATTTCCATGCAATAATTTTGATGCCATACAGAAATTTCATTCCATACCTAAGTATCCATCATACATGATTTTTTAAAATGATTTTCAAAATCCATATTAGTATCCATGACTTTGTTAAAAATTATTTGATCACATCCAATTCATTTATCAATTCACTCAGTATTGGTAAAAGAAGTGGGGCATGTAAGTGTCCATGACTCATTACCAATAGATTACATGAAGTGTATAAGAAAAGAAGTTATCCAAATAAATTGACAATTTTTTATTTATACATTTAAAAATACCATTTCATTTATAAATGAAAAGGTTCTATAAGGGGTATTTAACCTTTCAAATACCATTTTAATTCATATTTAGCTTCCACTCATGGGTGGTAAATCGAGCACGCCCAATGGGGTTGCATAATAATATTCATTCAAAAGAACCCAACTGAAGCAGTGTATAGGTATGTGGTTGGTGAACTCCAAGCTAGTAAAATTGGATATAATACAACAATAAATGTTTTAAAACATGTTACTTTATGTTATTTTTCGTTTTAGAAGAAATGCTTTTTATATTTAGTGTGTATCACTATGAGTCAAGATATAAACATCAAAACCTTAATGGAAAAGGAATAGACTGAATTCCTTAAGAGTATAGTAATATCTTCATCTGTTTTCAACTTCAATATCAACTAGAATGGGATAAATTGAAAAAAGGGAAAATACCATTAAAATGTGGAATATTACCTCACACAGATTTTGAATTCTATGTTGTGATATAAATGAAATTCATAAAAAGAGTAACTAAGATCATTCAATGAAAGATCAAGCATTATTAAATCAATGGAATCAGGAATAGAGAGGTGGAGGTTTCACAAATACTATTATGTATTCTAAGGGGGAGCTTCAATAGGATAAAGGGATGTTGTGTGTGATGTGGGAGGAGAAAAGGAAAATGAATGTTTAATATAATTTAGGGGAAAAATCAATATTTCACTTATTTTTAAAGGGTGGATGGATTTTCCACATGATTTGGCCCAACCATTTTCAACCATGTGTAATCACTAGCTATTTAGAACTCCCCATGCATGGATGGAACATGATTTTGGAAAACCATGTATAGCATGTCCGGTCCCGGAAAACACCCTTTGCAAACACCCAACACATATTTAACAAACCATGCGGCCTAAGGTGCAGAATTTAAACTAACTAGGCACATGGTCTATTTCATAAAAAACTCAGTTATTTGGGCTTCAATCCAGAACTTAATTCCCTCAATCTATTAACTAATACTTTAATCAAATACGTTAGAAGAAAAAAAAGGTTAAAAATATAAACAAAATGTTATGTATATCATTAAAATGTAGAGGCATTTAAACACCCCTTCTTAAAACTACCTATCCCCAAGTTTCTCTTCTGAGGGTGGTAGAACATCGTCTGAGAAAATCCCTGAGCACCGTGCACATACATCAGCCTCTCTTTACCAAGTATCGTCATATACATTGTTGTTGTTCAATAACACCCAAACTATAAGAAGTAACCCTTCGTCGAGAGACTTCATTTTATGATCAATGATACGCAATGAATACTCCTCAAAATAAGCAACCACCTCAAAATAAACTTATCAGGATGAATGACATGACATGGTTATGAATATTAATGGAAAGGATATAAAACATGGAAGTCGTCATGCATGGATCAATACCTTTGTGGTTGCTATAACCAATAGGAAACAAGAAAGACTCTCTCTGGGATATAGAAGGGTCCAATGTACCGAGTTTTTAGATTTCAATTCCAACCAAATTTTCAATGTCCTATTCTAGTTGAAACACAGAATAATACTTATTCCTTGACCTCAAACTCTAGAGGTCATTTTCAATGATCATCATAATAATTTTTCCCAGACTAGGTTGTGGCGACATGATTTCTAATATGTTGTACTTATATCATGGCCTGCTGAATGAGATGAGGTTTTAATACTTCTACCTCTCCTTACTTCATATAGTATAGGGGTGAATGACATGGTCTACCACATTGGGACTCATAAGGCTCCATATCTATGGTCTCTTTGAAGTTCTTACTATATGATTTTTTTGGGTGGATGTTGTTAAAAAAACATCCAAAACAAGAATGCATGCCCGAAGCATTTTCCCCCATATTTATATTGAATGCTCAGAATGTGAGTTGATATTTGTGTGATAGTATTTACACAAAACTACTTATGAACCGAGTTATCTCTAAAACCCCTTTCTAGAATCATTCAATAAATCTATTGTCCATGTATGATAGGATAAAATGAAGAACCTTATGATTTCATATGATCTCCCCGCTATATATCCTTCCCATAAAATCCATTTAGAATGCCTCTATAAAAGAAAAATAAGTCAATGAATTTTATCAACTAGCCTACGATTTCCCATACCATGTCATTTCCTTATGTGGATATTGGTAAACCCATCAAAAAAACCCATAGTGACATCATACCCTTTTAACTCAGGAATGGTTAATGGCTGTAAAAGACATGATGGTTTCTAGGGTTCTTACATCACCTAATTATAACTAGATATTTGATTAGCAATGCTAGATATCTATATTTTCATCCCAAATACAGGTATAGGTGATGTTAGTCATGGTACATCTTGGTAATACTAGGATGTTCTTCCCAAGGTGAGGCATGCGACTCTTACATCAATTCCTCCTGAATATCTGGTAAAATCCAGTCACACCTATGAATGTGAAATACCTTGTCCCTATTAATTACACATTAATGTGGTGGGTCTACACTTGAATATTTCCACCATAGTACCATGCCCTTGGGATTAGAAATCTACCTCATCCTCACTCTATCTAGGTGTAAATAGGTTATTTATAAATATATAGCATAATACTAAAAGTGGTGCTCCCAGAAGTCAAGGTGAATTATAGAAAACATGACCATCAATGGCCACTCTCTACCCACTTCAAGAACGTATTCACTCTATTTCTTCTAGTATTGTGAAACAATAATATATTTTCCCTTCCCAATCATACAAGAAAGATCAAAATCAGAGAAATGGATGTATTAAACCAATATTTGTTGTCTTAGATTCATGTCACACCACATGAAGATGTACTTGAGTATTTTTTTCCATAAAAAACCCATACCACACTCCCATTATGTAATTCCTTCATAAATGAATAGCATGAACCACTACTGCTAATTAAATATTGTTCATTGGGTAATTTTTCCTACAAGGTCTCAAATAACCAAACACGTATGACACGACTCATTCACCCTACATTATAATTCCTCATATCTCAATTCCTAATGCCGAAAAATATATTGTATATACTATCCTAGACTTAGGTAAAATTAGGATCAATGTTGAATTCAATATTCCTTCCAACTCATGAAAGGATCCCATATATGATTCATAACATGTAAAATTGACACATTTCATGTTCAATCCTATGGGTGGTGTGGTATGGTGTGATAAATATTATATAAAAACCCTGTAACATTCATTCATCCCCAAAAACCCCAGTTTCTCAGTGATATTCTTGGGATGCTCCCAGAAAACCATAGCTCGCACCTTCAAGGAAAACTTATAATCCTACCTCCATGATTATGTGACCTAGTAAGTGAACCTCATGAATCCAAAAGAGTCATTTTATGGTCTAAAATTATATATATAGTTCTCTCTCAATGTCATCAATTGGTTTTCAGGTATTATATAATTTGTTTAATGATTATGATAATAAACTAAGATTTCTTCTATGAATACTACCACAAATGAATCTAAATACAAGTGGAAAAACTAATTCATCAAAGGCATGAAAATTTTCAGTGTGTTTGTGAGACCAAATTACATGAATAGGTAATCCTACAAGTTATATCATCTATGGAGTGATGTATGTGGTTGGTCATAAGATATGAAACATACCTAGTGATATACTAACCAAAAATAAATCATGGACAAAAACCCATTATCTTCGAAGGTAGTCAAAGATATTGTGTAATTGAGGTAAGGGATACTGATCCATTACCATAAGATGGTTCAATTTCTGAATATTAACACACAAAGAAATGTTCTTATACAAATTTACGGAGAAAAGAACAGGAAAAACCCATTGTGATGTTTTTCATTGTATATAACCTTTAGCTTTTAAGTCCTCTAGCTTCCTTTAGAGCGGCTGAAACTTAGTAGTATCCATCCTATAAGGATTAATTTATACTGTTGATGCTACTAGAACTAAATCAATAGTAAAATCTACATATCTCTCATGATGTAACCCAAAAAAATTCCATAGTGTATATGTCCTTAAACTAACAAACTAATGGATTGAAATCTTCAGATGTATTCCCTAATCAACTATAAATATACTAGAAATATGGGTTTCTATTAATCTCATCCCATGATGATTTGGCCCATCATGAATTTCATATACATCCGATTAACCCTTATGAATATAGAAACCATCCATTATTGATGTGAAGGATAGCCTACAAAAATAATAATAAATGGACACATGGTACAGAACCAACCATTCCATCCCATGAATGATGATAGAACCTATCATATCATTGACTAATAGTTTACACATAAAACAATAGCCTCCAGCCTCAATGGTGAATACCTTTATGTGGTGTAAAATTTTTAAATGTACTCCCCATGGAGTTTCAAGTGTCATCACCCCATAGAAATACTACATCCCTTGAACAAGGCTCTAGAAAATTTATGTAGATATACAAGAGTAGGAAGAACCTATGTAAATAAAATAGACACTAAAGAAAAGGATACTAAAATCATACCTCAATCTATAATAGAACTGACACTCCACTCTTCAGGTGTAAGCTACATTGTATATATCTAGATTGATCCATTTTTATGATATATAGTTTGAATACCATACGTAGACTCACCATGATGGCACTATATATCTAAATCCTGACAAACCTAACCTCATCCTCGACCCTCCTCAGCTCGCACAGGTAGGGGTACTCTAGATGCCTTCCTAGAGGGTAGCTGTTGATCCTACTCTTATAGGTAGAACTTGTTCAGATCCACTTCCAATATAAATGGGTGGAGAGGTTTGATAAAACTCCTAAAGATTCCTAATTATTTATAAGGATCTTCACTCAATTGGTGCTCTATCACAGTATGGTATCATGTGACCCTTCTTAAAAAACTCATAATAGATCACATGGTTATCTAAGAAAAAAATCAAGACACTTCTACCTCCTAAAGAATGGTCAAATTGACGGTTTCTTCATCTAGATGAACTGCTTATCTAACTAGATATTGAACTACCTTATCACACTCCTCCATATTCTCTAATTTTATTTTTAGTTATGATAGTCAGATTTATTATCTGAACAAAAATAGTAAAACAATACACATCCACCTGTTACAAGACAATGTATACAATTGTTGTAACCATGGTATTCTCTGCATGATTTGGAGTATGATTTTTGTTTGTTTTCAATCCTCAGTGTAAGATTAGAATGTGTACCAGAAAGGAGATTATACAGTTCAAGCATACAATAGTATTGAAGGTGGCGCCGTTTCCCAGTGTTTGCCAAATTTTTGGGCCTGAAAATTGACAAATGGGGAAAAGTGTTTTTGGAAAAGAGACTTCTGCACCGTGTACTTGATGAAGAGGAAAATTCTACGCCATATGTTTTTCAAGATCATAACATGGGAAAATGGCAAAGGGATAAGGGCCACGCAAGTTTTGGGCCGGTCGCGCAAGTGACCTGCGCGCCGTGAAGAGACCTGCACGCTGATGCCTAGTAGGACTGGAAACATGCATGCCTATTGTTTTTCAAGATCATAACTTCAAAATATGGAAAAGGAAATAAGGTTGTGCAAGTATTTATGTGGTCACGCAAGTGAGTAGCGCGATAGAGGCTAGGGAGGATGAGCTGCACGCTGGAACCTGCGCGTCGAGGGAAGACTTGCACGCCACCATGCAGGGGGTACAGTTTACCTATAAATAGAGGACTACCCTGCCTCATTTGGAATAAAGTTCAAGACTTAGACATTTTTCAAGCTCTCGTCGCACAAGTGGTTGAGTCGCGCAAGGGGTTGTTGGGTCACACAAGTAGAGGCTGCACGCTGATAGTTGGACGCACGACCAAGGCAGTTGGTGAGTTAAAGGCGCAACACCGCGCAAGTTTGGTATTGAAGGAGGCAGTTTCACACAAGTAGTTTGGTGTCACCTGCACACTGAATTTTTACCGCGCAAGTGACTTGCGCGCCGGGATTGAAACTTTTGCGCCGGGCTTGGAGAAGGGCGCTAGGGTTTTTAAAGTACATCTTCCCATTTGAAGCTGCATGAAAGTTGGAAGATCTCCCGGTACCCTTAGCGTAAAGTGAGATTCATCTTCTGGTGAGAGTTGGACTTCAAAAGAGAATCTACAAACAACAGAGGATGAATCCTTATGCAATGATGAAGAGACCATCACGTCTATAAAGTGAGTGTGACTTCACCAAGGGCAGTGAGCTAGGGGAGTCAATGGGAGTGACCTGAGGGAAGAAGTGAGTTGTCTCTGAACCTTTTTAAAGGTAGTAAGCCTGGGACAGAGTGACTGTGCCCGAACCTTTTTAATCCACATATAGTGTAGATTAGTGGAATTAGGAATGACTGACAACTTTTCGGCGTATGCTTCTTGGACGTATCCCTTAGTGGTGAACCAAGTAAAAAGTGTTGTGTCTTCTCTGTGCATGTGAATGTTTGCTTTCTAATAATATTCATCCTATAGGTTCAACAAGTTCCTACCAACATGGGAACAAGATCCATCACATTAAAATAAAATGTTTTCACCCTAATTCAACCCTCCCCTCTCAGGGTGTCCTAGGGTCCTTCAAGTGGTATCAGAGCGTAAAGGTTACTGTAGTTGAATCTGTCCTTTATCGTCATGGAGAATGCATTCAATGTCAGGGGAGTCCCTCACTTCGATGGAGGTAATTTCCAGATTTGGAGGAACAGAATAAGATCTCATCTAATATCTCTTCGAATGGAAGTTCTATTTTCTACTGTGCAAGGAATACAAGTCACTGATCCAACAGGCCTGGCTATGACTGAAACAGACAGAAAAATTCTTGATGCAGATGCTAAAGCACAAAATGCACTCGCTGCAGCCCTTTCTGATTATATCTACCTAAAGGTGATGAATTGCACCTCAGAAAAATCCATGTGGGATAAACTAGAGAATATTTATGAAGGATATAGAAAAGTGAAGGAAGAAAAACTACATGTGCTGCACAATCGGTTTGATGATCTGAAGATGCATCCAGACGAGAATGCAGACTCTTTCTTCAATCGAATTACTAAAGTGGTTGGAGAAATTCGGGATCTAGGCGAAGAAATCCAGGACATTGATATTGTCAAGAAAATATTAAGAAGACTTCCACCTCTATACAATGCAAAGGTGTCAGCCCTTGAGGAAAGAGATCTTTCCAAACATTCTCTGGATGATCTACTGAGCAGCTTGGTAGCATATGAAATGATAGTCAAACCAGAAGATGCTACGACTCGTGTGAGAAAGGAAACGGAATTCAAGGACATGGATAAACAGAAAATCTAAAAAGATAGTAGCAGTGAAGATGACAAAGAAAAAAGAAATTCTTTCTCTCATTGAAAAGAAGTTCTAGAAGGGAAAAGGTAAATTCATAGGGAAGTCACCTCTCGCATGTTTTTGTTGTGGAAAAGATGGGCACATTGCCTCTCAGTGCTTTAGAAAGATAAATGATGAAGATAGTGAAGATGGAAGCTTCGAGAAGCCTCAGAGAAGATTCTTCAAAAATGGAGACTTCAAATATGGAAAGAAAATTCAAAGGAAGAGTTTTGTCTGTGAAGAGGAAGAAGATGATAATGAATTCTGTGATGAAGAAGAACCAGAATTCAAAACTGGAAAAAATGCTTCCATGATGGCCAATGTTGAAAAGTCAGAAGATACTGGTGGAGAGAAACAACTGAGAACTTGTGTATATCCCGAGATGCAACTTAAGGATGCAGTTAGTAATATTAAGATTAAATGTAAGAGTTTCAATAAGTGGAAATCAATTGTAGAAGAATCAACTGAATACGTTGATCAACTTGAAGCTGAAATTGAACGACTGAAAAAATTTATGAAGATTCAGTCAAAAATAATTGAAAGAAATGATTATGTAGTGGATCTGAAGCTGAGAATTGCATAGCAGGAAAAGGTCACCAATGACCTCACCTCCAGACTTGAGGAAAAATCCAAGACTGCTGAGGGTCTTGAGGAATAAGTTGTTACTCTAAGGAGTAAACAGGAGACTGTATCAATTCCAAAAGAATCGAGGAAGAAAATACAGTTTGGAATATTATCAGATGCATAATTACTAGCAAGATCCTTGTGTGGTTCAGATGAGGTTAGAAAAATCTTGAGTGATCAAAGACTCACATGCATGGGAAAGAGTGGAATTGGCTGTGAAGCTGAGACATCAACTGCTGGAAGTGAAAAGATCCACAAGAAAGATAAGATGAAAGTTGAACATGTTGAAACATTGCCTAATGTTCCGAAAAAGGAACCCTCAATCCAAACTAAAAGGAGAACTGAAAATTATCCTCAAACATTCAAAAATGACAGACATTCTAACTATTCTCCCAAGAAAGAAGGTATGAGGAGAAATTCAAGTGAGAATACATTTCATCTCAGGAAGTGTCAGTTCGGTGGCTATCTGGCCCATACCATGTCTTATTGTGAAGAGGCAAGAAGCTATCTGAATGGAGAAGATATATAAGTTCAACAAAGGAGAAGAAATTCATATCCTAATTCTTATAGAAGAAACAATTTATATGGATATTGTTATTATTGTTCTAAAATTGGTCATAAGGCTGCTAATTGCAGGCAGAGAAGGGACATAGACACCTCATACCGAAGTGCAAGACAAGTCAAGTCTCTTCAGCAAGACAATGTTACTCTTTAAAACATGTTTTATCCTCTCAAAGAAGATTTCAACTATAAATAACCTAGGTATGTGGAATAGATAATTAAAAGTCCAACCGTACTATATACTCAATCAAATGTCTCATGGAAGGAAAGGAAGAAGATTGAGAAATTGAAGCTTGCAGAGGTGGCCCTCAAAGCTACAAAGAACAACAATACCTGGATTCTGGATAGCGGTTGTTCATCTCATATGATAGGTAATGTCGGCCTGTTAACGAATATCAAAAGGAAGGTTGATGGTATGATACGATTAGGTAATGATTGAGCTCTTAAAATCAAAGGGAGCGGAAGTACTAAATTAGCTAATGGAGAAATAAAGAAGACTTAAGTCCTTTATATAGATGGCCTATGTCATAATCTCCTCAGCATGAGTCCACTCTATGAATCGGGACTTATAGTTACTTTTAATCAGAAAGGCTACACTATCAAGGGAAACACATGCAATTCACTTATGAAGGGATGCAGAACAGAAGGAAACTTGTATCAGGTTGATAGTGAAGAAAATATATGTTACATGACTGTTGAAGAAGAAAACAATTTTTGGCATTGAAGACTAGGACACATAAATCAACAAGACATGGTGAAAATATCAAAATTGAGAATTGTCATGGAAATTCCCAACCTGAAGCATGAGCGTGAAAAATCTTGTGATGCTTACATTCGTGGAAAGCTAGTCTGTAGTTCATATCAGCCAAAGAAATAAAGGGCATCTCACCTTCTTGATCTGATTCATACAGATGTATGTGGGCCGATAACTGGTGCTAGAACTCATGGAGAAAGGTACATTTTTCTTTTCATAGATGATAATAGTAGAATGACATGTGTGATGGTCATTCACAGGAAACAACAAGTCCTTGACAGCATGATAACATATCGGTGAATCAACAAGAATGATACTGGACGGACAATCAATGTGTTTCAATTTTACAATGGAAGAGAATACATGTCCATTGAATTTTAAAATTATCTGAAGAAGCATGGGATACAACATGAGGTAGCTGCTGTGAGAACTCCACAACAAAATGGAGTTGTTGAACATAGGAATCGACAAGTAAACAACATGGCACGAACTATGCTGATTGAGAGTTGTATTCCATGACATTATTGGAAAGTGGCTGTTCAAGCTGCAGTGTACATTCAGAATCGAACAGGACTTTATATGGGTGAGATGAAGACACGTTATGAATTTTGTCATGGACGGAAGCCCTCTTTAAAATACTTTCGTGTCTTTGGTAGTAAATGTTTCATCATAAAAAAAGAAGGAATTCAAGGGAAGTGTGGCGACAATGCAGATGAAGGAATTTTCCTTGGTTAATCAATGAACAATAAAGCCTAAAATTGTTTCAACAAGAATTTAGGAAGGATTGTGGAAAGTAGAGATGTTAAGATAATTGAAGAGAAAACCACAAATGCTTCAAGGAAGTCATATGCTGATGTTATATAAAGTCAGGAAGAAAGTGAATGTGAAGAGAATACAAATGCAGAAATGGAGGAAGTTGTACAAAACACTCAGCAGTCACATCATGATGTTGACTCAGAATAAGAATCTAAAGAAGAAACTATTGCTGAAGAGAATCCTACTGAACATCGCAGGAGAAATCGAAGAGCTGAGATTTATCCATGCAACATAATTGTGGAAAGGAGTGAACCCATCAAACCAGAATGGTGAAAAATAACACGCAATCTTCATTTCTATCAGTTTTAGTGCCATCCTTACTCGAAGAAGCTATAAATGATGAATCTTGGGTGAAAGCCATGAATGATGAATTAGATCAGATTGACAAGAATCCGACATGGGATCTTGTACAGAGACCCGAAGGTCACAACGTGATTGGTACCAGATGGATCTTCACATATAAGTTTGATGAGCATGGAAGTGTAATAAAAAACAAGGCACGACTGGTATGTAAAGGATACTCCCATATTGAAGGCATTGATGTTGAAGAAACCTTTTCTCCAGTGGCTAGGCTGGAGTCAATCAGGATTTTCCATGCCATGGCAGTCCAAAGAGGATATAAATTATATCAAATGGATGTCAACACCACATTCTTGAATGGTGTACTCTAAGAAGAAGTCTACATTGAACAACCAGTGGGCTTTGTTTTAGGTATTGATGAAAGAAAGGTCAGCAAAATGAAGAAAGCTCTATATGGTTTGAAGCAGGCACCATGGGTTTGGTACTCACGGCTGGATTCATATCTCAAGAAGATGGAATTCAAAAGAGTAGGAGTAGATCACAATCTCTATGTGAAGAATTCTATAAAAGATCAATTCATCGTTCTAGTCTACGTTGATGATATCATATTTTGTGGCAGCAGGAAAAAATCAGTGGATGAATTTTCCAACCACATGAAATAAGAATTTGAAATGTCTATGATTGGGGAGCTCACATATTTCATGGGGCTGAAGGTGATTCAAAATAAGAAGTACACTTTAATTTCTCAAGAACAATATGCAAGAGAGCTGCTGAAGAAGTTTAATATGCAAGACTCAAACCAATGTCCACTCCGATTGCAGTTAGAACTGAACTTGGAAAGCATGAGGATGGGGGCTCTGTTGATCCCACCATGTATGTGAGGATCATCGGGAGCTCACTGTACCCGACAGTGACATGGCCAGATATTTTCTTTTCTACATGCCTTTAGGCCCTCTTTCAGAGTAATCCAAAGGAAGAACATATGGCGGTAGTAAAAAGAATCATGAGGTACATTCAAGGTACACATAACTTCGGGTTATTTTCTGCTGTAGGCATGGACAGTGAATAATCAGTGTTTTCTGATGCTGATTGGGCTGGTGATGTAGTAGACAGAAGGTCCACTAGCAGGGGAGCCTTCTATATTGGGTAGAAATGTGCTGGCTGGTTGAGAAAGAATCAAGAAAGTACTTCTCTTAGTACTATTGAAGCTGAGTATATCTCTACCACAAAGGCATGCACTCAACTGCTATGGAAGAATAATCAATTAACAAATTTTGGTGATGAGGTAAAGCAACCAATGGTGATTTACTGTGATAAAAAGTGAACAATTGATCTTACTAAGAATCTTGTTCAGCATTCCTTTATGAAACATATTGAAATCAGGTATCACTTTATCAAACAAAAGTTTAACAAGGGGTGATTAGAATGGATCATGTGGGAATGGATGAGAATGTGGCTGATATCCTGACCAAGACACTGTCTGCGTCTGTGTTTGAGAAGCATCGGTTGAACCTCGCTGTTCAGACACCTCCAAGTGCATAAAGAGGTTTTGCAATACCCCTCTCCCCGATTATTATAACTGTTTTTATCTGTTTATGGATGTGATGCATGATTGTGGGGGAGATACTATCCAGGGGGAGTATGGTTTGAGATGAACAATGAACAAATTACCAGGCATCAGGTTTATTGTCAATGGGGGAGAAAGGAGTAAATTCAAGAATGTTCAGGCATATAATGTTCCCGTGACACAATGTCAATTCAGTGTCACTGATAGGATGAGAGGGATAAGAAGGAATTCATAGATCATGTAATGATTCTTTGGCATAATTGAGAATTACAAAACACTGGAACCCATTTCAAGCTTCCTCTCTTATTTTCTACACTGAGCATTGCTCTCATAAACTTAGAGTGTTGGCTGAGTTGATTCTTGCATTTTGGGTTTGCACATGGATGATGATCTATTGAATTTATTTTATGATTGCCAACAAACCCAAAGGGGGAGATTATTGGAACCATGGTCTTCTATGCATGATTTGGAGTATGAGTTGTGTTTGTTTTCAATCCTTAGTGGAAGTTTAGAATTTTTACCAGCAAAGAGATCATACAGTTCAACCAGAATACAGTATTGAAGGTGGCACCATTTCCCAGTGTTTGCCAAATTTTTGGGCCTAAAAATCGACAAATAGGGAAAAGTGTTTTTGGAAAAGAGACTTACGCTCCGTGTTCTTGATGAAGAGGAAACTTGCACACCATATGTATTTTAAGATCAGAACATGGGAAAATGGAAAAGGGATATGGGCAACGCATGTTTTGGACTGGTCATCCAAGTGACCTACATGCCGTGAAGATACTTGTGTTCCGATGCCTATGAGGACTGGAAACTTGCGCGCCTATTGTTTTTCAAGATCATAACTTCAAAATATGGCAAAGGAAAGAAGTTCGTGCAAGTATTTGTGTGGTCATGCAAGTGAGTAGCGCGATAGAGGCTAGGGAGGATGAGCTGCGCACTGGAACCTACGCACCGAGGGAAGACTTGCGCGCCACCGCGCAGGGGGTCCAGTTTTCCTATAAATAAAGGACCACCCCTCCTCATTTGGAATGAAGTTCAAGACATAGATATTTTTCGACCATTCATTATGAAAGTGGTTGAGTCGCGCAATTTCTTGTTGGGTCGCGTAAGTAGAGGATACGCGCCGATAGTTGGTTGCACGACCAAGGCAGTTGGGGAGTTAAAGGCACAATGTCGTGCAAGATTGGTATTGAAGGAGGCAGCACCGCGCAAGTAGTTTGGTGTCACGTGCGCACCGAATTTTTACCGCGCATGTGAATTGTGCGCCGGGTTTGAAACTTGTGCGTCGGGCTTGGAGAAGTGCGCCATGGTTGTTAAAGTAAATCTATCCTTTTGAAGCTGCACGAAAGCTGGAAGATCGCCCGGTACCCTCTGCGCAAAGTGAGATTCATCATTTGGTGAGAGTTAGACTTCAACAGAGCATCTAAATACAACAGAGGATTCATTATTATGCAATGATGAAGAGACCATCACGTCTATAAACTGTGTGTGACTTCACCAAGGGCAGTGAGCCAGGGGGAGTCAACGGGAGTGACCCGAGGGAAGCAGTGAACTATCCCTGAACCATTGTAAAGGCAGTGATCCTGGGATAGAGTGACTGTGCCCGGACCTTTGTAATCTACAGCTAGGGAAGACTAGTGTAATTAGGTATGGTCGAAAACATTTCGGCGTATGCTCCTTGGACATAGTCCTTAGTGGTGAACCAAGTAAAAAAGATATGTGTCTTCTCTGTGAATGTGAATGTTTGCTTTCTGATCATATTCATCATACAGGTTCATCATGTTCCTATCAATGTGGGTACAAGATCCATCACATTAAAAGAAAAAGTTGTCACCCTGATTCACCCATTCCTGGGGTCCTTCAATAAGGCCATACTTAAAACACTGTGATTAAGAAAATATGTCTCTGAGGATAGCTGGAATGACACACTAAAACTCTTTGACATGATCATAATAGTCGAAAATAGACTAAGTTTCCTTCACTATGAGCATTAACTATTTGGGTTTTTAATCCCACATTATTTCAGGAAATAGATAGTCATATAAGTCTATATGTAAATCCCACCTAAACATAAACCAATCTTGGTTAAACAGATTCAAAACTCTCCACTATCACTTTTCAGACACTATAAGAATATACACTGAAAGCCTGACCCTCCTCTTAAGTGGTGTCCTTAAATTGTTGAAAATAGATTATGTGGCCTCTAGACATGAATTAGAATCCTTAGAACTACCATTGTTTATTAACATAGGAAGATGCATCAAATAAAACTGACATATCAACTATTTCGTAGTAAGTTTAGGACATTGGGTTCCCGGAATTGTCTACATAATTTATATTAAACCCTCCTAAAATTAGGCCTCGATGAAAATATAGATAATAATAGAAAGAACCTTAGGTTACACTACTCGAGTTCATACTGGTAGCTCAAGGACCACCAACTTTGGAGCATGGTAATTCCACCATCCTAGAACATGACATGTGGATTTCATGGAGCATATATCTACAATTCCAAGAACATGGATCATTCAATATTGAAAATCATAATAAAAAACTAAGAAAATAATGTAATTGTTACAATAATTCATACTTTAAACTCACACCCCTCTCCCTACTCCTTCGGCCTTGTAAGCGTGGTATACTAGATCCTACATGTAATGAGAGATACTTCAAAATACCGACTACTATATTCAGGTCAAAGGAAAGGTCTCTATTAACCCATTAGGGTTTTGATATATATAGTTTCAAGTGAATGTTATATAGTAAAACACCGCATAAGTTGTAATTGGAATGCCCATTTAATTAAAAAAATCATTTTCTATTTTCATGGTTCAACATGTTCATATGGGTATTTCATGTATGTAAATATATATAATGGTTTAATTAGATGATTTACCAATACCACATTATAAGGCTCTATGATTTATAAATTACAATTGGCACACCATGTAACTACGACCAATCATTTAAAGTGGATCAATCAAATGGACCAATTTTTACTATTTATTGAGGTGCACACTCTCTTTAAATTGAGATTGAAATCTATTTAATTGAAAAAACTAATGTTTTGTATCATGTTAACTATAATTCTATGGCTCAGTAAACACCTAATTTATTATTTATGATTCCACTATCAAGCTATATGGTACAAACAATTTACATTGTTTTAAAACATTAATTGACCAATTATTTATCTTATTTATCCTTCAGAAACATTAATCAGATAACAGATGTAGTAGTGAAGGATCCAAAAGATGATACAAAATATGAATGACTTAAAATAGATACGGCATGGTACAAGCATGACGTGTGAATATTCAGGGGCCTATAATGATCAATTAGAGAGAACTATTATTCTATACCATCCAAGTGTGAATGAATTCCAATAGTAATAATAAAAACACAAAAAATCAAGTGTTCCACCCTATAGGGAATTCGATACATCTATAATAACCATAATACTGAAAAAAATTCCCTTCTATGTTAATATAGATTTTCCCAGTACAATGATTAGTAACTCTTACACATAGTCTCATTACCAAATTCTAATACATTCCTTATATAATATCTTCCAATCCAAATAGTTAGTATAAATTGAAAGGATTCTCGAATGACACTTTTACCACCCTGGGTTCAGTTCACTAATTAGTAATTGAACTTGAGTTCCACCTAGCCTCAAGTTTGTCTCCAATTACACCGGGGAAACCAAATATTTGGGGGGTTCTTTAATAGTAAGAAGAAGGGAATATACCTTCATGATCAGAGTGAATCAATGTAGCATAATATGTATATAAAAACAAAAAATAGATATAATATTATCGAATAAGAACATTAAATAATCCATCTATAAGAGATTGAATGACATAAATAATGGTAGAACAATATCCCATATCACATACAAAAACGATGATCTTGTCATGGTGATATATAAAAACAGATGGTATATGGGAAAAAATTAGCAGACCTAAACAACATTCTAGAAAAAATTACAAAAATACCAATAAATATCTCTTATTGAATCCCAATAATTAACTAAGTCCTATGTTCCTATAATCTAGCCATTCAAAAAATTCAATAGTCAAATGTATGATGTTTCCCCTTGTCCTGACATGAAATCACGAAATCATTCTGAGTAACAATTGGTAGCCCAAAGATGGTGTGATATATACTTATTAATCCACCACCAACAGTGTTTATAACAAATCCAGTTTGTGCAGGTATGTTATAATTGTGTACATGTATAATATGAATAAATATGAAATGATAAAGTGATGAAAATTTCATCTATAGGTACACGATGTGAAATGTTGTCTATAAATTATTAAAATACTTATAAAAGAGTAATAATCAAAAACAACATATGTTAAATATATCGAGTATCATATATATAGTGGCCATGACCCAGGGTCATTAACAAAGGTATCCTATTCGATTCTATGGAAGTAATACATAGAAAATAAATATAATAATTCGTCCTACATGTTTGAAGACCTAAGTCCATTGACCCGAGAATCTTTATCGAGTCCACAAATCACATCCATAGAAAACATAGGATATACTTTTGTGAATCTAAATGATCAATTACAAGGTAGTCAAAGCAATCTGAATCCAAGGAAATAATCGAAGGAATCTAACATAATAAGTCATCAGTTTCATATCGCGATGTTGGGGGCATACAAAAATTTCAGAGTCATACCAAAGAATTCATCTTAAAACATTCTATAAAATGGATTTATAGGACCATGTTAGTTTCCATGTCTTTTATTGTGACAAATTCTTCACATTAAATTACTTTATCAATTCATTCTACATTGGTGAGAGAATGTGTCCATGTTAGTGTATATGCAACATTTCCAACCATTTAGATAATGTGCATAATTGAAAAGGTCACCCACCCATATTCATAATTTACTATTAATCCATTTCATATTCCCCTTTCATTTATTTATTGATTGTTAAAAAACATCCATGAGGTGGGGTTCGGTTGGTCCCATCTGTTGATTGTGAGTGCGGTGTTAAGATGTGATGTACAGTCATTATAATCAGGTTATCATCATCATTCTTAAAAGAAACCTTGAATGGTTCCCTCAACTATAATTGTGTATAGACCAGATTTCCATATACAGATGTTCAACTAGGGTTTTAGTTCCAATGATGCTTAGGGACTCACATTAGATGAGAGGATATGAGGTTGGTATTATTGAACAAATTTGTGGGTGATTGAGTCCTACTCCAGGACTCTCTAACACATTTAAGACATGTTTGAGAATATCTCCCAAAATATAATATGATACAGGTTTCCATAAAAAATTATAATGGTATGAAACATTTTTTTTACAAAATAATGATATCTCATTCATGAATATATCTGTAAGTTTATAAGGTTCTCCATCCATTTCCCCACTTTGGATTACTGCATATATTGTCAATCCATATAACCAAGTGCTTCAAAATTTGCTACCATGAAGGGAGGTAGTTAATATTCTGAGGATGCCACTAAGACATTATGGGGAATAATACATATCCATTTTATTGTATGAATAAAAAAACCATGTTTTTTTTAAACGATGGAAATTTAGTATCATGTGGAGAGGAATTATGTGCAGGAACCCAGGGGCTTGATATTTGAGCTCAAGTCTTAAAGAGATGTTATACGTCTCATAGTTATATCAGAAATCAATTTATCATATTTCATTCATTCCCATGGGATTGGAACTAAGGTAGAATCCATCATATAGGGGATATTTATAACATGCCACTCATCGGGGCTTACATGATAAGATCTCTCTGGCAGGTGGTTATTAATGATGCAAATGAAAAGAAACCCACAAATCCCTAAACCCACTTGATCTATGCTCATTATTAGAAAAAAGGGATAAAATGTAATTAGTATTACTGTATATGGATGTGGATATTACGTACTGGGATGACCCTTGAAGTGTTTTAAGATGGATCTTAGACCTTGGGGGCATCTTACATATACTGGTAATGGTAGGAATCATAGTTATCTTAGTTTGATTGGTGTCTCAGTCTACTGATGGATGAGGTAGAATATTATTCCCATGGAAATGATGGGGTCCTTATAGTTAAAATGTAAGAAACATGGTGGGGAATGTACTGAGGTGGATTTCTGTTCGGTCTCAATACTTAGGAATGTGTCCAACATATCTTGGTTATGGATGGAATCAGAGTCCTCACAGTTCAACTGGTCTTGGATCTCACACTGATGTTTCCCTTATATATGGGACAAAAAAATTATTCCTCTCATTGGAGATTACAACCCCATGTATCAATTTTCATTATAAATACTTATGACATTAATTATTTGATCATTGTGACTCTATAATCCCACACAAGCTATTCTCGGTGTGAGAAACAAGGGATGGAATATAATCAGTCTCATTGCTTATGGAAGTGGGACTTATATACTAGAATAAACCTTTACATGTCTATTATAGAGGTTAATACTTATGAAGGAATCCTTTGTATATTGGTTATGTAAGGAATTATAGTTCACATAGTTTAATTGGATGGGTCTTACACACTAAGATTACCATCTTATTCATAGAGACTTATGATGTGAATGATATGATCATTGAAACTCCCTTCGCCCATTTGATCTATGGTTGGTGTGAGAAACAAGGGGTGAAAATTGATTAGTCCACTTTCTTATATATTCCTAACTTTGGAATTGTGATAACCCTTTTAATATTAAATATGTAGATAAGTCCATTGAATGGTGTTCTGTATATCCAAGTTATATAAGGAATCAAAAGCATCATAGTTCACTTGATCAGGGGTTACACACTGTGATTTACCTTATATTATAGGAATAAAAACTTAGGTTAAACAAGGTTATTAATTCCTAGGAATCCCTATTGAAATGGCCTTATTTTATTCCTAACATGTGTTCTTTGTCCACTCAACATGCCGTTGATTTTCCTCTTGACAAGCCAGATGATGTACTCATGACATGTCTTCAGGAAATCACTTGATCCATTTTATTTGTTTTAGGGATATTTTATATCCTAGATGGAATTTCTGAGGGTTTTCACATGATCATGATTACTTCTGTAGAGGACATCGCAAGTCCCAACCGTCTTATACTTGAATCCATCAAATGAACCTGGATGACATGCTAGGGGGAATAGCCCATTCTAGTTGTCTCACTCTGGTGTCATTGTGATAACTAGATGACATGATTTGGAGGGTTTCCTTATAGTTAGTGTGACATGTCTTAGAGGATGATACATATCTAGTCCAACATGTCTAGAGGAAATCTGAAGATCTAGTTTCTGTTGAAATAGGGCGTTGCAAGAGTCAGTTGGCATGCATGGGTTCTACCACATGACTTGGATGACATGTACTATTTCAACCATATGAGTCATGTGACACATATAAATAACACCTCATGTTTTAGAATGGTGATCCCATGGGGATTTGTGAAACTATGGTGTCACGCAATGGGGTGACATGAAACTTTCTTTTACTTGTTGAAAGTACATTTCATGATCCATATAACATACCCAAAGAGTGTCGTGAGATCTGGTCTATATGTCCTAGTGTTTTCACATGACCATGGAGGTTCATGAAAGGCACAAGGGGATCAAAATATATGTTATCTACTTTAGAATCTAATAATTTAGTCATTTTTCTATACTTTTATTGTGAATGTATTAAATTTGTTCATTTTTATCTTGTTTTAATTCATATATGATCAAGAAAATATGCATGATGTTCTTCACATGTCCTTCAAGAAGTCTTTCACATGATCTATGATTGATCATGTGGTGTGATTTTTTCAAGGTGCAAGATCACTATATTTTTATTCAAACCAATCCTGATGGAATGCCTCATAGTTGTGAGATCATCTGATCTAAGAAAACTATTATGATGTAAGTGAGAGGTTCCAAGGAAAATCTTGTTTTTCTTTAGTTTGTAGAGGTTCATTTTTCATGAAGGGGTGGGGGATTTATAAGCCTCACCACCACAATTGTTAGCCATTTTTTGAGATTCATATCATGAAAATATAGGATTGATTCAGTGGAGTTCCTTGGAATGACGTTTATTCATGAGGCTTTATCATGAATTACTCTTTGGTCATTGATTGTCTTTTAGTGACAGAAATACCATTCAATCAATTACCCATGTATTTGATTTTAGAAAATTAATGGGGTCTTTCTGGATCATGTGGACATGCGCAGGGACATTCATATTATCATACTGACATGTAAAAGGGCCGTCACATGGTCTGATTGCCAATTTGAATGCCCTCACATGATCTTAGAATACTTGTGTCAGACATTCCATGAGACATGGATGGCTTGTCAAGGTAAAATATTTAAATCATACTAGCTTTCTAGGGGTCTTATTAAACCACACTATTGACATACATGGAAGGTCGTGTTATTTTTATGATTACGAGAGGCTCATGTCATTTACCTTTTTATTTCTATTGTTTATTTTAGAATGTTTGGGGATCTCAAGAGCTTGCATGTGTTTTTCTGAGGAAAATCACTCATTCAGTTGGTGAAACACCATGTTACCATATATGTTCCTAGGTATATGAGCAAGAATTTAATGGAATATTCCATCTGTTGGTCCTTATAGAACCAATGGGGGAGGGTGAGGTCACCTTGATTACTTTGGGACTCTTAGTGTGATGAGGATGGCATGTTAAGAGGGGGGGGGGGGGGGGCTTTCTCAAGATGTGGTAGGCACACATTGCACTTGTAGTGTATTTTAGATCACTGGGGGTACGTCACTAGATTTTAATGAATTTAATAGGACCCCTCCTTTTCACCATTGTATTGAATTTTTTTATTTTACATAGTCCTTTGGGCCTTACATGTTTTCTTGGATGTTGTCTAAGAACATATATATCCCAATCAGTGAATAATCATGTATGTTTTTTACCATATGAGGTTCCCATCTTTTGATATTTTCAACCTATTTTCAAAGTATTTTTGTGTGTTTTGTTAGGATTCTGTTGTTCTACAAGTAGCATAACATAGAGGATCCTATCTAGATGTCACCATATGAAATGAAATTATTTGGGGTGACTTTTCGAAAGAAAGATAGACTATTTGATGGGGGATCACAAGAAGTTCTACAGACTATGCACTTTGTGTGACCGTCCTCATGACATCCTTGTAGTCATGAGATCATGTGTCTCGTGAGGGTTCATGATATACACATGATCATGGTCACCTTCTTTATTCTATTTCCTTAATTGGGAAAATAATACCCACTTTAAATATTTTTTTACTTTTGGAATTTTTAATTTCTCATTTGGCATGTGTCAACAAATTAACACCCTCAAAAAAATTTCCATGGGGATAAGGGCTCAGTAAAAAGGAAATTAAATTCCCACCTATTTGTTTGGAGCTATTTCCAATTAGTGTATTGGGTGATGTTTGGTTTTTTATATGATTCTTGGTATTCTGCGGGATACCCTATAAATAAATTAACATAGTGGAATTCATTCACTAGATACTCCATTATCTATACATTTCTCACCCCTATTTACTCACATGTCCATTTCGTAAGACCATATTACAATACCTAATAGTGACACCTTATTGTGATCCTTTTCTCATGAGAACTCTCTGTCAGATGTTTTTTCTTAGGACACTAATTGAATACAATTAAAAACTAATATTAAATAAATGATTCAACTTTTTCTATAGGGATCCATGATTGACTTGAGGGATTTGCAAGATCTGCTATCATGATCACATGATCCTTTGATTATCATAAAACAAAAATGACCATTTCAAGGTCAAATGATCATGAGTCATTGAGCGTTCATTCCACTCATTATTTTTTCAGGGTTCAGTTGATTCACAAGTCCTTAATGAGATTCGAAAATCCTTATTGATTCATGAGATACTGATGATGTTATCGGGTTTTTTTGTCTTTTCATTTGAAAATATTTTGTTATATATGTCTGATATATCCCACTTACATTTATTAATATGGCTTCTAGTTCTTGAAAAATATTTTATTCCTTAGCTAATCAAGTGGACACGATTTCGAGAAATCACAATTTCAATACATGAGACAATGTGAATTCTAATAATGAGGTTTTGAAATAATATTTCCCATTCAAGATTCAAGATTTCCTTTTATCACACCGACTTCATCTATTCATGTTCAACATACTAGACGATGTTGGTATACATCTCTTGAACTTCAATATGCTATCTTGATGGTTTTAATCTCTTCTTAACCGGACTCAAATGAAATTTTTGAGGATGGTTGTATTGTCGTAGCACAATCTTAGGGGTTTTATTATTTTATTAGAGACTCTGCTTTTGGATCAAATGGTTGTTATTTCACTCATAAGAATATTTATTATAGTTACTCGAGAATATTTTCTCCACTATAAAAACCCTAGGTGTAGGAAGGAACTCAGAATGGGATATCCATCGTAGTAAAAAACATTTGAGGAATGATCATGGCCATTATGGGTTAAGAAAAGCTGCTTAGAGTTGATTGACTTGTTATACATGATCCATATTTATGAAGTAGTATGGATTTACCAATTAATTATCTTTTGACAACCTAATAATCTTATATAATTGGTCATCCATTAGTGTCCTGGAACTAACTCATTCCATTTGTTCAATGACTAAGTGGGTATGGGCCTATGATACATCAATAATTTAGGTGGTACATGTACCACCTTCATATTTTGTGAAATATATTTTGGAATTAGCTTTTATTTTATATTTTCCATTTTCACATGGAACTATAAATAGTTCATTATATATATATATATTAAAAAACTAAGTCAAATATTCCTTTCACATGAAATAATGATTTGAATTTGACTACAAAAAATACCAACTGGGCTTGTGCTGTATGCAACATTGAATTGGCATTTGATAGACACATCAGTGTGTTTCTACGAGTAACCAATTTATATTATTTTAATTATTTAAAGGATATAAATAAAACCTAGTCATTAAAAATAGTTAAATTAATAATAATTATTATATTTCAAATGTTTTTTAAAATCAATTTATAAAAATAAAACATATTGATATTGAAAGATGATATTTTGGTTAAATAAAATTTAAGTAAAAAATATCACTTTCATGAATGAATAGACTTTAATAATAATTTTTTTTTGAAATTTTTAGAAATTTAATTCAGTAAAATAAAAATAATTTTTGAATTGAAAATTTCAAATTTATCCTAGGGTGATATTTTGATATTTTTCTAAAAAACGTCACTTTTTTGATGAATAGTGAAAAATACTACATTATAGTTAAAAACTAACTCTTTGTTTAATTATTAATTAATTTTAATTGTAATTATAAGTTGTTAAGGTCAAATTGTATAAATATTACATCTATTTATAAAAATTATTTAATTACAATAAATTTCAAATTTCAAATGAGTATAAAAACTTAACAAACATTAGGACATTCATCTACTTTTAAAACCCTTTATTTCATCCCGTCCACGGGATTGTCATTAATATAAATTTGACCAATTCTGTGAATTGAATTTCAAAAATCTAACATACACCATTTTATTTAGTATATATATTTAGATTATAATAAGATCATTAAAATATTTTGAACCAAACTTGTTAATAAAAATGATTAAAATTAATCACAGTAGTTGAGGAAAATTATACATAATTTGGGACTGAATCTTAAAAATGAAGGCCCAAATGAACTATAAACATATGAAAAACACATTTAATATCCATATATATTCAATAAGCCTTAATTTATTAATTTTCTTTGTATTGTTGGACTTTTTATTCCTATGAACATGTGTACACCTAACTTGTCTCTAAAAGGATCAAGTGAGTCCTTTTCCTTAACTATAAACGGCCACCACCTCAACCCATTCTTCATACCTATCCAAAAATTTATGTTCACCCATGATCTGACCATTAAAGATTTCAAAAATCATCCTCTTGACATTGATGTATTCCTTTTGGGTTGAATGCCTCTCAAGGAATCCATTGGGCATAAACTGAAAGGGATTACCCGATTAAGAGGTGAAATATTCTTTCAATATCCTTTCCTATATTTTCCTTATTCACCTTTCCACACTCTTTATTCCATTTCTAAGTGAAAAAAATATTATCCTACATATAATAGGATGTTTTCTTCTGAGATTTATAACTACACTTACACACACCACCATCTTATTGATATTGGACATACATTTTCTATATACAGCGAACAACAGCCTCATGAAACGACCATTGTTCATTTTTCATTTCCATTAATCTCTATGGATATTATGATGGAAAATATCTTTATATATGTAATATTTTATATTAATAATGTATTTATGCTTTTATATTACTATTTAAAATAGTCATATTTTTTACTTTCCATTTGGAGTTAATATGAAAATTGAGTTGGAGGAAGTGTAGACTACCGCCCCCACAATGCGATGTGATTCGTTCACACATGACATGTAATATATTAATAATGAGTTTAATAAACATATATTTGATATTTGTTATATTAATTCTACTAGAATAATGATATACATATACATATACATATATAAATTTGAAAAAATTTATTTCATTCCTTTAATAGGAGATTAATGATCAATACAATGTTCATGCGTACGTACGCCCTACTGTCTCCATAAATGGTGTATTATATTTTATACTCTTATATTATATAGATTATTATAATACAAATGTAATTTATATAACTCATATTTATATTATTATTTACATACAGGAATCATGATATAATTATAAGGACCAAAGATATAAAATAATTAAGATGCATGCGAAGATCAATGAGAGTATTACGTAATGTAAAACATTAACAAAAGATCCATAAAATCTGGTAATATATGGTCATAATAAAACCATTTATGGTATTGTAAATGAGAATAATCTACTATTTATTTATTATAATAAAATTATATTTGTTATACAAGAATCTTCTACGAGTAAAGAGAGAGTTAAGACACAAGGTAAGGGGATTTCAAATCACATTTACTTTTTTTGAGATACAGGTTGTGTCTCCACTCATTCAATTTTGTGTTGTATATAATTTCCATTATAGAATTATATTTATCCAAAAATTATTATTATGGGTGTTACATGTCCATTTTATTATCCTTATTACATGGGGTTTATCTTTCAGAAGAAACCAAATCAGTAAGGTGTTTTGTCTCAATTTTCCATCATTGCGACTTATGTTTTGTTATGCACCATAAATCCTTTTCAAGGTGGATATGTTTCCATTTTTCATGGTATATAATGAATCTAAATATTCTAATGATATTATATAATTCATTTAATTTTATTTATTTACATGGATATTATGAACCCAAGATACCATGTTATAAGTGTATAATGAGAAATGTCATTGATTTTCATGATTGTTTATGTTTATACTTCTTTTGATGAAATATTATTATCTATAACCCATGAATATTCACGAGTTTCCTTACCCATTTTTATTTCATGATATAATCATGTATTTTCATCATATTTTACTCTTTCGAGCTTAATATATTTAAGGATGTGTTCCTAGGAAATCCTGACAATACCCTTTCATCAGTCAGAAAATATATGAATTCTAAAATATGTTTCCCAGAATATTAAACCATTATACAATAAGAATCTAAAGAAATATTTACACTTATTTCATTTATGGATAACTTCAATCTAATTGTATTATCACTTTCCAAATAAGAAATCATTCAAACATTTTTACCATTTTAGAGGATTTTTTTACCTCATACAACATGTATAGATTTACCTATCGTCATTTATTTGAATCTACTTTTTAAGTTTTTAAAACATAATATTTTGGATTATGTTTTTAAAATTATTCGTCATGAAAAAGTGTTTTTAAAATTTTTTCGATGTTCTTCTACATGTATTCATGGAATGTTGATTTCAAAAAAATTTCAGGACTTTCTAAAAAGTTTTCAATGTATTTTAAAATAATATGTTTTCATAAAATTTTAAAGAACTATTTATATGTTGGAAAAATATTTTTAATTAAATGATTTTAAAAATGATTTCAACATTTCATTAATGGTTTTCAAGGAAATTTTTTTATAATATTTTGAAGTTTATTTTATAAGTTTTCAAGGAAAAATGATTTCAATATGATTCCAAGTATTCATTAAATTTTTTTTAATGAAATTTAATATGGAAATGATTTTCAAAAGGTTATATGAAATCAAAATCATTTTCAAACAAGAATGGATATTTTCCATGATAAATGTTTTTAAAAATTATTCCATAATTCTTTGCCATCTAAGATAAAATATATTTATATTACTCATGTAATTATATAAAATTATCTAAAGGTTCTATTCATTTCCTTTTTTTAATCGATTTTTCTTAATATCCTGGTATTTATGAACCCCATTTTGACTCCATGTGTTGTGCATTTGTGGAATCCATTTATCTTTAATAGGTTATTCTTTTAATGAAATAAATTTGAAACATGTATATTTATGTAGGTTATGATATGTTTGAATGTTTGTGATACACAATTCAATTCATGGGTTATGATATGCTGTTTAATAATTTATGAAACATGTATGTATTATTTCATTATGTGACAGGTGGAACCAATATCTCCTTCCAATGCATTAGGTAAATATTATATCTCATGAGGTATATAGGACTAGAATGGCAGTTTAGTCAGTTCATTAAAACAGGTCTAGAATGAGGGTTTCCTTGGTTCAGTAATACATGCCTGGAATGAAGGTTTACTCGGTTTTGTAACACAAGGATAGAATTACGGTTTACTCGGTTCCGTAAAACATGGCTGGAATAAGGGGTTAATCAGGTCAGTTTTATAGAGTTAGAATGAGGGTTTACTGATTTTAGTAATATAGGGCTGGAATTGGGGTTCAATACATTTAGTAAAGGAATTTTCCACTAAGATAATCCTTGTAGTGATGCCTTGGATACTGCAGAAGTATATGATTATATTTTTCCACAATTCCATGTCTTATTCATATGTTATACTTTCATGAATTATGATATTTATTTCATTATGATTCATTTCTTCTGAACTTCCAATCTTAATTCCATGATCTATGATATGCAGGGAATGATCGTCTATTTTCACGATCACATCCTCAAAACCTTATGTTGGGGTTTATGCTTACATGTCTCACATGTTTACCCTTACTGATAATTTGAGCTTCCCCATTTTTTTTCATTATTTCCCACAAGATATGATGATATGCACTATGTTTCATATGACTAATAATCTTTCTAGTCATGTAGAACATATTTGGAGATTATGTATCTCACATATGTACCAGCTTTCTGTTTCAATGCTTCTAAAGGAACCATACAAACTATAGTCTTTGGGTGACTATTTTTATAATGTTTATGTATTCTGAAAATTTTATGTAATGATAGTTTTTGTAATGCAAAGGTAACTACCTTTGGTATCATATTAAATGTGTAGTTAACATTTGGAAATTAGTACATGAAAAAATTATTGATATCCTAATGTAAATTACTAATTATATATCTATGGATGCCTCTATGGATAATTATAAGGATGAGTTATAATTTAGGAAAATGTCCTGGAATTTTGGTAAAGTATAGTGTGAGTGGTTTCCTAGAAAATACATCATGTTCTGGATTCAACAAGTTAATGTGGATCTAGAATAGATGTGCCAATGGGTAAAAACCCTGACAATATGTTCCGGTCTTGAATTGGGATGATCGGGTACATGAAAATGGGACTTGCATCCCACATGGTTTAACACTCCCTGGGGATATGCATTGTGAATTCATAAAATCTTCACAAACCATCATGAAGTATTTAGATATATGTTGGATATGAATAACCATGGATGAACCTAGTGTTTCTTATATTAAACAAGGTTTCATGAATTAGAAATAAAATAAGTAATTATTTCCATGACTATGTGGTTCTCCACTATGAAAAATAATGTTGACACTATTCTTCTTGTTTTAGTTAATGGTCAGAATTTGAAGGAACTAGTTTAATGTTGAATTTGATGGAAGATTTTATGATATACAGCCATGTGGGATGATCAATGGAGTGAAATATGGTCTGATAATTCCAAATAAGTTTTCACTGAACGTGATTACCATTGTGTACCTTAACAAACTCTCAAACTCCACAAGGAAGACAAATAATGATTTTAATTTGATTTCATGTAATGGAGACCATGGAGGAAATAAGATTTCTTACCATTTGTGTCAAGAGTGTGGAAAAAATCACCTAATGATATGTATTAGAGGAATAAGAAGATGGTTTATCTATGGAAAAGGAGAACACATATCATGTGATTTCAACGGGAAAAAATAGTTTAGTTAATGAAATTGGTGTGAATATTGGCCTCCCTATGGAAACATCAAAGGTTAAGTGTTTTATGTGTGGAGAAAAAAGTCAATATGAAACTCAATTCCCCAAGATAAAATCTCATAAATGGATGTAGCAATGTAGTACAATTAATGGTAACATAGATGATGATGACAAGATTATAGATGAAATTTTAATATAATGAGGTATTATATAATATGAAGATAAAACATTGTTAATCTATTAAGGGTTAAGTAATAATTATATATATGTATTTGGATTAATGAATTTATAATGGTGAATTATGTACAAATTTTTTATTTTAGGGTTTTGTTAAGGATTTATATGAATATGTGGAATGAACCCAATGCGCTAGAAAGACGAAATTTTTAATAATGGATGGCAACCATTCATGTGTTCTTTTTGAGAAAATAATGATGTATGGATAATGATATGTGGGATAAGAATATGTAAATTTGATATTACTGATTACCTAAGAACTAAGTAAGGACTTTTTGATAGGTATTTTATTCTATCAATAATTAAGTTTAAACCTTTTGATTTAATTAATATATCCAATAAACATTGGAATAAGGAAGCATTCCTGATTTCGAAAAGTATTTAAGGTAATTCTAGCTATTGTCTTGTTTCAAGAGGACATATGATGTGGTACTCACATGTCTAGAATGTGGAAACCAAGAGATACTTTTTTATACAATGGAATCAATGTTATGATAATAGAGTGAATCTATTTCAAATGATTTGTATTTTCATCTTTGAGAAGGGTTACAATGTTAACCGTTCATTAAAATTTCATGTTAGAATTCATAAGAAGAATGTTTTCATTGTGTTAGAACTGAAAGCCTTGGTTAAAAGTATATTCAGTAAAGAACCTTATTTCAAGAATTTCTATATAATATATAATATTAGTGTGGTTTTTAACAGGGAAATCATGTCTATCGTGTGAAAACCAATCATGTCCAGCCTGGCTTTGGGTCCGAAACATATGTACAAAGGACAATAATGGTTTCCTACCTACCATGGGCCTACGTGATGTCCTGGTTAATGTGTATTTATTTCTGATGAATATATATTTATGATGAACCAATATGTTTTCTTCTCATGTCTATAGTTCGGTATTTCATTATTTAATGGGCTTGAAGATCTGATAAAAGTGTATTTTAGTAAATTATCAAAGTTATTTTCAGGACATTCATTCCATGATGTAATGGATGTATTAGAAATTGATCAAAACACATCCTAATAATTAAAGTGATATAGAAAAATTTTCTATTGATTCCTTAAATTTTGTTAAACCAATGGATTCTGGAATCATCAGAGATTTATGACATTGAGGCCCTCAGCTTTACTTTGACAATTAACATGTTTGTGATTGATGACCTCAACCAATCAATATAAATATTTATGGTTTTATGTTATGTACAATATTCACTCTCAATATATGTTTTTCTATATGGAAATCCAGTAATTTGTTACATTGGGTAACCGTTATGGTTCCCAATTTACCTTTATAATGTATTTCTTAAAAAAGTGGTATAGTCAGAATGTGATCTTTAGACCATTTATTAAAAGAGTAAAATAACGTACATAGAAACGACATAGGGGGCAAAAAACCATAGTTTCCCTCATTCATTAAAACTGGAAATCATTATATGACATCTCATTAACATAATCAAAGTCTCCAACCTCCCACTCAGATTGGGACTTTACATGAATTAAAGGCTTCCAAGTAGTTTGTTTCAACATTTCTTGACATCTTCGAAGATGATATAGTATACACGTTCCTAGGGGTCTGAGATTAGTCCTTGTGGGGTATTCTATTTGAAGGAATAGAGGAAATATCTACACCATCAGTAATTCTTTCCTCGCCACTTAGGACAACATCCTTGAAAGAGGTAGATCCACCACATCCCGAACCAGTAAATCCAGCCTTTCCCCCTTCATCATCAAAAACATTTCTCCATTTAATGTATGTTTTGGTATTAATTATTAAAATTTGGTTTTATTAGAATGAAACTTTTAATTATTAAATATTTTATAACCTAGTGTAATTTTTATGGAGAAATTAATATTAAGGGGGTAAAAGATAACACCCCGAGATTTTGGGAGATATATATTTTTTAAATTAATTTATCATTTCGATCTATTTCATTTCAAGTGACATAAGAAATAGTTTTATCTATATATATTAATACAATAAGACAAACATTCCATTCATATAAAATTCCATCGTGGATTGTTCTACACACAATACCAACTTATCATGCGCTACACGCAACACTGAGTTGGTGTACAATATACACAACACAGAGTTTCTATAAAACATCCTATTTTATTGTTTTAATAATTTAAATGAGAATATTATAACATAACCATTCAAAATAGTTATATGAATTGTAATAAATACTTTTCAAATTTTTTTATAATTGATTTATAAAAATAAATCATATTGCTATTGAAATATGATATTTTTTGTAATTATCCTTTATGTAAAAAATATTGTTTTCGAGAATGTAATGCCATTAAAAATAAAAATAATTTTACAAAAATTAAGAAATTGAATTTGATAAAATATAAATCATTTTTTAATTTAGAACATTGAAATTATCCTTTGGTTAATTTTTGGGACTTTTCTAAGCAACATCATTTTTTATGAATAGTGAATAATACTTCTTTTTAGTTAAAAACTGCCTTTTTGTTTAATTAATAATAAATGTTACACGAAATTATAATTTTTTAATTTCACTATAGATAAATAGTAAATTTATTAATAAAATTTAATTAATTATAATCAATTTTACATTTTAATCAACTAAAAAATCGTAACAAACATTTGAACATTTTTCTACATTAAAAACCCATTATTTGGGTCCATCTATGAGATTTTCAATAATATAAAATTTTCTAATTCTGTGAATAGAATTTTAAAAATACATCACAAAACATTTTATTCAGTATATTTTTTAGAGTCTAAAAATTCAATGTATATATTTTGACCAAAAATGATTAGTAAAAGTGGTAAAAATTAATCATAGTAATTAAGGCCAAATTATGGTTAGTTCGGGACTAAACCCTAAAATTAAAACCGCAAATGACCTAGAAACTTCTAGAAAAACAAATATTCTACCCTTATTTCGTCCATAAACCTTCCATTATAGTGTTTGTTTAGTTTTCAAGTGTTTATTATGTAATAACACGTGTACACCTAACTTGTTTTGAAAAATTCCAAGTGAGTCATTTTCCTTCCCTACAAAAGGTCATCACTATTTCTCATTAATAAAACCTATAAAAACCTTTCATATTCATCAAATATATGCCAAAGTAGCCTCCCAAAAACCATCCATTATACTTTAAAGCTTTCTTTTGTGCATAATTCTTCTCAAACAATCCTTTTGGAATAAACCAAAAGGGGTTACATGATTTAGTGGTTACATCTTCTTTCAAGCTCTTTTCATATATTTTCCTTCTTTACAACTTATACTATATTTATTCCATTATTGTGTTACATGAAAATTATCCTAAATATACTAGGATATTGTTATGTAAATATTTGGACCTAAAATTTCACACACCTCACTCTAATTGATATTGAACATTCTGTTTCTGTGAACGGAGAACAACTATCCCACAAAACAATGATTGTTTATTTATTCATTACCTACATTAATAGTGTCCATTATGATGGAAACACTATTTATATATTTGAAATATTATATTTTTTATGTCTTTTATATTCTTCATACTGTTTTACAACACACAACATTATTCTCTCTATTTTGTGTTAATATGATAATATTGATTGACGAACTGTGGACTATAGCCCCTCAATGCGATGTGATTCGTTCACACACCACATGGAATGTATTAAAGACGAGTTTAATAATAATATATGATATATATTATATATTAATTCTAATATAATAATTATATACATACATATATACATATATATGTATCATTTTATTTCTTTTGTTAAATACCACAATTAAGATGGAAACAACATTCATACATACATACAACATACCGTCTCCATGAATGGTGTATTCCATTTCATAATATTATATTATATAGAATATTATAATACACATATAATGGATATACATAATATTCATATTATTTTATAAATACATTACTCGTGATATTAGTATAATAACCTAAGATATAACAAATTAAGACACATGTGAAGAATAAATCGAATATTACCCGAAGTTAAACATTAATATAGGACCATTAAAAATGATAAAACAAGGTCACAATAAATACATATATAGTTTTATAAATAAGAATAATAATATATAAAATATTTATTATAAAAATATATTTATTATACAGAATGCTTCTATGAGTATAGAGAGATTGAAGACACAATGTAAGGGGATTTCATCTCACATTTAATTTCAGTGAGATACATGCTCTATTCACAACACATTCCATTTTTGTGGTGTATTTACTACCCATTATGGAATTCAATGTATCTTATAATTAGCCATATAGGTATTTACATGTCCATTTTATGATCCATCTTTCATGGGATTTACCTTTCAAATTTGACTAAATCAATAATGTGTTATGTCTCAATTTGTTTTTTGAGACTAATGTTTTGTTATGAACTTAAACTATTTTTTTGAGGTGAATATGAATCCATTTATCATTCAATGACATGAAACCCAATAAATTCATTATATTATATACTTCATGTAATTTAATATTATTACATGGAGAGTGTGAACCCAAGATATCGTGTTATAAGAGATGATAAATAAAATCTCATTTCTTTTCAAGATTGTTGTTGCTTATGCTTCTGCTGATGAAATATTCGGATCCACCTCTCAGGAATATTCATTAGTTTTCTTATCATATGATGTATTATGATATACTCACGTATTGGAACTATATTATACTATTTGGTACATAAGATAGTTATGTAAGTGTTTCTTTGGAAGCTCATCATTACCCTTTTATTAGTTGGAAAATCTATGTTTTTTAAAATGTTTTCAAAATAAAATTTTACTATTTTCATATTACCTTAAAACGAAATTTTTATCAATTTTTGTCTATTACTGATCTATTCAATAAAATCTTTGAGCTCATTTCTGAATAATAAATATTTATATCCTTTTTATAATGAAAATGTAATGTTATTTTAACATCAAATGATATGTATAGATTTACCCATCATTATTTCATTGAAGAATCTAGTTCATTTTTAAAATGTTAATCTTTAAGATAATTTTTTTAAAAAGTAACATTCATAAAAAAATTGTTTTCGAAATGTTTTTAAACAACTTCTAAATGCTTTCAAGGACAATTTTTTCCAAATTTTTTTTAATCCGTAAAAAAAGTTTCAATGTATTATCAAATAAATAGTTTTCAAAACGTTTTTTATCTCAAATTATATGTTTTTAAAGTTTTTACAATGAAATTGTTTTCTTATGATTTTCAATCATTCATTAATGGTTTTCAACGTTTATTCAATGAAAAAGTTTATTTCACTATATGGAAGCTTATATTATAAGTTTCCAAGGGAAAAGGTTTTCAAAATGACTTCAAGTATTCTTTATATGTTTTTAAAGATATTTTCTATGAAAATGATTTTCAAATGGTTTTAGTCATTAAAAGAATTTTTTAAACAAGAATGTTTATTTTACTCATGAAATTTTTATAATAGATATTTCAAAATAATTTTCCTTATAAGATGAAATTTATTTATTTTACTCATTTCATTCTAGGAAATGATGTAAAGGTTCCATTTATATCCTTTATATAAATGGGTTATGCATAATGTCATGGTATATATGAAACTCATTTCCCCTTTATAGGTTTTATATTTATGGAATCTGTTTTTCTTTCACAGGTTAATTATTTAATCAAGTGATTATTAAACATATATATTTCCATTGGTTATGATATTTTTATATGTTTATGATACCCATTCCATTTCTTGGGTAATGATATGTTTATATATGATCTTGTGGAACATGTATGTATGCATTCATTGTGAGATGAGTGTGACCTATATCTCCCTCAAATGAATTGGATAAAAAATTATATATCATTAGATAGACATGACTGGAATGAGGGTTTAATCTATTCTGTAATATAGGGTTGTAATGATGTTTTACCCAGTTTCATAATATAGGGCTGGAATGAGGGTTTACTCTTCTCAGTAATATAGGGCTATAATGTGGGAAAATTCAGTTCAATAATACATGGCTGAAATGAAGCTTTATTCAATCCAATAATAACGGTCTTGAATGTGGGTTTACTTGGTTTAATAATATAGAGATTGAATGGGTGTCCACCCAGTTCATTACATGACTTTTTCAATTAATATAGTCTTAGCAATGATGCCTTAAACACTATGGAAATTAGTATATCATTATATGTTTTCACAATTCCATGACGTATTCATATGTTATGATTTTAGGTCGTATTCCCTTTATTTAATTATGATTTATTTCTTATGATCATCTATATTTTATTCCAAAAATTGATATATTGGGTGTGATCTTCTATTTTCATGATCACATCCTCATCCACTTCTATTCATGTTTATGCTTACATGTCTCCCTTATTTACCATTATTTAGAATTTGGGCTCACCCCTTTTTATATTTTTTATCCCCAAGGATATGATGATATGTAATATGTTTGAAATGTCTGAGAAGGGTTCTAGTAAAGAATATCCTAGTTAGAGATGATGTTTCTCACATAGGTACCAGTTTTATGTTTCCATGCTTCCTAAGGCCTATAGAAACTACAGTTTTGGGAATCTATTTTAATAATGATAAGTATTCCACAATATATATATAATGTTAATGTTGGAAAAGATATGGTTTCTATATGATCCCCCATCTTGGATGGATATAAAATGAGTTCCTTCCTATTGAAAATGTTAATTATGACCACTTTCATACTCCAGTCTTAGAGAGGTACATGATTATCATCATGAAAACGATGTTGAGAATAGAGGTGACAATGCACTCAATTATCTCATTCAAGGACTGGATTGACATTTTACATTGTTTTAGTGATGTTTCTTTAAATTTTATACACCCCTAATGGTGTCCTTCCCATCATGTTCATGACATTTATGGATCATATTGGTAAATTACTGAAGATGGATATCATACATCAAGGGGATATCGATTGAAGTGAGAGATCTCTAAGAGCCCTAGAATTGTGGTCATTATGGTCGTGTTCTTCAATGGATATTATTTCTGGATAGAGATACATGTTTAGGGTTCAAAATCACTATTCTTGTTATGGTAATGAAACTAGAAGAGGGATAGTATCTTAATCTATCAGTGTTCAAAATTTTATTTCATTAACAACTCCTGGATTTCTTTCAACAAGAAGAATCTCCAATAGGACCAGTGGCCCTTTTCAGTATTTATTTGGATTTCTAGGGGAGAATCATTGTTTCTTTAAATACAATATTTCATATAGTATCACAGATTCATTATATTTTCCCATGTTGTAAAACATATCTAGGGTTGGGTATATGTCAGTAATCCCTTACGATGTCACAGATGTGTTGAGACGATTTTAGGTCTTTGAAAAATCATTTTATTGTGCACTAACAAGGACGATCATTAACAATGGTAACTGAACCATCGATTAAGGTCATATATAATCTATCTTCAATACATGATTTATCTAGACAAGATAAATTATCTGGTCATCAATTATCCATGTACACAGTGTTGATTTTCTCGACAGTTTTGATCCACCAAAAGGGTCTCCCTTTTTTCATTGTCTAGTGTATGAGGAGACATACACCTGAGTATCATCCACCAATTTTGATTATTTTGGAATGTGGAGAAAATGATGCTAAGGTAGGTGATGTCTCTATTGAAATGTTGATATGTAGAGAATACATTCCCATTTCTTGTCCATCTCAGTCATCTATTATTCCATTTGAAATGTTCATCTCATTAGTTATAAAATCACATTCTTGACATGCGATGATTTGGAAGTCGATTAATTCCATGATTATTGAGACTCCTTCAAAAACATTTCAAGAACAAGGGGAATTCCTTTTTCATCGTCTTAGTGACTTAGGGGCGGTTGGTTTTGGAAAATAACCACTATATGAAATCATGAAAAAAACTACCTTGAATCCAAAATATTTGAACACCAATGAGAGGGGGTAACATGATTTTTCTGATGATTTTCTCCATGTTGAGTAGATAAAGGAGACGTCAAAGGCACTAGAGCATTGTTTCCTATTAATATATAAATTTCATGGATTTATGGATGTTTATATCATGAAAATATAAAGATATGAAGAAATCAAATATCACCACAATTCTAAACATTCATGATTTTATCCTCATTGAAATATTCTCAAAATAAATTTGAGGACCTGACTACTTTAGTGGAGACTCTCCATCCAGATGCATTAATAAAAGATGAGGGGTGAGTTGTACATTACCATTCAATTGATGCATCTACTAGACTCTTTAAAACATTTCCAACTTAGGTGATCAAATCTTTTTTGTTGTTTGACCTACCTTTTTTGTGATAAATGTTTTGGAGAAGCTCTAAAATTTGGAGATTTATCTCATTTCACACTTTCAATGAGTTGATTTTCTGAATAATCTATTTTAGTGTCCATTTTTTATTTCATTCAAGATATTTCACTAATCCAATGATATATAAAACACAACAAAATTCACATCCTTTTCATAATATCATGTAAACATTTATTCATGTACCTATATTTCATAACAGATTCTTTTATGGAAATGATCATAAATTATGAATATCCTGAGATTCATTACACATATATCTACTCTAGATATCTCTAAAATACGTGATTTTTAGAAGGATAATTGGGTACAATATATCACCTTGTGGGAGTGTTATCTTTATATTTCCATAGCCCCTAGGATTGGCTAGATTTTCTTGAATTTTTCGATGTCCATATGGTGGTCCTTACAAGCCTTTCCATTCAATGGGACTAAATTGTGGTTATTTCATTGTTTTATGATCTTTTAACTCAATAATTTATTGTTTTTGTTCAGGGACTTTTAGATAGAACTATTATCACTATAGTTTAATGACTTTTAACCCGAATCATCAATTGTTGTAGTGTAGGATTTGTTAACTCAATAAATGTGTCACTATAGTTTAGGTATTTTTCAGACATTTATCATTATAGAATAGGGAATTTTGCCATGGACATTATATTACTGTATTTTAGGGACTTTTATCTTGGACCATATATTGTTTTAGTTTAGGGTCATTTAGATAAGACCTTATATCATTGTATTTTAGCATATTTTAGATCAGGCCATATGTCACTTTTGTTTAGGTCCCATTAGCTCTGATCTTCTATCAATTATGTTTAACATCATTTAGCTCAGACCTTATATCACGTTAGTTTAGGGTATTTTATCTTAGAACCAATCGATGATTATTGAATACGGTGTATACTTTATTTGGAATGTCCCAAAACATACTAAGATGTTTATTTATATCATTGAGTTTTTGAGGCTCATGATGATTAGAACTCGTATCCCACAAGCAGAAGATTCCTCTAGTTGGAGGGTCATATACCTTATTTGTCAATAGAATTTTCAGAAATATGTGTATCCACTGTTTTACAGGGTTTATTGAATATTAATGGGGTAATATTTATTGATAGGTAAACAATCATAATGTTAGATCTACCTGGATAGTTGGAATATGGGTTATGTCAATGATAACCCAAAAGTTTGAGTCTTTGAAATTGGATGGGGTAGACATGCCAGAGATGACCAGTAACACCCTGCAGTTCCAGTTTCTACAATGGTGTTTCCATGAATCACATGGATTGTAGAAACATTATTATAAGGAGGAGATGCCTTTAGTTAGTGGGTCAATGCCCTTATGTGTCATTTGTATGGTCATTAAAGTATAATGTAAACTGCTTCCTGAGGTTGAGGAATTTTTTTTGAAGACTGAAATGTTCAAATTATAAAGTTATGTATGGGAAGAAAACAATCCAGGAAGATTTACAGAATCCTAGGGCATCTTGACACCTAAATTGTGAACCATATTCCCTATGCCCTATGATTTTAAATCAAAAGGATTAGTCCACCAATGGTTTGATATGGGAGTATCACATTATGGGATTGATTAATGGTATGAAACGCATGGATGTAATGTCACGGTTGTTGAATCCTCTTGAATAGTTTCATAATAAGATTTTAAATCATGGTTGAAAGTGATCAGTCCCAGAGAATGATATTGGATAATCATATCTGGAATGACCCAAAACACAGTGAGGTGATGGGTTTTGAAGCACTGTTGTCAGGGATCAAAAAGATCAAAAATCCCTTCTTATAGTGATTCATTTGGTTGAAAACCATAAGCACATATGCATGAGAAATGAAAATAGATGAATAGTAAAACAAAGTGTCACTTGATGTAGTTTATCATTTTCCAAGGGACATAAATTGTTGTGGTGATATGAGGTTATCAAATTATGACGTGTGATTTTGAAAATGTATAATATCCAAGAAGGGTTTGATCACCCTAAAAGTTTTTTCACTACCAGGGAAAAAAGTTCTCTTAATGAGGAGGTGTAATGAATCATTGATCAATATTTTTCCTAAACAATGTTGGTCCAATAAGTATTTCCTGAATTGTACTAGTAATACATAGTAGGCCATTTATGATTTTTGAAATACTTATTTTCACCCTAATTTTTTTAATCCTCGGAGTTGAAGAGATTAGAAATCGAAGACATGAGTTTTTCCTATGGTACACTTTATGGGTTTTTTGACCTCTCTAGATTTTTATCTTATTCTCTAGAAGATTAGTGTTTTTTTATTTTACCATTATAGATTAGTTTTTGATGTTCTCATGGTAGGATTAATGATATGGGACAATTATTCTAGGCATGTCCTAGAACATAGTGAGGTGCTAAGATTTGCTATAGTGATGTCATGGATCACATGGATCTAAAATGCCTTTTATCAGAGAGAAAAATTTTGTTGATCACTATAGGTGCATTTGAAGGAGCCATAGGCATACATGAATAGTCAAAAAAGGGTATCTTGAATTAGGGTATCTTTTCCAAGTTTCATAAAAGGTTTTTGGAAGCCTGAGGCACTCAAGAGATAATGTATGGTATATGGAATGTGGTGATTCAAAATACGACAAAAGAAATATGTACTATGGATGACCAGGGAAATGATCTTGATTTCTTTTGATAAGGGATGAAAATTTAATGATGGTATATAGAGTTCAATGTCATGTAGTATGGGCGTGTTTATCTCTTTGTAGTTTAATGATTCATGGTAAGGATTTTTTTGGTTTTTTACCATTGTGTGGTAAGGAATTTTTCATTGTGAAGTATTAATGTCATGAAACCAAGATGTTCGTCATGCATTTTAACATCAAGTAGTACAGATGTGGGAACTGTCTTTAAAAATTCATCTAGATTTAATATTTTCACAAGAAATCCATATATAGATATAATTTTTCCATAGGCTAAAAGATATTTCATGACTCTGGACCTATATAGTTGGGGTTCCATTTTTCATTTTGGGTTTTTAATGGTCCATGGATTGGAGATCCAGGAATCACAATGTGTCCTATGATGGTAGAAATCAAGACACACATAGTTCATTAGGGGCCTTAGAGTATAATATCATGCAATGAAGATGTGTTTTCCATAATGTAAAATGGGAATAATGTGGTTGGGCCCATGAATGTAATTTTGGGTTTCAATACATATCCCATTGTGGCAGAAATCAAGCAACACATAATTAATAATTGAGAAATTCTCTAAGAAGTTCTTAAGAATATGAAGTGTTGGGAATATTTTCCATTGATTATTGTAGTGGGGACTAAGATTGGGGATCTAGGAGTAACAATATATAATGTGATGATAGGAATCAAGCAAAACATTGTTCAGGAATGGGAAACACTCTACACATGTTTAAACTGTACACATAGGTGGGATTTGATTCTGTTGACTATTGTAGTTAGGCCAAACATTGTGGATCCATGGATCACATCATATCTAGTGATGATATAATTCAATACACACATAGTTCTTTATAAATTTATCTGCACATTTGAATCCAATGTTTAAATAGCGGTAATTTTTATTATTATTTATTATAAATATGATTGGATTTGGAGATCTATGTGTCACTTTGTATCATGGGATGTCAGGAATCAAGTTATTCCTATTTCTTGAATGGATGAGTGGTAAGAGACTAACACTAACAATAATGGTCCTCTCTAGCGAGGTACATAAGAGTTTTCAGTTTTATGTCATATAGGGGACATCTACTATGGATTTTAATTTTATGTGGTGATGAATCATGGAATGACCATTAAGGACTTCCATTTACGACCATGATGCTACTATCATAAGTTGTTATGCCTTGTTCATGATGGGAATCCCTTCCCAAAATTCATAATCTCATGCTATATTTTCCTAGCGTGAGAAACAAGGAATGGCTAGGGATCCTCTTAACATGTAGAGGAAATTAATGATATGATAGTCGAATTTTGTATCATGATGTGTCTATAACAAGATATAGGATCGAGGCATTGATATGTATCTTATTCAGATGATAATCAAGACATATGTAGTTCTAAAAACCCTTACAGTTTCAATGATTTATGGAAAGAACATTAATTGTATTGTTTAACATTTTAAAGTAAGTATGAGGATCAACCAAAGTGAATGGAGATGGACTCCATGCATTCATTAAATTTTTTATCATGTGGTAAGGATATTATCCATGTGGTTTAATGTCCTGTGGTATAGACAAGAGATTTCTTGTAGTTTAAATCCTTTAATATAGGATGTCTCTAAAAAAATTTTCATCGTGTGGTTAGAATGATGGGAACCATGGATATTAATCTATTGTTTCAAATATCTTATATATTATTTTAATTTTAACATTATTATTTTGGATAAGAAATCATGATGATAGCTATTCAAAGTATTTATTGAGAAATATTACATTGGTGTGGGGTGTGACATGATTAACATCCATTAGGGACGGTTAGTAAGATTCATCAAGATAGACCTTATGTATGATATAAGGACCTTACCATTAGGGTTTCAACTTTGGATGATTTTTATTTGGTATCACTGGGGTCCTGAGAGGCAGCCCCAATTCTCGTTGAAGGAGTGAACGAATTCAAAACTTTTTATTAAAGTCTTTCATGATCAGATTCAAATGAACATTAAGGTTGAGGAATGTATGAAACCTATTCTCATGGATTCACTCTGATTCATCAAGCGACTTTCATTATTTCTAAAGTGGATATTCAGAGAAATTTATACTAAAATTATATGGGTAACATAGCCTCGGTCTCAAACACCAATTAATATGGAGCTGATTTTGTAACCATATGTGTGGTCGTAAAATATACCCATAAAAATAATGGATATTTTCTAGTTATGAATTTTGATGCTTTTTCACCATCTCAAGTGAATATTTGAAAAAAATTATTTTAGTCCTCTATCAATCCATTTGGAACTTCATGATGTTGATTCAATACGTTTTTCCTTATGAATTTTCCATTCCTTCATACATAGGGGTGATTGTTAAGTCATTAAGGATTTCCTTATGACTTTACAATTCCTTCTTGTTTTTAAAATCACAAACACTTTATCTCAAAGAAAAACTCTTTTTAACATATGTTTTACTTCTATAAGGAAAAATTATCTTCCCCAAGGAGATTTATCCCTACCATGTTTTATTATTCATTTCATAATTTTTTTATATGTGTAAAATTCGGTTTGATAACGAAAAGCTAAGAATCCTATAAATAACTAGATACGAAGCATTCTATTTTAGGATTCGAATTCTCAGAATTCATAGATACGAACTCTTCTGAGTATTGACTCAAAATTCTTATTACTAATTCTAGTTATGAAATCTTCTATGTTCTGACGTTGAATTCTGATTACGAATTATTATTACGAACTCTTCTGTGTTCAGAATCAGAATTCAGATTACAAATTCTGGTTATGAACTCTTCTGAGTTCTGACTCCGAATTCTGATTATGAATTCTTGTTACAAACTCTTCTGAGTTATGACTCCGAATTCTGATGATGAATTCTCAGAGTTCTGACTCTGAATTCCGAATAAAAATTCTAGTTATGAACTTCTCTAAGTTCTGACTCAGAGTTCTCTAAATTCAGACTCCAAACTCTTATGAGTTCTTGAATCAGAATTATCCTGAACTCTGACTCAGAACTTTGTACATTTAGGATCAGAATTCTTATGAATCCAGATTCCAAATTTCCATTAAATTCAGACTCCGGATTTCTATAAAATTCATGTTCCGAACTCCTAGAATACTGAATCTGAATATCCTTGTGTTGTAGACTCTGAATTCAATTTTGGCTAGACTCCAAACTTTCATTTGTTAGTTTTTGAATAATGGATTTTAGTTATGTAACAATATTTTTTCTTACACCTGTTTTGTTATAAAATGATGTTTTGCATTCAATTACTCAGTAACCATTGTTTGAGTGAAATGTTTACAGGTCCCTCCAAAATTCAAGTTAAAATATGACCGTTGGAGGAGGGAGCTGACCGTTGAAGTCGTGCCTATAAATAGGATCTCATTTGAAAGAGCTCACTACTGTTCTATGACTTTAGAGATTACATGTTGTTGAAGTGATTTCTAGATAGATACTCCCATTTCCTTGTGCGTACTGAACTTATTTTTCAGATTTTCTTTGTGCGACCCCAAATGTTGTTGAGTATATTCAAGGGCTTCTGGGGATAGGAAGACAGAGGTACCGACTACCTTGAAGTTGAGGGCTTCCTTAGTGAGGAAGACAGAGGTGACAACTACCGTGATGTGGAGGGTTTTCGGGGATAGTAATACAGAATCCGATCTTCATAACGAGGGCTTACCCTAGAGTGGGTAAGAGAGACTTTATTGACAGTATAAATCAAGGGACCTTTATCCAAGGTTGTTGGATACTCATCTCTTTGGGTTAAATGATTTATTACTTGTTAGTAGTTTTTTTTCATGTTTTCTGATGTATTTTTAGTTTTTGAGGAAAGTATAATCTTCTTATACTTCTTTATACTTGTAATCTAATTATATAGGATTCTATATGCTATAAGGTAGAATTTTAGTTGTTGTAAACTTTTGTTAAGTTTCATTTCCAGAATCACTTTTCCAGAATCAGAAAAGTTATTAGAGCTTAGAGGTGTTGTGAATTTTGGTTAGGAAAAATTTCCATAGGGATTTTTAAAGTATAAAATTCACCCCCTCTTGTATTTGAGCATCTCATCTTTACATATTCGATCCTAAAATTGATATCAGAGGAGGCATCTGAAATACTTATATTCACATATATGTTTTTCTTTCTCGTGTTTTCATTTTTCTATTTTTTCATTGGATATGAATATTTCCTTGAATCCGAACTTTTTCTATTAACAATTTTTTATGGAAAGATTTTTCTATAGGATTACAATAATCAATGTTGGTTCCATAGACAATCTCAATCCAACCTGACCTCCTATTTCTGATTGAAATGATTAAAAATATTAGAGGGATCGCATGAAGACTTTCATTATCAATACTAGTGTTGATAATTTTGTTATTCTTACTAGAAGATACAAAACTCCGGGAAAAGAAGTTAGTACCTTTACCAATCATGAAAATCACGAATATCAACTAAATTATAATGTACAAAATACTTTACTTTGTTCTATGACTAGAAATATATATAGCCAAATTTCATCTTGCTAAGAAGCAAATTCTATATGGAAGAAACTTGAAGTTACTTACGTTGGAACTTCCAATGTTATTGAAACTAGAAGAGCTATGCTTAGAGCTGAATATATTGGCTTTAACATTCCTTTTGGAGAAACCATATGTAAGGTACAACAAAGATTCATGACTATTGTAAATAGTTTATAATCCATTAGTGAGAAAGGATTAGATGATTAAGCTCTTTTTGACAAGATCATATAATCGTGCTGAATGAGTGGAAATCCAAGAGGACTGCTATTGATGAGAATAGAAAGGTTACTCAGAATAATTTTGATGAACTCTTTGAAACTCTTCTAAAGTATGAGACTAGAATGAATAGAGATGCTGATAATGTAAAGAAGAATAATGGAAATGGAAGTGTTGCTTTTACTACAACTTCTAATCATATGAAAGCTAAGACTGCTGAGAGAGTTACTAGATCCAAATATAAGAAAGTGGTAATCCAATCCGAATCTAGTGAATGTGAATCCTAAGAAAATTAATTATCAAGTCTTGATCGAAGGATGAACATGATAGCTGGACAGAGGTATATTAAATCCATATATAAGAAAAAGGAAAATAAAGATTTGAAGGATTCCGAAGTCACAGGTTATGAATGCAAGGGATCTGGACATATAAGACCAGATTTTCCTTTTCATAAGAGAAAATAAAGAAAGGAAAATCATTCAAGGAGAAATAGAAAGAAGTATTACAAGGATAAATCTAGTAATGTCTTGAAAGCTAATGACACATGGAGTGCCAATGGTGGAGACTCATCAGATGAATCTTCAGATTTTGAATCTTCTGGACAGAAGAATCTTGGTCTAATAGCCAGAATACCTATTGACAATCATTTATTTATGGATAAGGTATACTGTGATGATTCTATGACCAATATATTTTTGAATGCTAATGATAGTAAATATTAATACTCTTTGGATGAAGAATATTCTTATGATGAAGATAATACTTTACCTTCCTTGGAAGAAGTTTCTAGGATTTCCAAACTTCTTGAGATTGACCTTTCAAAACTCATGAAATACCTTGACAAGGAAAAATCTAGTAATACTATTCTTACTAAGGAAATATCATATCTTTCTAAATATCATGATAAGAAAAATTCAATTTTGAATGTATTTCAAAAAATCATGAAGAAGTAAGTTTTGAGAAGAATAAGCCCTCTAAAGATCTATAAAATGCAATTTCTAAGAAAATTATCTTCGAGCCTAGAACTAGTTCGAAATCAAATGGTTTTAAAGACAATAACCTTGTTATCAAACTCAAATCTGAAATATTTTCCTTGTGGAAGTGTTTGTCAAACTTTACCTTTGGTATGGAAAATTTTGATAAAATGTCTTCCCAAATCCAACATCTAAGGAATAGTTTAGGTTTTTGTTACACTAGATTTAAACCTATTTTTAATAACAATTATTTTGTTCCACAAAGTGCTCCTTTTTTCACTAAGTGTCATTGTGGTAGACACTAGGAAATTTTTTTCCCTTAAACAAAACTTAGTGTTTAGGATTTCATTGAACCTATTTTTCTAAAAAGACGTGTGTGCTTAAAATATTTCATTCTAAGAATTCCGGATCCCAGAATGTTTGGATTCTGAAAAACTAACTTTTTCTTATTTTCAGGAAAGTAGAGAAGGTACCAACATCAATACCTGGTACATGGATAGTGGATGTTCCCGACATATCACTGGTAACAAAAACTATTTTGAAAATATTATCAAGACAAAAGGAGGAAAATTAACTTTTAGATATAATGCTCAGGGAGAAATTATTGGTATAGGTAACATTGTTCTTCTTGGAAAAACATTGATTTTAAATGTCTTATTTGTTAAGGGTCTTAAGAACAACCTTATTAGTATAAGAAAGTTAAGTGATGAAGATTACCTTGTGAATTTTAGGAATGGCAATTGCTTAGTACAAAATTACAAGGAAGAGTTTGTTCTTTCTGCCCATAGGCATGAGAATATATACACACTAAACATAGAAAACCTTAGGAGCCAAGAAATTCCTCCCTTAGTGCAATAGAAGATCATTCCTTATTGCGGCATAGAAGATTAGGAAACTGTATCCTTAGCAACTTATGCATGATTTATAAGAAAATATTAGTTAAGGATCTACCGGAGCTTAGATTTGATTCTTCAAAAGTTTGTGACCCTTGTCAATATGGCAAGCAACATAAATCAGGTTTTAAATTAGTCAGTGAAATATCAACTATTGATGCATTAGAGTTAGTGCATATGGATCTCTTTGGTCGTACAAAAACGGGATGCATTGGAGGCAAGCATTACGTATATTTCTTAGTTGATTATTACACTAGATTTATGTGGGTCTATTTTCTAGCAAAGAAGTCTGAAGATTTTTCTTATTTCAAAAGTTTTTTAGCCGATGTTAATAATGAAAAGAACCTTCCATTGAAAACTATTCATAGTGATCATGGAGGATAATTTCAAAATTCTGATTTTGAAACGTTGTGTAGTAGAAAAGGCATTACTCACAATTTCTCAGCACCCATAGCACCTCAATAGAATGGCGTTGTTGAAAGAATAAATAGAATTATTAAAGATATAAGAAGAACCATGTTAAATTAATATTATGTAGCCAAACATATTTGGGCTGATGCTGTAAGTACTGCATGTTGTACTATAAATCAAGTTTTTATTAGACCTTTTCTTAATAAAACTCCTTATGTGTTATAGAATGGTTGAAAACCAAGAATTTCCTACATTAAGGTTTTTGGTTGCAAGGTATTAATTCTGAATACTAAAGACAATCTACATAAATTCGCACCAAAATCTATTGAAGGAATTTTCTTAGGATACTCCACAACTTCTAAGGCATATAGAGTTTTCAACAAAAACACTTGTATTGTTGAAGAGACAATACATGTTAAATTTGATGAAATTGATCCTTTTGTTTTTAAAGAAACCGATCCTACATCTTCGAATGTGTTTTAAAAAGCTGATTATCAACCTATGTTATAAGATCCTTCTAATAAGGAAAATTTTCAAGAAGATACTTCTGAAACATTTACCCCAGAAGATTTTTTACCCTATGTTGATAAACATGTCTTACAAAACCCAAATCAGTTTTTTCCTAAGAATCATCTAACTGATATCATCATTGGTGATGTAAATCAACCTGTAAGGACAAGAAGTTCCTTAAGAAATGATGTATAACATCTAGAATTCCTTTCCCAATTAGAACCAAAAAAGCACTAATAAAGCTTTAGGTGATGATGATTGGATAAAATCTAGGCAAGATGAACTACATTAATTTGAAAGGAATAAAGTCTGGACCTTGGTGAAAATAACTAAGGAAACATTTGTTATTGGAGTCAAATGGGTCTTCAGAAATAAGTGTGATGAAAATGGAATAATTTTAAGAAAAAAATCTAGATTAGTTGATAAAGGCTATAATCAACAAGAAGTAATAGACTATGGAAAAACCTATAATCATGTAGCTATACTTTAATCTATTCGTATTTTACTTGCCTTTGTATCATTCTTCAATTTCATACTTTTTCAAAGGGATGTGAAATGTGCATTCCTGAATGGTTATGTTCAAGAGAATGTTATCTTGAACAACCTCCAGGGTTTGAAGATTCCAAACATCCTGATCATGATTTTAGACTTACCAATGCTTTGTATGTCCTTAAACAAGCCCCTAGATCCTGGTATGATAAACTTACAGGATTTTTTCTTCAAAATAACTATGTTAAGGGAAATGCAGATCCAAATATTTTTATAAATGAGGATAGGAAAAATGTTTTGACTATTCAAATTTATGTTGATGGCATTATATTTGGTTCAACTCAGCAATATTTACCTGATTCCTTTGTGGATCTAATGAAATTTGGGTTTGAAATGAGTATGATGGGTGAGTTAACATTTTTGCTTGGTTTTCAAATTTCTCAAAAACCAGAAGGAATCTACACATCCCAACATAATTATATTAAATATCTTCTCAAAAAGTATGGATATCACAAAACAAAGACTATAAGTACTTCCATTGGTACCTCAAACACCCTTGATCTTGATGAAGCTCGGAAACCAGTAGATCAAAAATAGTTTAGAGGTGTGATAGGATGTTTACATTACTTGATAGCTAGTCATCCAGACATAATTTTTTCTGTGTGCTTATGTTGAAGATATCAATCCAATCCTAAGGAATCTCATTTAAAGGCAGTGAAAAGAATATTTTACTACTTAAAAGGAACCATGGATTTAGGACTTTTCTATACTTCTGGAAATGATTTTGTTTTAAATAGTTTTTCGGATGCTCACATTGGTGGATGTATAATGGATAGAAAGTGTACATCTGGGACTTGTCATTTCTTAGGAGATTCATTAGTTTCTATATCATGCAAGAAGCAACACTCAGTAGCACTTTCCACTGGTGAAGCTAAATATGTAGCAGCTTGAAGTTTCTATGCTCAATTGTTGTGGATGCAACACACACACACACTGTCTATGGTATGAGTTTTACTAAAACACAATTTTTCCATGATACTACATGTTCCATTTCTCTAAAAAAACCCCGCACATCACTCTTGTGAAAAACACATTGATATTAGGCATCATTTTCTTAGGGATCACACACAAAAAGTAAATACCATTCTTCAATTTATCATAATGAATGATCAACTTGCATATATTATCACAAAATCATTACCCTCTGATAGATTTGACAACATTAAACAGAAATTAAGAATGATAACCATAAGGTAATCTTCCTTATTAACTTCCTATTGGAATCAATCTCCTTACAGTAATAAACTCCTTTTCATAGGGGGGTACATTTCATTATATGTTTTTCATTTTTTTGTAATGCTGTTTTTCATGTTTTTTGTAATGAAGTTCTTCGAGTGTTTCGTAATGACGTTTTTCATGTTTTTCATATTGAAGTCCTTCATGTTTTTTTTGTGATGGGAATTTTTGTACCTGAAATTTTCATAATTAAAATGTTCATACTTATAATTTTCATAATTAAAATTTTCGTACGTCAAAATTTTCATACTGAAGATTCTCGTACTTAAAATTTTCATAATTAAAATTCTCGTACATAAAATTTTCGTAATGAAAATTCGCATACATGAAATTTTCGTAATGAAGATTCTAGTACTTGAAATTTTCATAATAAAGATTTTCGTTTGGGAAATTTTCATAATGAACATTTTCATACTAGAAAATTTTTGTATTAGAAAATTCCGTAATGGAAATTTTCATAATAGAGGTTTTCGTAGTTGTTTTTCTCTAAAGTTCTTCAAGAAGAATTTTCCCCAATAGGAATAATCTTCCCAGCAATTCAAAAGGTATGTTTCTTTCTTGAGTTTTTGTTATAACCATTTATCTGCTGTTAGTTTATTTTGTTTCTAACATTTCTCATATTCTAGTTTCCTTAAATCTGAATTTTTTTCATTAAAACCCTCAAAACATATAATTCTACCAAATATTCCTTGTGGCTATCATTTCAACTGTCTTATCAGATCTGAAGAATTCTTAGCCATTGGATTAAAATGGGAAGATGAACAGTCACTTCAACAAATATAAAAGGGGACCCCCATAGTTGTCCCACATTGTTTTTCAAAGCTTCTGCATGTCAAAGCTCTTTCCCACTACAAAATCCAATTCTGAACTTTTCAGATGTGCTCAATTCCAAGTGTCTGGAGAGGTTCCCTCTCAAGATATGTCTTCTTTAAAGCCAATTTCAGAGTGGAAAATATAAAGGGTGAGGTTGTTACATCCTAAATACTTCAAAAAGTATGACTCTATTGTCACCAAGAATATCAATCATAATGGATGGGAGAGTGTATCCATATGAAAGATAGGAGCTCAGGATGTTGTGTATCCGGATCTACCCATAGAATTTTATGAATCAGTTTGTTTTTTCAAGGAAGATGAAAGAGAAAAAATTTCCTTCATGAGTTATGGAATGAAATATGTGCTTTCATACACCAAGGATTCTAGCGTGGTAGGGCTATCCTATGAAAGGACAACCGAGTTTTTTCCCACAAATTTCTTTATGTGAAAGGAAGTTTATTCAAATTTAATGCTATGAAAAGTCTTGGACTTACGTATGTCAAGACCGCAAAAATTTCTCACTAGTCTACCAAAAAACGGATCCTAGAGTTATGGGTTCAGGGTCTTATCGTACCGAGAAATGGTGAAAAGGAAACTCTTTTGATTAGTTTTATGTATATCTTAGATTATTTGGTGAATCTAATGAAGATCAATCTGAAGAACCATATTCTCATTACGATAGAGAATATCATGAATTGGAATCTGAGAGCAGAAATAATCATGTATCCTTCCATACTCTCCAAATTGATAGTTCGGTGCCTTGAATCTTTTAAGATCCCTTGCAGTTCTAAGATGATGTATTGAAAAGTAATGCTAATCGGCCATGATACCCTCAAGAGAATGGTAGTTGGTTTCTCTAAGGAATAAGGTGAATTTTATGATCTACCAGAGGATGAGGCAGAAGCCGTTCTGGAAAATGCTGAATAGACTGAACCATCAAAGAAAGCTAAAAAGAAGAGGAAACTAAAGGAAGTGGAAGAAACAAATAAAACACCTAAGGCCAAAGAAACCAAATCTGCACCTCCAAAGCCCAAGAAATAGAATGCTTATCTGGATGATGTTGTTGCCAAATGGAGGGAGGATAAGAAGAACCAGAAATAAGGGGAGCCACAGTTTGGCCTAGACCCTGCAGAGGCCAAAGGATTAAAAGAAAAATCTATTGTAGATATTGAGAATCAATCCAAAGAGAATAAGATTAAGAAGAACATTTCTGAGGCAGATATTGTGCAATCTCTTTTGAAGGCTACTGAAGTAGCGTCTGAGAACATTCCTGTAATGAAATCTTTCTTAGTAGAACAATTACCTGAGACTCCAGGAAATAACTTCTTGTCTCCAGAAAAATAAAAAGATTAGGATGTTGAAAAGGAAGTTTTAGAAGTTTAACAAGAAGCTGAAAGCACTGAATATATAGCTGATCTAATAAATAAAGTAGAAGACTTTCATAAGAAGGAAAGTGCTACCGAAATGTTTTCAATCCATACTTATCAAGATGTATCTTCTATACTTTCTACCCCTTGGGTTGATGAGAAGGCTAAAGAGGAAGTTAACAAGTTATCTAAGTAAGAGACTCATAATCATGACTTTATTCATCCTGATGATATTGAGGATGGAGCTGAGAAGGAAAAAATTGATGAAGATAAGATTGTTCAGTTGTCTAAAAGCGAACATGAGTCTCCAGATGAGGAAGATGTTCCGAAAACTGACAAGGGGAAAAAATTTGTTGTTGATACCCCTACGAAAGATATTTTGAGGAAGAAGGAATCTGGTGCATCTTCTAAGAGGAAGCTGGTTGAGCTAGTGGAAGAAACATCACCAAGAAAAATGTCAGATTCGGAGTCATCAACTTTAGGACATGATTTTGTCGTTCAATCCTAGAAGAAGCTAGTGGACTTCATTCCAATCATTCCAATAATTCAATCTAGATGCCAGATGCTCCAGCATAGAATGAATCAGAAAACAGACTCTATATCCATGTTGATGGATAGGTGTGTAAAGGACGAGGCCGAACATAAGTATTTCCTTATCAACTATGATGCCCACATAAAATCTAGCAAGAAAATGACCAGCTAGTTGATGAAGATCATTGATGATTTAAGAGAGCATGATCAATTTCAAGAAGTTATCAAGGAAGCTTTTGATACTGAAGAAACCAAAATCAAGGATCATACAAATAGATTTAAGGAAAAGCTAAATCTTGAACAAAATACTCGGATTCAGGATATCAAATATTCGAATGGGAAGTTGAATTATGTTGTCAAATGTTGGAAAATAGAAAGGGATCTCCGGATTGAGATTGATGAAAATATAGTGAAGCAAGATGAATTGTAAAGGCTTAGGAAGACTGGATAAAAGAATTATAAAATCAAGGAGAGGAGGATCACAAGGAGCTAAAGAAGCTGAAAACCATCGTGAAGAAGATGATACCCAAAGAAAATGTACCAAAATAGATCCAAATCTGATCTTTTGTTGTATATGTTTTTTCCTGTACCAATTCTTTCAACCATAATTAAATTGTGTTTTCTTGTTTTTCTTGGATGTTTGTACTAATATTTCGGATACCATATTTCTTTTCCATTCCATAAATTTCATTTTTAAAATCACAAAGGGGGAGAAAGAAAAAGAAATCTGAGTAAAAGAAAAAATATCCCTATATAAGGGTGAGTTTATATAAGGGGGAGATCTCCTTACGAAGATTTCCATACTCAGGATAATGAAAATTCTCATTCCAGAAATCTAGAATACAATCCTTAGTGTTCCAAACCCTAAGGGGGAGATAGTCTTATTAATCTTTGCCATTGTAAAAATAGAGATAAGTTTTATTTTCAAAGTCTAGATAAATATTTTCGAAGTCCTTTTTATTCTTTTTCATAAGGATGTTTGTGCTTTCCAAAAATGGGGAGATTGTTGATTCATTAATGTTTTCCTTATGACTTTTCAATTCCTTCATACATAGGGGATATTGTTAAGTCATTAAGGCTTTCCTTAAGACTTTACAATTCCTTCTTGTTTTGAAAATCACAAACTCCTTATCTCAAGGCAAAACACTTTTTACCCTATGTTTTACTTATATAAGGGAAAATTTCTTTCCCTAATGAAATTTATCCTTACCATGTTTTATTGTTCATATGATAATTTTTTTCTAAGTGTAAAATTTGTTTCGAAAACCAAAACCTTGGAATCCTATAAATACCTAGATATGAAGCATTCTGTTTTAGGATCAGAATTCTCATAATTCTGGATAGGAACTCTTTTGAGTTCTGACTCTGAATTGTGATCACGAATTCTAGTTACAAAATCTTCTGAGTTCTGACTCTGAATTTTAATTACGAATTCTGGTTACGAACTCTTCTGAGTTCTGAACTCAAATGTGGATTACGAATTCTGGTTACAAACTCTTCTGAGTTCTGACTCCGAATTTTGATTATGAATTCTAGTTATGAACTCTTCAGAGTTCAGATTCCGAATTCTGATTACGAATTTTGGATAAGAATTCTCTGGGTTCTGGCTCTGAATTATGAATCTGAATTCTGGTTATGAACTTCTCTGAGTTCTGACTCCGAGTTCTTTGAATTCAGACTCCGAACTATTATGAGTTCTGACTCCAAATTCTCATGAACTCTAAATCAAAACATTGTATGTTCAGGTTCTGAATTCTTATGAATCCAGACTCAAAATTTCTTTGAAATTCAGACTCCATGATTCTATAGTATTCAAGTTACAAATTCCTAGAAAACAGAATCTGAATATCATTGTATCATAGACACAGAATTCAATTTTTATTTGACTCCGATATTTCGTTTGATTACATTTTGAATATTGGATTTTAGGTATGTAACCATGTTTTTTCATGAACCAATTTTGTTATAAATTGATGTCGTGCATTCAGTTACTCACTAACCACTGTTTGAGTGACACGTGTATAGGTCCCTCCAAAATTCAATGAAAAATATTATCATTGGAGGAGGGAGCCGACCGTTGAAGTCGTGCCTATAAATATGAGCTCATTTGAAAGAGCTCACTACTTTTCTATGACTCTAGATATTACATGCTATTGAAGGGATTTCTAGAGAGGGACTCTCATTGCCTTGTGTGTACTGAACTTCTTGTTCATATTTGCATTGTTTGACTCCAAATGTTACTGAGTACATTCGAGGGCTTTCATGGATAGGAATAAAGAGGTGCCAACTACCTTGATGTAGATGGATTCCATGTTGAGGAAGAAAGTTGTTCCAACTACCTTGAAGTTGAGGGAATGCAGGGATAAGAATACAGACTCTGATATTCGTATCGAGGGATTACCCTAGTGTGGATAAGATAGACTTTCTTGAATGAATAAATCAAGGGACCTTTATCCAAGGTTCTTGGATACCCTTCTCTTTGGGTTAAAAGATTTACTACTTGTTACCTGTTTCTTTCAATTTTTCTCTTGTATTTTTAGTTGTTGAGGAAAGTATAATCTTTCTATACTTACTTAGACTTGTACTATGTTTATATTGGATTCTATATGCTTTAAGGTAGAATATTAGTTATTGTAAACTTTGTTTAAGTTTCATTTCTAGAATAACTTATCCAAAATCAAGCAAGTAATTAGAGCATAGAGGTGTTTTGAATTTTGGTTATGTATAATTTCCTTAGGTATTTTTAAAGTATACAATTCAACCTCCCTCTTGTATTTGAGCATCCCATCTTTCCATATTCGATCCTACACATGATATTGATATGAGTGATTAAAAATAATATTGTACACCTTGTACTATTTATTCAACCCAATAGAAGATAATTTTGTATCATTGTATGTCAAAATTATGTGAGGGACTCTAAACCCAGTGATAATGTGAGAAATTATGATGTTTTGAAATTCTTCATCCTGAATTCATTGAGTGGTATTTCCCCAATCCATTTTGAAAAGAAGTTGGTAACTGTATAGATATACTTTAATTTATTAGAAGTGGTTGGGAGATATATCCCCACAACATACATTCCCCAAATGGAAGTTGTTCATTAATATTAAGTTGTAAGTAAAAATTAGGGGGCTTGATGGATGTTGTTTTGATAGATCTGGTACACGTGAAATTTCTTGGTGAATTCCACACAGTACTATATCAGGGTCATCAAGTAATTACCTAGCCTCATAATTTTGGGGGAGAGATAGGTCTCAAACTAATGAGCGCTATGGGGGTATGTATGGACTTCTTCCATGATGATGTGAATATCTATTTATTTAACGTATATGATGAGGGTTCCGAAAAATTCTCACATGGAGAGGTCCCTTTGTTCATTTGGACCACTCTACAGGGACAAATTTGATACATGACTTCAAATATATTCCATTCTAGCTCAATCTATTGGGAGATTCTTATTTTAGAGATAACAGTATATGGGATCTAATGTTTTAGGGGTGGATTCATGTTCATATCCCTATGGGTTTTTTACGTAATTTCATTCAACTATAAATTAGATGAAGATCAACAAGATCATTCTTTGATGTGTGTTATGGATGATTGCTTCCTTCTGATCAGGGTCAGTCATGACTATGGTTTCATTATCCAACACATAATTTTGAGCATTCTATGTCTAGGGATCATAGAGCATCATGGGATCAAAGGGGAATTATTCCATTAGTCCCCTGACATAGAATGAAAATGGAAATATTTTTTCTTTTTGATGGATTATTCTTCATTGATATCCTTTATCGCTTGTTCTAAATAACCTTAATATAAATAAGGATATTAGCAGCTATAAGGATTGTTACAAAAATGTGAAGGGAGGATTTGTATTCTTACTCATTATTCCTGCATCCTTCAGATAGTGATAATGAGTTGGACAAAGCATCTTTGTCTAGATAGACCATAAAATTCCCTAAGTCATCCTGATTGAGATCTGGGTTTTCCTTCCTTTGGATGATAAGGATTGTGGGTGTTCTAAAAAAATACATATCCCATGTTAGAGGAGTGATAATGGTGTATAAGACCTCATCATTTTGTTAATTGGTGTCCACCAGTGTATTCTATGAGGTAGGATGCGATGTGAATAAATCATCCAAGGATTTCCCATCCACCAATTGTGTGATATGAACTAAATGCCATTTTGTTTCAAAAAGACTTCCCATCGGGCCACGCACCAGGTCAATATAGAAATTCCATGGACATTCTTCAGAGGGTATATATGAGATACCAGATAGACATTGTGGTGATACATGTAATGCCTCACACATTACACTATGAAGATGAGTGCAAGAAATTTTTCCTCGACATCAGAGTATCATCTCTTTGTACCTATCATTGTTTAGTTGAGGTGCTATAAATTGTTCTCAGTCCATACATCATTTTTCTCCATGAGGAGGGACCCCAATTAGAGTTCCATAGAGGAAACATATGTAATGAGTGACCTCCTTTCTACTGGAGGCATTAGAACTAGTGGGTGAAAGAAATATTTTCAGAAAATTTTGAGGACTATCTAACATACATCATCCCATTGGTAGGAGATCCAGCTCTCCATTAGCCAGGTGAAGGGTAGATCTTTTAAAGAACTGTATTCTTTATCAACATGGTACACAATTATATTATTTTACTATTTTTACTGATCCATGAAAAAATGGCTTGGAGGAAATTTATTGCATTGATCAAGAGTTATGAGATCAGTAATGAGAAAATTTCTCTTTGGGAAGTGCTGATTAAGTTCTCTAAAATCAATTCAGACCCTAATATTACCATTATTGTTCTTGATAGGGATTATGTTGGTGAACCATATTAATAATTTTAATTATCAGAAAAATATGCATATGAATAATCTGTCACATTCTGCCTCTACCTTGGTGGCTTGAGAAGGTTTTATCATCTTAACAAATTGTTTGAAGCATCAATGCTCATTAGAAAATACTATATGATTTATAGACACATCTACATTCATTCTGAGAATTCCTACTTCATTCCAAGTGAACACATATTGATGTTTCTTTATAAATGAACTGTACATCTCTTTACTTTTTAGGTTTAAGATGACACTAATCATTATAGTTTGATGGTCTTCATGCGTTTATATATTTATATTATTGATCTCAACGATGGTGGTGGAGACAAATTCATTAAATATGGGAGGAAATTAATGATTTCTTCCTATTATTCTTCCATATTTTGGTGTTTGGATGCATTCTAGGATAGTTGCATAAATATGGGGGTATCTACATCCCTATCAAGGTAATAGATACCATGATAATAGAAATTAACATCCCCTATAACATGAGTCATTATTAAGAGATTCCATGGATGATTATATTTTCCACTATCATTGGGGACATAAGGGAATCAAAACTATGGGACCAGTTCTTTTAACTCAATCAGATTTATGGAGTAAACATGGTCTCTACTAATTAGACTCCACACATTTTCATTGGTGGTCCCCAATACATTAGGGTATTCAACCTCTATATCAACATCTATCATTTTTTATTTGTCTCCAATTTTTTAGAAATATACATCATCATACGTGTCTCCACAAGTCTCAATGGAAGAATTTACACCATGTAATATAGAAAACGTTCCTTTGATGGGGTCTTTCATACATTAATGGAATGTCAAAGGTACCACGAAGTGGATATGGAGCCAGGGTATTCCATGAATGACATTGTATGGCCTGTCTTGCTGGACAACCATAAAATCATCATCAGATGTGTGAACCCCAAACTAAGCAGTGAGAATTATCATCCAAGAAGGTCCATGATCATGCTTATCATAGTCCTTAATGTTCATCTTTGTGGGATAAAAATCCCCTTCTCTATATCCTAATAATCATAGGGTTTGAAATCAGATAAGGTTGATCTTGTAACCATTATCAATCAGAGCCCATTTGTAAGTCGACATTATCAAGTCTTCCAAAAAAAATATTTGTGTATGATGTTCCCTTGGATGAAATATTCAAAATTATAGTTAGTGAATGTGATGAAAACATGAAATTCTGATCGTATGGCCTCCACTCAATAAAAATTAGTGTTACTGTCTCCTATCAAGAATTCATGTGGGCTCTAGAGGCCTTCAAAAAGGGCATACCTATATTTTTTTGAATGTTGGATGGAATATTGGATTGAGAGATTGTCTAGGAAAATTATAATCTGATTATAAATTCATTACATTTATTCCATAGGTTTGCGCATCCAAAGGTGGGTTTTTTCGTTAACATGTGGATCAAGATCCAATGTATTATAGTTGAACAATGATAGCCTTACTCTTTATTACATAGTAATTCAGGATTTGCTGCATCAGATTTCAGAACATAAAACACAAACATTTGATAATTCTAATGTATTTGTGTAATTAGTAAATTACATAAAAATTTAAATAGGGAAGGAATCTCTATTTGTGAAAACATCCTTATCATTATCATAATATTACTTCATAATTAAAACTACAAGGATAACCTATGGACATACATAATAATGGATAGAGCTATGAAACCCAGTAAGGGAGTAATATTGGAATAACATGATGAAAGTAATACATGTCAGAATATAGGCATATAAATGAGTCGTAAAATGGATGATAATAAGAAACATGAACAATGATGCATGATATATCAGGGTATCATGAAAAAACATGGAAAATTTGGAAACAAATTAAAACAATGTATCATAATAATAGGTAAATGCTGACCTCCAAGGCATCATGTTGGAAAGAGTACCAAGATGGACCAGGTTCACTCCCTAACCCTTGTAATTATTTCTAATGATACTAAAACATAACACAATGTATTGGAGTGCTATATAATTTTAGGAGCACCTATATCTTTAATTTTATTCTCATATTTATGTGTTCACATAGATCATAGAACATGTGATCATTTTTAACCACATTTTATTCTATGATTAATGAGTTTTGAATAAAGACATGTAAATACACAAAAAATAATTATATATTCATAAATTCGAATACCCTTGATAGGTATTGGGTGTGGGTATTCTCTACAAGTTTGTTCGGCTTGGAAAATCATGGAGAAATTTCAGTAGGATAATAGGGGCTTATAAATGTACATAAAAGGGATTAATGAGAGTTGAAGAGGTCTCTCATCATTTTTGAATGTTACCAGTAGTAATGGGGATAGGTTTTAACATATCCTAACATTACGAATTGGATAAATAGGGATTATTATATGCAAGATACATGAATAATGATGAGAATGATAAGAAGCCTTACCTTGAGATTCTGATTCCAAATTCATGAGATGATATTCTAAAGATCATTGGGGAACATTTGGAGGACTGTAGAGAGGGGATGGAAGAGTAATGACGTGCTTAATTTTTTTTTAGTGAAGTGAAATGTCCAATTGGGTGGGTTTAAATAGGAAAAGAAAGGGGGGATATTTATTATTTACCAAACATAGGTTTTGGACTATGTATAATAAAATAACCCAAAAAAGAAACATTCCCATGGTTTTCTATCAAGGAGAATTGGTTTTCATGAATTTATTAGGCCTAGGGACAAATATATTAAAATATTACCCTTGGTGATGTGAAGGTGATTCATACTCATAATGAAATGATTATAAACCTTAAAATATATTATATGTTTTAGAGGATTCATAAAGGATTTATAAAATTAATAAAATATACATAAAATCATATTATTTTAAACTCAAATATATATTTGGTCGTGTATTCCATTCATAATATATGTTACATAAATTCTAGGTCAATATGATGTCATAATACAGACAATATATTTATACCATATTTAATTTTTACAAGAAAATTCTAATATCTCATAAAATTATTAAAAATTAACCATTTTATAATTTCAACATTCTGATTCAAAAAATAATATTTATTTTACCCAAATAATTTTCTCAATATGTGAATTTTCTCTTTTTAAATAAGAATCAACATTTATTGATAAATAACATTTTTCAAACCCTAATAAAATTTACATTTTAATTCATACAAATTATATAATCAATTATATTTGATATACATTATTTTATAATAATTTTGTTCTATATATTATTTATTTTTAAAATCCATTAATTCATCAAAATAAATTCTGTAATTGAATTTTAATATTTTTCAAAAATAATTTCTTTTATTATATCTAAATGAAAATTAATAAGAAGTAAATCTGACCATTATTCAATTAAAAATTTAATAAACATATTCATATTACTATTCTCTTGAAATATATCCAACTAATAAAATAGAAAATTCACAATGGTTAAGGTGTGTGACTGTGGGTATTTAATGAGGTGGTTCGACATACATTGTCCAAGGCATGATTTCGATGATCTTGAAATTTTATTATAAATGGTTTCACTCATACTTATGTTGTTTTCTCTCAGGATTGGATTGGTTGAGGTAAAATCCCAGGGATGAAATATCTTTTAGAATCTCTGATAAATGGGACTCATGGGGTTCACTTATAATGGTTTAGGCCATCACTTTATACATTTCAATTGGATTTGTTAAGACCCAATATTTATACTAATCATGTGATCACTATTCCAAGGATAAATTATCAATATTAATGATAATGCATTTTTACCCTCAAGAACCTAATATAATCTAAATGGTAATGTTACATAACGATCTTTTAAATATGATTGTATATAATAACACCAAATAAATTAATGTGTTTACTATATTTATTATATATAATAATAAATTTAACTAAATTTAAAATGGAATTTAATTTATAAAATTTTGGGTTGTTACAGTCTTCCCCCTTTTAGAAATTTCTCCCTAAAAAATTTTGTTTCCAATACTAAACCATATGAGGGTAATTATGTTTTTTCACCTCCTACAGTTCCCATGTTTCTTCTTCAAACATTCAGTTTCGCCATATCACTTTGTTCAGGGGTACAATCTTCTTTCGTAGAACATTTTCGGTATTATCTAAGGTCATGAACAACTACTCCTCATATGAAACATCATTATTTAGTGGTACCACCTCTGGATTGAGAACATTTGAGGGGTCCGGTATGTACTTCTCCAAGATGGATACATGGAATAATTCATGAACTTGATACATGTTAGGTGAGAGTTCTATTCAATAGTCCACAAATCTAGTGGAATCAAGGATCTCAAAGGGACCAATGTATTTCTGGACTAATATTTCCCCCCTTCTATAATCTCATATCTTTATTCGATGGAGATGTGGAAAGGAGTACAATGTTTCCAACATCAAACTCTAGGTCTCATTAATGTTTTTCAACATAGATCTCAATCTACTATGAGCAGCCTTGATGTGATACTAAATGAACTTAACATTTCCTACCATTTCCTCATCCATTTCAAGATCCATCGATTTTTTCTCAATCATCATCCAAGAATGTAGGTGTTCTTCACCAATTTCCATAAGGGATTCATAGGGAGCCATTTTTATTCTCTAGTAGAAAAAAATATTTAATGTGAACTCAACCAGAGGAAGATAATGGTCCTATCATCCTTTGAAGTCAATTGATAATGCTCTCAACTTTTCCTCAAGTTTGTAAATGTCTCGATCAGATTGGCCATTAGTTTGGGGGTGAAAATCCATGTTGATGTTCAACTCAGTATTTATTGAATATTGGAGACTCTTCTAGATCCTTGATGTGAATATTGTGCCTCAATCATATATAATTAATAGTGGTGTTCAATGTAGTCTCAACACTTCCTTAATGTATATCCTTGCATGTTGATCGAGTAAGAAGTCCTATAAAATTACAATAAAGGCTATGATCTTTTTATGATGATCCACCAAAACCCGGATGGAATTATTTTCTCTTGATGTCTTCAGATGACCAATGATAAAGTCAATTAATGATATTTTCCCACTTGTATGTAGTTATGGTTAATTGTTGTGCCATCCAATTTTATTTTTACCTTTTCACAATCACTTTCTGACATACAAGACATCCTCATGTATATTCAGTGACCTTCATCTTTATACTTCACGCTAATGGTGCCCTCAAAAATCATGATACATACTTTTTCTTACTGGATAGATAGAGAAATATGAACTATCTGCATCATCCAACGACTCCTAATTTAACTTGTTATTTGGTGGTACACACAGTCATGACCCGAATCTACAAATATTTTCATGATTAACATTGAACTCCAAGGATTTAACATTTATTATAGCTCAACATTTTTCTGAATTCCACATCAACTCTTTCATAATCCATTTTCAATACTAAAGGGATGGTTGTCAAATAATTTATTAAAGGATATATGATGTTCCTTCCTTTATGACTCCCTTGTATATCCTTTTTGAAATATTATATGATCATATACCTCTCATTATCATCAATGATATAATTATTAGATCCTTTTATAGAGAGAATCCACCACTATATTCTCGTTCCCATGTTGGTAGTGAATTGGGAAGTCATATTCCATGACCATATCTAACCATCTTCGTTTGTGAATATTCAACTCTTTTTGTGTGAATTTATAATTAAGAATTTTGTGATCCTTATATATTTCTCACTTCTCACCAATGAGATAATACCACATATTTTCAAAGAGAATGTCACTAAATCAAACTACTGATAATGTGTTGGGTAATTATTTTCATGAACATTCCAATTCCTTGAAGTATAGGCTATCAGTTATTTATTCTGCATTAACAAATATCCCAATCCTTTCTTCAATGCATCGCTCAAAACCATGAAATGTTCCCCACTTATTGGTAATATGAGTAAAGGTGAAATGATAGGCCTCCTTTTCAACTACTTGAATATCTCTTCACATTTATTATTCTATGAAAACATTACTCCCTTCCATGTTATCATGGGAAGAGGGTTTAATAAGCATGAGAAATTTCTCACAAATAGATGATACTACCAATGTATGCCAAGGAAACTATGAATAGTTGTTACAGATTTTGGCCTCATGCATCCTTCAATTTCTTCTTTATTTTATGTTTCTATTGATATAACATTGCGTGTGAGAATATTCCATAACAATGAGAATTATATCAAAGAGAACTCACATTTGTTGTTCTTTTCATAAAGCTTCTCATTTCATAAGGTCTTTAGTATAGTGATTAGATACTCCTCATGCCCCTCCTTTCATTTGAAGAATTATAGAATATCATCTATAATGAATACCAATAAATTTTCATGGTAATTTTTAAATAATACGTTCACCATTTCTGTGAATATTTATGGACCATTAGTGAGTATGAATGATATTATTATAAACTCAAAGTGACCTTACCATTTCGGTAAAGAAGTCTTGGGGATATCCCCCTTCACCATAACATGGTAATATGCTGACCACATATCCATCTTGGTAATGTAATGTGATCCATGTATATGATAAAATAAGACATCAATATGAGGAAGATGGTACTTTTTCTTTATTAGGATCATGTTAAGCTCATGATAACAAATTCAAAGTGGCATTGACACAACCTTTTTCACGAGGAGGAGGATTGGTACTTCCCAAAGTGAAGAATTTGGGTGTATAAAAACTTGATCAATATTCTCATGCTTTTATTTAATTCTCTCTTCATGTTCCACAATAGACATTAGATAAGGAGTCCTGGATAATGGTAATTCCCCAAGTATATGTATGATTTAAAATTCAACAACTCAACTAATATTAAGACCCAACTATTCATTGGGAAACACTTTAACACATTCCCTAAAAATTGGAATGTCATCAAGTTTGATCATGTCCTTATAATCAATCATTTGAGCTTGATATGCATTACCATAAGAAATAATATACAGTCTTAAGATGTTGGTGTTAAATATTATTCATCATCCTCCATGAAATTTTACATAATCATATGAATATTCATGATATAAAGAATGATTTTCTAATAGGGGAAATTTATATTGGATCAATATATGGAAAGAGAATACGTACCTAGAATTGCATCAAAATCTACCAAATGGAGTAAGATATTGTTTTATGGGAAGTTCATCCCAAATGTTTTTATAGGGAAGGATTTCTATACCTGGGATTCAATAACTTCCCCATTTTCCATTTTCAACGACAACTCTATGTTCCTGCTTTGTGGTGTTGTTTGAATAGTTTTGCTAAACATTTGTGATATGATGGAATGCCTAGAACTAGAATCAAAAAGTAAATTATCTATTCATGATTGAATAACTAGAGTACCATTATGCACCTAATTTTAAGGATCCACCTTAGTGGTTGCGATGGAAAAATCTCACCCTTACTAATTTGGAGGTCATTGATTGTCTCTGTAAACACATGGATTAGTGAATTGGTTTGAAAGTGCCCTAGTTTCTTGTAGTTGAAACAATGAACAATGATTTGATCGTTGATCGGAAAATTACATTCATCCAACATAATAGTTGGTTTCTCCTGTCAGCAATATCTATATAGGAGCCCTTCCATCCCGCACCTATTGTATTTCTTCATCCCCATTAAGAAATTTTATGGGTTCTTCATTACACATTTTCTACATGAGGCATTTTGAAATTTCATAACATCATTATATTTTTCCATCAAACCACTACGAATAAACCCCAATTTTGACTTCTTATGCCAATGATAACCTTGAGATTCACCAATCACCAATTTTACATTGAGGGAGACTTGGAAAATTTCCACATAGCTATCAATGTGTCAAGTAGCCATCGATATTTTTAGAAATGGTTTTAACACACCAATGAAGTGGTCAACCTTTCATTCTTGGGTAACTACAAAGAATGAAGTGTATCATGAATGTATTGTAAATTTATCCTCAAACACCCCTATATATTCATTGTATCCTCATTTGATGGAAAGGTAACCCCATTAAATTTTATGTCATAGATAGTATGGAAAATATTTATTAGAAAACATTTTACAGAATTCATTCCACCCATTATATTTGAGATCTTCCTCAGGCTTGGTATTCTTGATTATGTCCACCATAGATCAACATATCCCTCCATACAATAAACATCATGTGGAACCTTATATTGTTCATAAAATTAAAGGATAGACATAATCTTCGTAATGCAGTGGATCTATTATTTTGCAATTTAGGGATCATATGATCTTTTGAAAACTGGAGGTTGTTGTCACAGAATGGACATAATTAAATCATGTTCGTGCTTAGGGGGATTTGGGAACTCTTGCTGATCTAGGATTATATTTATAACTAGATTCATCTAAGAGATTATCATTATAAATATTGTTCTTCCCTATCCCATTGGGGTGGACATCTCATTGGAGGAATTCATCACATTTTACTTGACATTGAATATTTACCTATTTCCTCTTATTTACAAAAATTATCTAGAATTAAGGGAAAGTAGAGATGATTATTTTTAAAATAATAACTACAAAAATGGGATTACAATTAAAATAATGAGATAACTTATAAATTAATTGTGTTTCATTAACATGTGTGTTTTTTGTCTTCAATCTATGTTATCCATGATTTGTTTCATAACATATATTATTATGGTTATTTTTTGTTCCCATAATAATAGATCATAATGGGATTATGAATTTACCAAATAATATCACCCAAGAGTGTCATACTTGGTGTGAAGCGATGATGGTTATCGTGCACCATTTCCTAGTTGATCTCAACATGGTGTTCTCCAGTTCTACCCCTGTAAACATTTGTGACAGATCCACATCAACTAATAGTATCCAAACAACGATGTATTTTGTTGCTAAAAACTTAATCTATACATAAAACTATTTTTAGATGTTTTTATATACTAAGATTTCTCTCTAAGTATTTCACAAGAGTTTCTAATCTTAATCCAAAAACTACTAGCCTTCTCATTTGAAACTAATTATGACAACCCTGCTCATTATTACACATTAATTCATGATTTATTACATAATATTATACATAATAAAACAATAAAGATTGAAATGTAATGTACCTTTAGGTAATTAGTTATATTACATAAAAACGTAGAATAGGGAATATATCTCCATTTTTGAAAACATCCTTCACATGATCATAATATTCAATCGTACTTAAAACTACATGAGATAACCTGGGGATATACATAAGAAGGTGGTGAGATATAAATTATAGTTAGTTAAAGATCATTTCCTAACATTATCAATGTAATACAAGTTATACTATAAGAATATCATTGGGAAATAAAATGGGTGATAATCATAAACATGAATAATGAGTCATGATATATAATGATTACATAATGGAAAAATGGTAAATGTGGTGAAAATTAATAAACAAAATCATAAAAATAGTTCCAGACTAACTATCAAAACATCCTGATGAAAAAATGTATCGTGATTGATAAAGTCGACTCATTAATCCCTTTCAGGATGTCTCATGATACTAAAGAATTACCCAATTCATTGGAGGACAATATAATTTTGGGTACACCCATAACATTAATTACATTATAATTATTATGTGTTCCACGTAGATAATAAAACATAGAATCATTATTCATCAAATATTATTACATGATCAAGGAGTTTTGAACAAATACATGTATATACCCAATAAAATAAGTATATGTTTATAATGGAGAACACCCTTGATATGACTTTTTCTATTGGTATTCAATACACATATGTATGGCATTGAAAATCAAGTTGAAATTTTGGAAGCATAATAGGGGTGTATAAGTGTTAATAGAAGAGATTAATGATATTTGAAATGGTATCTCATCATTTAAGAATAATTGTTATAGTAATGGTGGGGTGGAATAAAATATACCAACATTTGGAATTGGATACAAATGGAATAAGATAAACAAGATACATGAATATACTGTTGATTGAAAAAAAACCTTGACATTGAGTGTGTGATTCCAAATGATTGGTAGGATCATATTGAGAGCAAAGAAAAACCTAGGGAGGCCTCTAGAGTGGTTTGTGAAGAGTGAGGAAATGTTTAAAGGTTTTTAGTAATGAGATTTAGGATCTTGTGTGTGATTATATATTAAAAGAGAGGGGAGTTATTTATTATTTGACAAACATGTGATTGGACTCTATATAATAAAATAAATTAAATCACAAACCATATAATGATATTTTCTCCAAGTTTCTAACAAAAATACATGGTGTTAATTAGTTTAATAAGCCAAGGGATGATCTAATAAAAATATTACACTTGATGACTTGGAGGTGGGTCATACTCAAAAATATATAATTTTAAAACATTTAAATATATTTTTGGTTTTGGAGGATTTATAATGGATTTATAAAATTAATCAAAGAAAAGTAAAATAATATAATTTTAATTTGGAAACATAGATTTGGTCGTGCACACAATTTATAGTTATTATTACATCAATTTTGGGTCGTTATGAATTCTTACTATAGATCATTTTTTATACCATATTAAAAGATTACCTGAAAATTATACTATCTAAGAAAATTATGACAAATTACCCATTAAATAATTTCGACGTTATTCTTCCAAAAATAATATTAATTCTGTCCAAATAATATTCTAAATATGTGTATATTCACATTGAAAATAAAAATCGATATTTATTAATAAATAAAAGTTATCGAACCATTATAAAAATTACATTTTACTTCAAAAAACATATGATCCTTTATATTTGATAAACATTATTAATTAATAATATATTTTCAAAATATTATTTATTGCAATAAAAGACTAATTTATTAAAATATATTTCTTAAAAAAATAAAAATATTACCCAAAAATACAAATTATGTTTTAGTGTATCTAATTATAATGGATAAGATGAAAATATAATAGTTATTCAATTGAAAATTGTGTATAAATATTTATATTATTATTGTGTTGATAGATAAAAATTTAATACACAACAATATATCCTAAGGGTATGGTGTGAACATTGATACTTTCATGTGGTGGTTTGGTAAATATGGTATGGGTTTTGATCTCAATGAGATAGAACTTCTCCCATAAATTATTTCTCTCATGAAAAAGTTTTTGGATATTAGCTTGGGATTGGTCATGGGAAATTACTAGCGATGTTATCTCTCTTAGAAGCACTGATAAATGATCTTTATGGGGTACGATCCTAATCATTGATACCATCACATTCATTTTCTATGTCAATTGGATTTTTAAAACAATATATTTATACTAATGATATGACCATTTTCCAATGGCTCTATTATCAAGGGTAATGATAATTAATCATATTTTAAAAATGATTTGAAATATTAACACGTAATATGTGATTGTGTTTTCTATATTGATAATATATAATAAGACCATTTATTAAATTACAATGGGAATTTTATTTAATTTTTTTTTGTTCATTATAAGGATGCTAATGGTTCTCTATAGTGGTTGTGGGAGCATCTTCTTCTAGTGGCATGTGACATTTTTAACTTCTATATATCTTGGGATGATCATATAATTGAACTACTATTATGTGACTGGAAATATAACTTGCGAAAGACGATAATTGGAGGGTTATGGGATGCCTCTACGCCAATTTTGATCCCATTGGAATTATTTCTGATGAGCCTCATCTACATAAATATCCTCTATGGGGATGTGACTAAAATATTGGGTCCGACCATGACCATGTTGTCCCCTTTATCCTCGGTTCCAAGGAATGCAACACCTTGTTCCCTGGTTTTCTACTTGGATCTCGTATTCTAAGGTATATTTTTCATTGGAGAAGGGGTCTGTCATGTGTATCCTGTTTATAGTACCATAGATGAGCTCTTTATCTGACTAGGGATCTATTTTTGGGGGAAATAACCATGCTTTAGATTTCACATAAAATCAATATGCAAGAGTTAGATCTTGGTTTGGATTGGAATACGACTCCTCTTCTTTTATTTCATCCTTCTTCTAGTGGTCACACCCCCTTTTCAAAGGATTATATTATTTTACCTCCTTGGATGGGGGAATTATTGTGGGTCTATATAGCTATTATCTAAGGGTGGAATGGGGTTGGTAAAATATTTTTCGAGTCATCTAGTTATTGAACTTATATTCATGTATGGATGTAAATATTTTCCAATAACCCACTTTTTCTAGCTAGGAAATTGTTATCTAGGCCACCTACTCTGAGTAGCTATCAAGTACTAGAATTCCAAAACCAAAAATTCCGTGAAGGAAATATTTGAAGATGAATCGGTCCTATATATCACGACCCTACCTTCTATGGAAAGGGAAGTAGTCAGAATAGTCAGGGAGTTTGAACTCATCTGGCATCCAAGTTTTCTATAGCTTGAGTAATTTATTGTCAAGGGATTCAAATAAATAACTATTTAAGTGTTTATTTCCGAAAGATTATGATTTATTCATTAATTCATAAATTCTCCGGTGACCCCATTTCTATATGTTTCCAACTAAGGGTGATTTTGTGGATGTCACCACTCAACATGAGATGATGGGTGGTTCCAGAACTGCCTTTCTGCTTGTATGGACACTAATACTGGCTTGAGGGTGGTAACAAAAATTTCAACTTCTCTTATCCTTTTCCCTTTATTGTGGGAATGAGTCAAAATTTTTATTTGGTTCATTAAATGTCAAATAAAAATTATTTTTATGTTTCTAAAAACTCACAAAACCTACATAGGTACTTCATTGGTATTAGTGTCTTTCATATCTCATCCCTTTTATTTTCAAAATAGTGTAATAGTAGTTTCTCCTATCAGACATGGATATTGAGAAAATAGGATAAACCCTTCCATATTGTTATGAAGTTAGACAATCTCAAATATTTTCCATTATTGAAATTCGGTAGGTCAATAATTGACGATTTCCTCATAATGGTGATGACATGTTAAGGAAATAGATAGTGAATGTTTTCCCATCCTAAAATAGATCATTCAAGAAAATTTATGTACAAAATAATGGTTAGCTCTGTCTGAATCTATACAAAATATATCATCTTGTTCACTTCGTTATAATTTTGAGGGAACATCATCAGCTTAAATAAGGATACGAAGTATGATAGATGTTTTTAGTGTTTCATGCATAGTCAAAGGTAGAGAAGCTATGATTTTAAAAAATGGGTGGAGGTGAAGTATCATCCATGCATTTGGGGTATGTATTCAGATCAGGCAGTACAAGTGCATGCCTCTCTTCCATGGATTGCATTCAAGTATCCAGGGACTCAAAGATGTTATGGAGATCAAGGGGGAATATATTTTGAGATATATACCATCTATATGGATCATAAGGGAACAATTAGGTTGCCTCACCTTTATCTCTTAATGATTAATTATTTTTCCAATGACTGAATGATCACCGGAGAGAGGGAGAGTCTGTCACTATAGTTGAGGGAGTTCATAGTAACTTTGATCATCCTCATTAAGGTAGACGAGTATCCAAGATCCAGATCTAGTCTAATGATCAAATACTACATTTTCTAGAATATTTTATTTGGGAGGGATAATATTCATCTATACCGAAAGATGATACCCGATGTGAATATTTCCTCTGAATAGCTCCTCATTGAGTTTACTAAGAGCTTGTATCTCACTCTCATATTTTGAAAACTATTCCTCCATGGAATGAACATCGATTCCTTAGGGAGATGACTGGGATGTAGCCACTCCCTTTCTTTTTTCTTTGGTTTTTTCTCCACCCAAGAGGTGGAAACATGAAATTCATAGGATCTTGGTCTTAAAGTCTTCTCTGATTCTAAGTGAATTTATCCACATTTGGTCCATCTTCATCACCCTCCTCTTGGGGTAGGTTTCCTAGGATTCATCCATACACATTTGTGTCTTGATCCACAATGTTTTACAGTTGACAATTATGGTATTCACAATGTCATATTGAGAAATGATGGTTGTTTCATTACTTTTAACATAATAGTATGATTATACACATCCTTAATCATGTTAATTATTTGATCCCTTGGCCATATTGGTATATTTGGCATGACACCCCAGCAGGGCTGGATCACCTTTCCATACACAACTCCCATCTTAGTACATGAACAGTGTCCGTGTGGTTGTCTACAACCGTTTTTTGTCTAATGGGCCATGAAGAGAAGATGTTTTTCTTGCAGCAGGAGGAACAGATTTGATTCCAATCATTTATATTTTCCTCCCAAACACATGAAGACTGATTCTCTATGTGGTGAAGATGATGATGAAAATGTCTCCTGTCCTACAGGATGGCTGTTATTTGGGGTCACAATCAACATTGATTGATCATTGTATTTATGATCCAATTCTTCCAGTCAAGGATTTTAGGATTCCCTTGATGGAAAATGAGATATAAATAACCCAATTCCTATAGGGTAGGGATTATATAGAATCACCATTTATTCCCCCAGGACCTTATCAGGGTATGATTAACTTTGTGATGGTGATTGAGATATAATTTTTCTCATTCCAGTTAGTTGGGGTTCATTAGCAGTTTCTACCATTATGTTATAAATCCACATGGGAATTGATGATCTGATGTGTGGAGGTGGTGGTATATATTCTCCCGAACTGACTGGTTGGGTTCAAAGATGGCCAACATATATGGAAGCTTCTACAATTGACAATTTGATGTGGAAAAATATTCTCACATATGATCTGGGTAAAATTACAACCCATTAGGGGAATCACTCTTTATGGTATGTTGTTTGGTTGATCTCAAATTTAGACTCCCTGTGTGAAATGAATTCCTATTGTTTTAGGGGCCCATTTAAAGTATTTTTTTGTTATTAATTCTATCTGTTTGTGTTTTTTAATCATCTTTAAAGCATGGTAATTCAGTTATAATGACCAACTGGTGCATGAATTATATGAGAATATGATTTCGTAAGAGGATACAACAGTAAATGACATTTTATTATAAGGGTTGGGTTTTTATGTGGACAGAGTTATGTATAATTCTTCATATTTTTCCATCATCAGATAAACACATATAATGATTGTATGGAGATAATTCTGTAGAGGGTTTTCATGACATGGATATAATCACTTCATAAGAGTCTGTTATGATCTTCCACTCATGGGTTATAGTGTATGGAGATAGTGGCCATATCCAACTGAAAACAAAGTATATACACGACATTAAGGTGATAGTTATATCTTAGATCAAGGATATATATAGACTTCAATCAATAATGAGTATCCCTTTTATTTTGGCAGAGATGAGGAATTCACTAATTTTCAAGCTCATATAGGAACTCATAGTTAGAAGTATTGAATGGAAAGAATGTGATAAAGAGGTTGTTTTCATCTAACTCTCTCCATTTTCTATGTCATCATCATCTTCATTATACACATGCACCTCCATCTAGTCAGACAATAGAAGATGATTTTTATGTGTCTCTTTCTAACTAAAGTAGTGTTATGCTTGATATTGATTGGGAACTAAATGTGGTTGACCCCGATATTTTTATCACATCTATATATGATGGAGTATGAGTTTTTGATGCCTCTCTTTATGAAGTTTTTAGGGAAAGGAAATTATTTATTTGTTCATGGGAAATATCATCATGGGGAGGTTGACCTTGGTGGATGTCAGGAGTAGAGTCCCTACAGTCCATATCTACAATACCATGAAGAGAACTATCATGGTAATGAATGTCTTCCATGTCAACTAATGATATATTGAACCCTTTTTGTGTTGATAATGTCTCTCGAATGAACAAAAGAGCATTAGAATTGATCATATTAAAAATATGGTTCTCTTTATTCATCATTTAATGAATATGTCGACTTGCATTTTTATCTTTTTTTGGGATATGAGACTTTTGTATAGAGGTTTCTGAAAAATTTTTATAACCGGCTAATACTACGGGAGTATGATCCCACTACTGAGAAGCTGCAGGAATATTCCAATGAGCATTCGCTTTATTAATAGGAATATGGGACTATCTTGAGGAATGTTCCATAATCACTTGGTGAGATTAGTCAAAATAGTATTATGAGCCTGATCCTGAGCCTTTTTAATATACCATTGGTCTTTTATGGAAGGTATATGAGCCTGCCTCATGTCATGTACCACTCTCACCGAGTGATACATGGTTGGAAATAGAATATTATTGTATTCTGGATATAAATTCCCCATAAAAATATGTTAGTGGACCTCCAAAATTGGAGAAGTGATATGATCCTCCTCTTGTATTTCCTCAGAAGGATATTTATATGGATGTTTACTAGCAGATGTATGAATATGAACATGGGTTCTGTGATCTATTGGAATATTCTAGGAATATTAATTGATGGGAATATGTGAATTTCCTAAAGAATGTTCAATTTTCACATGGTTATCCCTGAAACAAATGAGTATATAGCCTGATCCTAGTCTATTTATGAATGTCAATAATCTTCTTCGACAAGAATATATTGTTGTCTCGAGGAATGTTCCCCTCTCACATGGTGAGTCCCAGCCAAAATGGGGATATAATCTCGATCTTGGGTCCATGGAATATAATGCCAGAATTTTTGTAATGCATGTTCCCCTATTACAAGGCATGTTTCACTCCCACATGGTGAGCCTGCGTTTAAATGGGGATATAGGCCTGATTTGATACCTCATACTTTACCTAGATATGTAAATAATCCTCCTAGATGTGAGAAATAATATGCAATTTCTCTAGAGCAACCACGTGTTCATGATGATTAGAGTGTTGAGATGTCTTAGCTATGGGGATAGGAATATGCACATATACATATATTTGGACAACTTTCAGAATATTCTGGTGGAGTTCTTCATATGTTTCTAATATGCATGAGCATTTTAGAAAACTCTAAGCCGGGATATAATCCTATGCATTTACTATGTCCACAATGTACTAGAATATATCATCAAATAATGAAATGATATGAACCCACTTCTATTCTCCATGCATGACAAGGATATGTTAATGGATTTCATTAATGGTGGTAGGGATTTGAGACCTTCATTCTTATTGTATGAATATGCTTCTAGACTTGTTCTGAGTTAGCAGGGAGATGATATTGCTCAATAGTCGCACACAAAATATGCCTATATACATCATCAGTAGATGAATGGATATGAGCCCAATCTTGTATATCCAGTGCCTTCTTCACCTAATGTGTCTTCCTCATTTCATGTGAATGGGTATCATAAGTTTCATTTTTTCGGGTGGTACCCTCCGTAGTTAACTTGTGGGAACTTGTGGGACAGTGATGGTGATGATGGTTGATGGGGAACTTTGAATGCGTTTTCATGATACATCAAATTGATTATGATTTCAACATTATTATATAGTCTATGTAATACCCTATGTCATCTCTCAAGGTGTGTTGATTGGTCTAGAGAGTATATTTTTAATAAATAGTACTAAAATAGAGGCTGTTTTTGAAAATATTTGGATGAAATTAACGTAATTTAAATGGTTTAATAGTTTAAAAAATTCAAGTAGTGTTTTAAAAAGTTTAACGAAAGAGGTCATTCCAAGATCACTACACTTATTGATTAGTTCTTTGTTCTGAAAATTATACTTGGATTAATTGAATCCTTCAGTTGAGGGAAATCCAGATATCAATTACCCTCATTCCCTTTAAAAACATCCACAAAGAACAAACCATTATCAATGAAATTAGGTATTTGACATTTCGATCTCAAGAAAAGAACAAGGCCTACCAAAGCATACGGAAATCTCATGTATATGTGAGAAAAAAGTGATGCTTTTGTTCTCCAATCAGAATGACCCAAGAGTCCTAATTAAATATCAACCCAACCTGTATTGAAATGAAACATGTTTCACATATGTGTATAAAATAAAATTATTGAAAGAAAGAAATAATTAATATAACACATAAATGAAATGTTACCCAAAAAAATATGATATTACATTTGAATAACAAGTTATGGAAGTCCCTTTACATGATGTATTGCTCCCTTGAAATGATCATCCACCATTTAGTTTGACATCTAGAGGTAGAGGAGGCTTCAGTGAAACTTTTCCTTCATCCAAGATCCATCTATTAGTACAGGGGTCTCTAGGACATGTTGGATTAGGAGAGGATTCCTTTTAGTCTCAAAAATGGAAAAATAATTTCTTCTGGTTCAAACATAGAAATGGGTCACCCAATGTATCTATTTATAGGGAAAGTGGAAAGTGGTTTTAGACACTAAACTTTTGTAAAACCACATGGGCAATGGCTTTTGAAATTTGAAAATGTATTATCTATATGATTAAAAAAAATAAAAAAACGATTTCCCACCTATTTATTATCTCCATTTAAAATTTATCATCATTTTCAGGCTTATAAATTAAGATATAAAGAAAATAAATCACACCACTTTTGACATTGGGAAAATTCATTTTCTTAGACAGATCTTTTCGTACGGGCCTTTTAATATTATAATTTGGCTTTGATGTCTTAAGAAGAGTTAAATCCCTTTAAATTTTGTTATGTTACAAAATAGGTTAAATCAATTGGATGTATCGATTAGTTGAATTGTAATGTTCAATCCACACATGTTCTTGGATTCATGCGTAATGTGGCTCATTTTTTCTTCAACTACGTTTGGGCCCTCCAAATCACTTCTAATTACAATTAAATCATCCAAAAAAGTGAAATTATCCTTTTTATCAGCTATTAAAACAATATAATTTAATATAAAATTATTTTAATTTTTTTATTAAATATAGAATTTATGATACAAAATCAGTTTATCATAGCTGTAGAAGGGTAGAAAAAATAGTGAATAGCTATGCGATCACACCACCACACATAAGCATTTTCACTCCTTGGAAAAATCACATTTCTAAAAATTATAGATATAGAGATTACAAACATAATTTTTTTTTAAAATTAAATGAATATGTAATTCATGATAACATTGTGATCAACGAAGGAATCACAATAAAGAGTTATTCTCATTGACCATAGAAAAAGATGACTCAAAAATTGCATCGGAATAGAATTCATAGAGGTGTTCAATACCAATTGAAAAAATAATTATTAATTCCACAATGTAAATAACACTCCAAGTATTTGTTTGACATTCATTTCATTCTATTCATTCAACTATCTATCCAATAAATTTAGTTAATTACAATGAAATTCAGATTTTATGATTTTGTTTACCAAAGCTACCCTTCTGCTTTTGTAATCAAATTTGAAAACCCACTTACTTAATCCTTCCATGATTTAAAACATTATGATCCTAATCTAGACATCCTCATACTTTTTACATTAAATCACTCCTCTCTTTATTATTGGGGTTTTCAATATTTTCACATGGAACAAACCTCACACTCATCTCTCAACACATTTTTGTTCTCCTCAATACAATAATTGTAATAGTTATATCAAGATCAATGGTCAATAATGTGTGATTATTTACAATTCCATGAAAAAACATGTGCTTATATTTAAGTGTTTTTTAAGGGGTACAATAGTTGGATAATAGGTACAGAAGCATTGGTCAGTTCGATAAAGAAATGAAAATGAATAGATATGGAAATAATGTATGGGAAAAACTTTTTTAGAAAGCTGATAAATATAAACCAAACATATATTTACATTGAAAATTTTTATGAAAAAATTCAAACATCACAGTTTTGTGCAATGATGTGTTTAGATTATAAGTAAATAAATTTTCCTATAATCTACTCACACAAAGTTTATCATTACATTCAATGTATTCAAATTTATACAACCATTTATATCATAAAAAAGAAACCAATTTTCAAGAAAATATCACACCTCTATGATACATTATTTCCAAAACTCACATTCTATTGGTGATTTTTTTAAGACAACATATAATAGGGAAATTAATCTTGGATTTTCAATAAAATCCATTATAACGTGGGAATAAATTTCCATGATTTTTTGGGCATCAGAAATTAATATTCAAGTATTAATGTCAGGGTGGAAAAGGGGAGGGAGAAGGTAACAATAATATCCAAGAATCAAAAAATGTGGAAAAATATGAAGGATGGTGAAAATTCCTTACCATCAAGGGAATGTACCCATCCCCCCCACATAACTAGAGTCTGTAGTTTAATCAGTATAATAAAAGTGTATCTGGGATGAAAGTATAAAACTTATTGGGTGTCATTTTTTGGTTGCTTCCTGAAAATGGAGTTCCTCCATTAGGGTCTCTGATAGCTTCATGAATGTGTTTCATCCATTTCCCATTAATATTAATGGTTGTGGATTTTCATCTTGTGGAACCAAAACAACAATAAATGAATAAATACTAGTAGTAGTATACGGTAAAATCCATAAAAAAACATGCTTACATGGATTCAACTACAATATTTCATTCTAAAGGAGGAACTTTTAGTCAATGTGTAATTGACGATGAAGGATGACACTTTTGTAGGAATCCATGGTTATCTACATATAGATATAGGATATATTACATAAATCTCTATGCAATTACATTAAATCATAAATCTGAAGCTTCTTTTGAAAGACTAGACTAGAAATATTATAATTACATTGTTTAATGGCCTAGAAGGCATGGTAATATTTGTAAATATGGGGTTCAAAACTATTTCAAAAAACCAGCTAATTTGGTCACTTGAAAATTGGAGTTTTGAAGATTGTAAGGTAATCTCATAATATATCATCGAGTATAAGACTCCAATATTAGCTATGGGTTTGAACTATTCCCTCTAGAATTTGTTTTTTCTGTCTTTTTGATATCTTGACTTTACAATTGGTTTGAGGGTGATATGTTGTAGAAACTCGATGCTTGACCACATACTGACACAAATATTAATAAATTTTTTTTGGTTTTATAAATGAGAACCCATGCCACTAATAATGAATATATTAAATCCCAACCCGCAAAAAATTTTGGTTCTAAAAAATTCCAGAATTATCGTAGAATCATCAATCCTTCTGGATAATTCCTTTACCCATTTTTTGAAGTAATCAAATACCAAAATAATATACCATTTTCCAAAATAATCTTGAAATGGACTTCTAAATTCGATACCAAAATATCAAAAATATGATTGAAGAGTAATGGTTATTGTGGTATTTCATTTATTTTTGATACATTCCCCATTCCATGATAATGAGGAAATACTTTACAAAAATCATGGGAATCCCAAAATAATGGTGTCCAAAAGATATCTGATTCAAAGACCCTATGAGAAGTTCTTTGGGGAAAAAAAGAGCCAGAACAAGAAAGAGTGTGTACGAACCTAAAGAGAGACTAGAACTCTGTATCGAGAATACAACACCTAATAAATTGATCAATACATATGCATCAAAGGTATGAGTAATCCAAATTGTACAAAAAAAGACTAATGTTTCAGACAATCAACTTGGTTTTTGTTAAATTCAATAAGAATGAAATATTCCTACAAATAATTTACTATTTTGCTATACCATGGAATAATATCTAGAATGTTGTACAATTTATCATCAGGAAACACATCATTTATGGGAATAGAGGTGGATGCATCATTGTTCGAATATGGGAGGACCATACTAATATGGTCAACAGTAAAATTCAATACTACCTTTTTATCCCTAATTTCTGGATTACATTACTAATGTACGATCATCCAAAAAATGATATGTAGTTTTGATTACAGTTTTATAAGGACATACCAAAGGGATTCATGGTTTTATAACATAATAACTTTGGTCCCTAAAAGGTATGACATGAATTTATCTAAATGAAACAAAATATAAAAGAATTATTATTTAGTTGTGTCATTTTCATGGGAAGGGTCCACTACGTGTGAGGTATAGGCTATGACATGTGGAACTCAATCAACTAGTTATGAAAATTCTACCCCAACTACAAAGTTAGAGGCATCACACATAATCTTAAATGGTAAATATCATCGAGGTGGATGGATTACTAGTGGTGATGTGAGACTCAATTTCAATTTATTAAAAACATCCTCAAATTATTTATAAAAAAATTGTTTTTTTTTTAATTAATTGATATATGCGATATGAAATGTTGTTAAATTCACAAATTAAATGATGATAAAATCAAACATGGCCTAAGAAAGACCACACATCATGCACAGTCCTAAGAAATAGAAGGGAATAAATGACATCCCATTTTGATATATCTACTTAGATACCATCCCCATGACTGACATGTCTAAGTACAATTCCTTTTTACACCATCAAATGAAATTTGTTTTCATTTAATACATGATAATTTTCAATATAGTGACATAGTATAGAACAAAGACGAATCAATCATTGATCAAAATAATAACCACATATAGTGAAATTATCCACGAACACATCCATGAAATCCTACAAATAATCTATGAAAATACTAACCATGCATAATTGGAAAGTTCCTGGAGCATTGCACAAACCAAATGGAATCCTTTTGTATTCAATTTTTCCAAAGATGAAAGTAAATATTTAATTCTCCTAATCCTTGGGGGAAATATGGATATGAAAGTATGGAGAATAGACATTAAGAAAATAGTAATTGGACTTCCCTGATAGCCTCTCTAGTAGCTGGTCAATCAATTCAAATGGGAAACAGTCTTTTCTATTGTGTTGGTTTAGACAAATATAGTCTATGTAGATACACCAAATATTCTGGACATAGGTTGGAACAAATTAAATTTTTTAATTATTAATTACAATAAGACTATATTTTTTAGGAACAAATTTCACCAAACTACCACAATGGCTGTCATAAATGTGGTATATGATTCTAGTATCCAATAATTGTTTTACCTCATTATTAACAAAATCAAAAGGTTTGGGTTCATTCGACGTTGTTCTCTTATCACTGCTTCATCATCATAGTTTAACAATATATGATGTGTGAAAATTGATGAACTAATACCACGAATGTTAGAAAGTGTCCATACAGACGAATTTTTTAATCCCTCAATATTTCATGTAGTGTCAATTCATGCTCTAGAGGGACTGAAATAGAAATAATGAGAGGTAGCTTATTTCAATTCCCAAGATATGAATATTTTAAATATCGAGGAAGTTTTTTAGGTTCCGATTTAAGTGAATCCTTTATTGATGGGAGTGAAGGTTAATGTGGGAGGTCAATTATCTCATCTATTTGATGAATGATAACCTATTCATACGAGTAATAAGATTTTTCATGCTTATAATTATCATTGTTGGACATGGGATCATCAGAGTTCAATAAATCATCAAATAATAAAAATGCATGGAATTATTCTAAACCGGTTCAACCTAATATCCATGATTCATTACCTAACATGTATATTTAGGAAGAGAACACATAAATGAGGTCAAGAAAAAGAAAATAATTTTTTCTAGGGGATGGGTGTACATCAATTGAATTAATTTAATGCGAGGAATTCTCTTATGATGGGTACCTCATTGCATCAAGGTTATTGATGTGGAAAATGTCACCACATAACACTATATATAATGTACCACTGTAGAAATTAATTTTGGTTTTGGATGTTTTTAACAAAGGCCACCACAATATAATCTGGTGTTTTTTATTCATCCTATCATCTTCCATTTTAAGAACATAAAAATCAGCAAGAAAAATTAAATTTTAAAGCCTCAAAATAACATGCTCTACCACACAAGTGAGGAGTTATGTACTCTGATTTTCTCAATGAGCATAAATTATAATATGATTTAGTTACCTAATCTCTATTTAAGAGAAAATAGAGCGATACATCACATTTATAGAATCACCCAAAATAAGAATTGAATTTTGTAGGAAATACACTGCAATGGTTCAAAAAATCGACAATGTTCTACGATCGTTACATTTTGTATGAATTGATGGCTCTATCAATATTGACACATTCCACACCAAGATGACATTCTCATCACCTCGATGTCTCCTTTTCAATGTATATATATCCTTCTGAATCATTGAATATCTTTTAATTTTATTCACTACATAAATCAAGTTGAGGTTAAAATGATTATTATGAATGTTTCATACATTTATATATCATGTTTAGTATCTTTTTATTTTCTTGTTTGGGTTCCCCTTTATGGAAAATGAAGATGTATGGATGGGTTATGTCCCTCATTAGTAATCACACTCTTTACGTCAAAGGGATTTTTCTTTGGATATAGTTTTTACTTATTTGGGTCATTTGAGATGGTTGTAATAGATTTTTTCTTAGGACAAGATGACCATTTTAGAGGGTTCAATTTGATTTTATGTTGAGTTCAACTCTGAAGGGTGGAAACATCATCATTCTATTTATCCTTAGGGTTGACTAGTGGTTAAGAGGATAGTTTATCCAACCGATGACTATGAATTTCCTCCATCTACTTATATTGTTTTACTGATTGGGTTTTTATGTATTTTATGGTTGCTTGGGTTTTTTGTTGGAATTAAATATTTTTTACATACATTTGTTCAATCATGTATTATTGTCTACAATCATGATTTGTAGGGGGTTGTTAGAAATGCCTTGGTGGTGGTTTATGATTTCTGGGTGGTGGTGGTGGATGACTAATCTAGAATGGTTGGTTATATGGTTATTGTGGATGGTTTGAATGCCCCCTTTTCTATAGTCTCAATTTTATTTCCACCCAAGGTTAGGCGGATAATACATTTCTTTCCTACATAGTTGGTTAAGTGGCAACTTGGATGGATTTCCTCACAAATCTCAGACAATTCTATTTTTTAAGGGAATTGGTAATATTTTGGGTTTTAGAAGAATAGATAATGTAATGGATAATAGGAGGATATTAAGATTTCCCATGTGAAAGAAAAAGTTGTGGGAGAAGGGTACATACTTCTTCAAACATCACATTAACATTCATCTGAAACTCAGAACGTTTCACCTCATTTAAACCTTGAATGGGTACATAAGTCCTTTAACAATTTTTTTATGTTCAATGCCATTTTTTCAATGAGGTTCCTTGCAGTGATAGGGTTTTTTTCAACAACTACACCACCTGCTGCATCATCAAACATGTTTTTTTTTTCAATATGAATAAATCCTTTATTAATATATTATATTAATATTTGATCCCTAATTTGGTGGTGTGGAAAACATTAACCAATCCATTTAAATATTTCCTAGTAGAGATGAAGTTTATCCCCTTGTGATTGTCTTATCCCACAAATTTATTGTATTATTTTTTTTAATTTTGAGAGACTAGAAGTATTTTTCATGAAGAAAACATTTCAGGTCCTCCCATTTTCTAATAGGGGAATTAATATAATACAACAAATATTTGGCAAAGTCTTCAAATGAAAATTAGAATTCCCTAAGAATTTCTTGTTCTTCATACACATTATCATGTTTTAATTTTGAATACACATTGTGAAATTATTTTATGTGTCTATGTGGATCTTCTCCCATTAGTGCATGAAATCCTTGTAATATGTTAATTAAACAGGATTTTAGTTCAAAAATAGGTGCATCACCTTATATTTGAATATAAGCTGGTAAGATATCATCATAAGGGGGATACATATTTTAGTGTTCTATTATATTCATCCATGTTATACATGTTATGTTCAGTTATAATGTGGGTTCTAAAAGAATAATAAGGATAATGAAGAGTTTCAATTTTGTGGGTGTTCTCCATTATAGGGTTCTCCTATGTGTGAGGGTGTCACTAACCTAGGATCCTCTCCGGTTCGGGTTTGAAATGTGGTAAATCTGCTTGAGTAATATTAATTATCCATAGATAAAATATAATAAATAAATCAAAAAAAATACATATTTAACTGTATAAAAAAAATAAATAAATATTCACACAATTTACAAACTCTTTATAAAACATACGCATTTAAAACTAAAGTGCTCTATAGAAAAAGAGAAAAATTTAAAGGAAATGTTAGGGAATGTCAAATTTATTAAAATTTAAATATGATTTTATAGTCTACGTAAACCCCTATATCATCTCTCCATGAGTATTTATTGATTTTGATTTTGTAATTTTAATAAAAATTAATAAATTATGGGGATGGTTTTGAAAATATTTTTAAGAAAATAACCTAATTTAAATAATTTATTAGTTAAAAAATGAAGGTATTGTTTTAATAATTATGATACAATTAGGTCATTTCATTATCAATAAACATATTTTTAACTTAATTGTATGAGGATTTGTAAACGGTTTGATGGAATCCTTTGGTTGAGGGTAATCAAGTTCTAAATTCCCATCAGTCCATTCAAAACGACACACAATGAACGAAACCATAACACAACAATCATCTTGTAAAAATTTGGATCTACAGAAAAGAAAAAGTTCCACCAAATATTACTATAATATTATATATGGGTGAGAGAACGATGGTTCTTGTATTACCCAATTGGAATAACCCCAGATTCCCACATAAATCTCATCCTAATCAGAGCTGAAATGAAAAGTATTACACAAAAGTGTACCAAATAAATCAATACAAAGGAAGAGAATGTTCAGTTAAAACAGAAATGATTTTTTAGTCAAAAATTACACAAAACAATTAGAATAATAAGTACCAGAACTCCATATACAATATGTGTATACCTATTGAAATAATTTTCCACCATTTATCTTGTCATTGATAGGAGGAGGAGGCTCAAGTGGAACTTCACCTTTATCCTCAACCCCCATGAGGATAGGGGCCTTTATAACTTCATGGATGATGATATGAATCATTTAGGTCTCAAAAATGACAAATATTTTCTCTTGTTTTGAACTAAAAAATGGGGTTCCCAAGGTATCATTTCATAAACAAAGTGGAAGGTGTTATTGAGCCCCCGGATTTTTTAAAACCAAATGGTCCATGGTTTTATACATCAGTGAAGTATATTATGCATTTTGAAAAACATAAAAGCTAATTTAGGCACCATTTACTATCTCCACCAATAATTTGGCACCATTTGAGGCTGGAATCTTATGGAATGGATGGAATACAACACAATAATTTTGATTTATAGAAGATTCATTTTCTTGGATAGATTGGTTTCAATGGGTCCATTAATGAGAAAATTGGTACTGGGGTCTTAATAATAGGTTTATCCCATTGAATTTGGGAATATAAAACAAAATATTATCACAATTGGATGAAATTATTTGCATTAGAGTGTGGTTCAGTCCATATATGTTCTTGGATTCCTATGAAATGTGGTCCATTTGTTCTTAAACATAGTTTATGCCCTCCAAATCACCACCACCTATAATGAAATAATCTTTAAAAGTGAAATTACACTTTCTAATATGTATTATTACAAAATATTGGAATAAAAAATTAATTGAAATTTGATATTAAGTTTTGAATTTATGATAGAAAATATTCTTATCACAATGGTATAAGGGTAGAAATGAAAATTGAATCTCTTCACAATCACCCTCCTCAGATGACCTAAAACTAGAAGGGATAATTATTTTGATTCTCTATCCACCTTCACTGGATATTGAATTTGGTGGCTTTCATTCTTTAGTGATAAGATCTTGAAGTTGTTGGTTGTAGCTACAAGGTCCACTGAATTAACTTCAGATTTACCAAGATGGTGCGAAATCATTTGTTTCCATACATGGAGACCATCATTAGTAGAATTGGGGGTTATTATTGTACCATTTCAGGTGTATTCCTAAACCATTATGTTTAAAAACTAACATTAAATTTTCCTGGAAGGCGAGATCATTTTGCGACCCATGGGGGTTGCATTTGTGTGTGATTTTTTTGGAATGACCAATGGATGATGACATTTTCTCGGATCGAGGTGTTGTTTTAGTGATAATTATCGATAATCGTGCAGACAATAAGGACCAATGGAACCAATTAGTGAAATATCATAGGCATGATACGTTCAATCAGATATGCATGGTTAGAATAATTGTCCTTTTATTCTCGATCTGTCTATTCTACTCAATTGGAATTTTTGAAGAGTGGATGTAATTATTTCATAAGAACTCCAGTTACAGAGGATCACTTGTAAGATTTATGTAATGTTTTTCTACTTTTTTTTTGTGTTGGACATGAAAAAAGTGGCCTAAATCATGGTTAACTAATCATTCAGTTATCTTAGAGATTCATACTGTGATCAGCACATTTTATTGTGTATAGTGTGAAAACAAAATCGAACAACATATAATAACCCAATAATGTTTTTTTATTTCAAATAATCACGTTAAGTTCTCCATTTTTTGTTTCAATGAAAAAGACATGACCCTGACATGGAATTCTATTTTACCTAAATATTTATTTTGAGTGAGGGGGTATTTAAGATGTGTTACACAATCATTTACATAAGGTTACCATCATTGTTATTAATAGATAAACCCAATGAATACCACATCCATAAATGGGTACATACCTGCTTTCCAAAAGAAGCTGGTGAATTGGGGTTTCATAATCAAAGATTCTTATTGACTCACATTGGATGAGAGGATTGGAGTTTGGGATCATTTCACCCTTTGGGGGGGGGGGTATTTTTCACCTACTCTAGGACTATCTTATAGATCTATGAAAAGTTCAAGAATCCCACCACAATCCTGATACCAAATTAGTTACCCTAAAAAATACTCATGGGTTATCACCATCTATGTATAGAAGAAGGAGATCTCTTTTTTGATTCTATATATATGGGTTTTTATCTATTTACCATTGATGGATATCTACTTATATGTTGAATCCATATTACTCAGTGCTTAAAAATTTGTTTCCAAGCAGGGAGGCGGTTAAAATTCTAAGAAGAAGATTGATACACTATGAGGAATTATACATGTCCTTTTTATTCAATGAATAAAAAACAATGTATTTTGTTAATCATGTGTAGTTTACCATCTTGTGGAGAGGTTATACGTGTGAGAACTAAGACTTCATATGTTTTATCTCTAATCTCATGGAGTCATCCTATGTATAATTTTTATATCATGAATCAATGTTATCATATTTCATTAACTCCAATGGGACTAGACCTAAGGTAGATTACCTCATATGGAGATATTCAAATCATTCCACTCATCAGGTATTAAATAATGAGATTTCCTAGATGGTGTAGATTCATGATGTAAATTATATTACCATCACAACTCCCACAGAACACAGGTTCATTGCTTGGTGTGACAAAAAAGGGATAACTAGAAATCAGTATTACTGAAAATGGATTTGGAGATTAAATATTGCGATGACCCTTTAAATGTTTTAATATGGAGATAATTCCATGGGGAGGGTTTTGATGTATCCTAGTAAAGGTAGGAATTAATGTTATCCTAGTTTGATCAGTTTCATAGTTTGTTAACAGTTGAGGAATAATGAACATCCTATTGGAATGGTGGGGTATCAATGGATCAAATAACAGATACATGGTTGGTCCTTAACTAAGGTGTATTCCCACTGGGGCTTAGGAATTAGGAATGTGTCCTTCGTATAATGGCTATAGAATGAATGATAGTCCTCATACTTCAACTAGTTGGGTGTCACACACTGATATTTACCTTATATGAAGGACATATAATATTACCACACCAGTTATGGAATACAAACTCACATTTACCTTGCCTTTTAAAGACTTTTATGGGAATGATAGTATCATTGTATCTCCCTAAACCCATGTGAGCTATGCTTAGTGTGAGAAACAAGTGATGGAAAATATTTAATATCATTGCTTATGGATGTCTGACTTATGTATTGGGAATTTCATTTGAAGGTTTGTTATAATGCTTAGGTTCTATAGAGGCATACTAAGAATTCTGGTTATGGTATAAATCATCATTCTTATAGTTCAATTGGTTATAGTGAGTGCTGATATTCTTGTCGATATAGTGCAACCTGCATAGGAACTAATTATTGTTCTTATTAGTGAGAATGTGGGGATGGATACACTAGAGCCAAGGTCACCTTTCCCAGCTAAGGAACTCTTGTAGCAGAATGTATAAATCCAAAAGAAATTGGAATCTTACAAGCATGATTCGTCAAGTTCTCTTATGATTTATAACCTGTTTTTATATTTTGCTGGAAGCGAGCAAGGAGCTGAAGATCATGAAGGGCGGATGAAAGTAATTCCAAAAAAGAAAAAAATGTAGTGAATCAAAGTTTTCTGAAAACACCGAGATGAGTGATGGAGATAGTCTCTACAAACAAGTGATAGATTATGGGCTAAACTCCTTCTAGGATATGAATATTGGATCCAAACTGAGTAAGGGGAAATAGGGAAACCTTAAATCTGGGAATTTTCCAATTCAGAAGGGAGGGATGGAACCTCAACCCTATAAGGATTACTCAAAACTATCCAAAATAATTGTTAGCATATCTTCAGGTAAGAAAGGAAAAATAGAAATGGGACAAACTAAATTAGAAACCAAAAAACAAAATCTGAAGAGTAGAGAACAATGAAATGAAATGGAGAATGTAGAAGAAAATGAAGGACACCCCTTAGAGCTCATCCTTCACTCTCAATAAAAGATACTTAAATGTGTTGTTAGGGTCAATTCCACCAAAGTAGAGGTTAGAAAAATTTATGAAATAAGGTTGTGAGTTGATACCAATGACGACTAAGATGAATGGATAAACAAGCAAGACAGAATACTGGTGCAGGGATTCAATAAAGGTAAAATCAAAATGGAGGAATTCATATAGATAATAGGCAGAATGAATAATCATTTTGAAGAGATTCTCAATGATGATTCAGATATTCAGGTTATTCAACTTCATTTGGAGTTATATAAGGTTTTGAAGCCTATGAGAGAAACTTGGGATGAAAAATGAAAGTCACATTTTTTTATAGATGCTAGACTTTTGCTCTGGGGAAATTATTTATATATTTAATGTGTAGATCAAGATATAGAAAAGAATTTTATATATCTTGGATATTGATTCAATCATATTCATCATAGTACACTTGTTCTAGGATTACACACTATGGTTTCCCTTATAATCAGGGCATATATGTTGAGGATGAACAAGGTTTTCATATCCTATTTTTCCCTATTGACTGGGCATATTTTTCTACCTAACAGGTGTTGATTTTTAGGTCAATATACTTAGATTATCTGCATTACATGTTGGAGGAGGTCTACGAAATATGTCTTAAAAAATCACATGATCCATTTAAATTTTTAATGGGAAGTCGAAAATCCTAGATGGAATGTATGATGGTTTCCCAGAACCATGGATAAATTATATGAGGGACATCACAAGAACCATTCAGCTTATCCTAGAATCCATCACCTGACCCAATCTAAGATTCATAGAGAGATTCAAATAATCTAGTTGGCCTACATTGAAGTCATGACAAGAGCTAGATGACAAGCGGGAGGGCGTTGTGAGAGTTAGTGTAACATGTCTTGGAGGGTGATTCATGTACAGACTGACATGACTTGAGGACATCACATGACATGTTCTGCATGCCTAGAGTGAATCTTAATAGACGATTTTCATGTTTAGGTGATACCATGAAACACTTAAGACATGTAGTAGAGTCACCATATGATTCATGTGAAATATTTTTGAATAAAAAAACATTGTTTGGGATGGATAGCCTATAGGGATTTCTGAAACAATGGAAGCATTCCTAAGGCAACCCTGTGACATACATTGACATGTCCAGAGGATTTTCATGATCCAAATTGCATAATCAAGGATCACATCAATATATTGGTGACATTTCCTCATTATGTTGTACATCCTTGGTGGTTCAATTGAAGCTCCGAAGGATCAACATATTTCATCTTTAATTAAGTATCTCATCCTATGGTCCTTTTTCTTGACTTTTATTAATAATGTCTTAAATTTTTTCAGTTCTATCTTGTTTTATTATTTTTCTGACCTATATGATTTGGCAGATGGGATTACAGTGAGCTTCAATTATTCTTTCACATGATCTATGAGTGACCATGTGAGGTTCTTTATGCATGGTGTATTATCTATTTGATTTTTTTATGGACCTTACCAGACAGAATGAGATCATCCACTTCGAGAGATCTTATCTGATGCAAGTTCAAGGTTCCAAGAGAATGGTCTTTCAAAATTAGATATTAGTGGTGTATTTTTCCTGGAGTTGTCAGAGATTTATTGGCCTATCCACCATGGTTGTTCTCTGTTTTGTGTGGCGCATATCACATGATTCCAGGATTGAGTCGGTGGAGGGACTCGATGTTATGAGTCTTCATGAGGTCCTTCCATGAATCACTATAGGGGAAATACATGTCTTACAATGACCATAAACCCATCCCTTCAATGACCTATTTATTGGATTATAGAAATTAATGTGGTCTTGAATGCTTATGAATACATGCCATGGGAATTTCATATTATCATATCAACATGTCCAGGGGCCATCATGAGATTAGGGTTATAGTTAGAAGGCCATATCTTGGTATTAGGTAACTTTTTTAGGACAACTATAGGACACAAATAGATTTTTAGGTTCATTTGAAATATCATAGCGGTTTCCTGAGGGGTTTGGCGATATTTTATTGATGACAGTATGGGCGAATCCTGTGAGATTTAATACTGCAGAGGATCCCATCATTTTCCACCTTATATCCATTTTAATTTCAAAAAGGATGAGGACCTCATGAGGTACTATGAGTGTCATCAAGGAAAATCACTCTATATCTTAGAGATGCTTCACATGACCATGTATGTTCCTTGCAATATGTGTGAGAATATCATGGAAAATCATATATATTAGCCCTTTTGGAGCCAAAGGGTGAGCATAAGGTCTCCACGACATGTCTGAGGCTCTTGGTGTGGTAATAGTGACATGTCGGGAGGCTTTCATGAGATGAGGGGGACACATAATTGGGGGATTTAAGTGTACTTTGGATCACTAGGGGCACAATGCATGATGTTTACAACCAAAAGAGGCTCCCAAATCCTCCCTTTTATAGTTCCTCTACTTATTTTAAATTGCCTCTTGCTCTTGTGAATTTTCTCATGTCTTGTCAAGGATAGTCATTCTCCCCGTCAGTGATGCATTTCATAATTTTTATAACCCCAAGAGGCTCCATCCTTTTGGATGTTTTCCTCTTATGTTCAATGGACTTATGGATGGTTTTTTAGGAATATTCCATTCAACAAGCCACATGACAAATGGGATCTTATCTGGATATCTTTGTCTGACCAACAATTGTTAGGGGTGCCTATGAAAAATATAAAAGAACATATTGAAGGGACATCATGGTTCCTTCCACATAATATGTGCTATGCAAGGCCAACCCCACAACCTCTTTATTTTCTAGAAACTGGGTTTTCCCTGAGTGTTCAAGAGATCTGTGGGGTTATGGTCACCATCTCTTTCATTGGGTTTCATGGAGAAATTAATACTCATATTTAGGTATATCTTTGTTTTCATTTTTTCAATTCACATTTGGTGGGAATAAAAAATTTATAAATGACAAGGTTCCATAAGTTTTATTTAACCATTAAAATTCCCATTTAATTCATATTCGAATTACATTCATAGGTTGTAATCCATTCTCACCCAAATGGGTGGAATTTTCCTAGTCATTCAAAAAATACCCCACCTCATGGGGTGGATTAGGTTGAGTTCATAAACCTTCAACCAAATTAAGGGGTTAAGGTACATCCACATATGGTTTATGACATTAATATTTATGTTATTATTCATTTTAGAATCCATGTACAGAATGTTTGTCATGTAGCTCTATGACGCAAGATATAAACATAAAGACATTGAGGGAAAATGAATAAAATAACTACCATAGATGGGTAGACTCTCCTCATCCATTTTGGGCCTTTAACTCGGGCAAGAATGTGATAAATATACAAATATATGAATACCCTAAAAATAATGCATATTTTCTAACATGGATTAAACTTTCCATATATTGAGATAAATGAAGGAAGGAAGAGGATCAAAGAGCTTAACTAGATGAATCCAACATGATGAACAATTAAAAAATTGATCACTGAATGGTAGAGGCTTCTCAATGCCTAGGTTGGATAACATGGGAGATATCCAATGTGAGGGATGGATGATTTTCAAGAAGTGGGATGAGAAGAGGAAGAATAATATTTAATAACAGGATGGAAAAAATTGACAATTTATCTACTTTTAAAAGATTTAGAGTTTTTTCAAATGATTTTTAGAAACATTGTGCCACCCATTTATACCCATAGGCTATCTGAAAATATTGATTCCGGGCTGGAACTTAGTTTTTGAAAAATATGCACAACCGAAGTGGCCCCATTATAGAACAATTCATGGTTTTAACAAACCATGCAACCTCAAGTATTCAATTTAAAAAATTAGTGATCATGGTTTGCTTAATCGAAAAAATAAATCTCTATGATTCAACCAATCACCTGCTTCTCCAAAACCCTTCTATAAAGCTTTAATAACATCCATTAGAATAATAAAAATTCAATCTATAATCTAATGGATCTTTACCTCATAAAAATAACAAGTGTTACAAAATTTAATTAAAACAATAAATTACATGAATTTAAAATATTTATGATATGACATATCAAAGGGATGTATTTATATCACAAATAAAACCAATATGTGGTGAGTAAGACAAATGACTAACATAAGAAAGATTGGGGTGAGAAAACCTTAAATCACGTTTGACTTCCTTTATAAGCTTATTAAACTCTTGTATAATAAAAATAGGTTTATTATCCATCTATTAGATAAAAATACTTATATTTATCATTAAATATATAATTTTATTACAATATTTCTTTATTTAATGATTCCTTGTGAAAATCATTGTTCTGGTTAATAACTGCTTCGTTTTTCAAATATGATTTGGTTCAGTAGTTTTGGACCTTTTAGATTGATCAAAATTCCATAATATTAAAAATATTAATAATGATATAAATACTATACATATTCATTATATTGAAATTTTAGGGCCATCCATTATTTTTATATATTGAAAATTGAATTACACCATTCATAGTGAAAGTTTGTTCTGTGCACGCGTTAACATTGTTTTCAAATTTTGGAGGATGGACAAAAAGAAAGGTAAATAATATTTTACCATTGTAGAATAAATATTATATAATATATATCAAATATATTTAAGAAATATGTCTTTAATACCATCCAAGACTAATATAAATTAAAAACAACTTTTATAACTATGTGGAGGTGGTAGTCCACATGTACGCACGAGCAACATTATTGATTTCTAACGAATTAGAAGGTAAGATGTTAGGTGTGTATTTGAAGAAAAATTATATAATAACATTAACATATTTTAATTAGTTCTATATTTATAACCATAATTTTAATGTTTTCATGAAATTTTTTTTACATTGTTATGTAGAGACGGTAAGTCGTACATATGCTTGAGTTATATTTTCAAATTTTGTTTGTTGAAAAGGTAATAAAAAATGGTCATCCAGTAATCATAATATAATATAAGAATATTTATTATGCTCGAGTTATTATTTTATCAGGGGTATAACATGTTTATAAGAGGTATAAGACGAAATGAATTTGAAAGTGTTGTAAAAATGATTACCTTCTCTAAGAGAAACCACCTTCGGGTCTCTTTGTTAGGACACTATGGGTGTAATTATTGGATGACCAAAATCTATAGAACGTGGATAAAGATGTTGAGAAGGTATATTGTTATGGGAAGGTCAATCCAAATAGATCAATGTGGAGTATTGAAGTGTTGGAAAATGTTTCCTTTTATAATTTCTATGGTGGGAACTATTGGAATTTAATAGAATTAATAAAATACCATAATGAAATTATATACCCATATTTTTCAAAATTTATAGGGATTATATGATATGATAGGATAGGGATTAAATCCTATCATCCAATAAAATTTATAAATGTTTAAGTGGTATTTTAAACCTTAAATTTTTTATACCCATAATCAACAAATTTTAACATTAACCAAAATAATGAATTTTTTACACTTAGAGGGTTATAGTTTTACATATAAGGTCAAACTTTGATCATAAATGGCCTCAATATGAATTATAAAACCATATAATATCCTCATAATCCTCTTTAAATATTTTTTTATTATTCAAATTATTCAATAAGATATTATTTTGATAAAATATCAATGATGTCATTTTTGACACTAGGCATTTAACATGACCTAAAAGACTTAAATACAAATTTTGAATTTCTATAAGATCCTTTAACAAAACACTAATATATCATATTCATCTATATAGTTTTTGGAACACGATAGATATTTTAAATTATATTACTTTTAATATGAATAATATCATTTATTATATGTTTTATTAATCGAAGAAATATTGTGTCATCATAACATAAGACATTAATGTAATTATATAATTAATAAAAATTAGAAATAAATTTTCACCATGAAAATAATTTCATTAAGCTTAAATCATATATTTATATTCATTCGTAACATTCATATATCATTATATGAACACATAATAGAAATTTAAAATTAAGTGTTACATTTTATAACTTTGATTGATTTAAATATTATACTGGTCATTTTCATTAACAGGGGTCCATTGAAAAAATAAATTTGGTCCTAAAGTGAAAAATTTTGAACTAATTTAATTCAATAAAAATTAAGATGAAATATTATGACCTTATCAATTATTTTAATCTTAAATTAATGTGATTTACCCTTTAAAAAAGTGAAAAAAAATTCGAATGGCTACTAATCATCTTGAAAACGATGAATATTTAAAATTTTTGAAACATATGATTTCTAAATATGGAATCCATTTTAAATTAAATTACTCTAAGTGATAGAAATTTAATTTAAAAGTAGAGATCAAAACACCATGGAAACTACTTTTTAGAAAAAACACATTTATAGTCATAAAACAATGTTTATTCTAATCCCATGAAAAAAATATATTAAAATAATGTTAAACTTTTATAGAATATATAATATGTACATTTAATTAAAATAATTCACCAATAATTTCTAAATTAATTTATTAATATAAAAATCATTGTGCGTAAAAAAATAATTTTTCATAAAAACATTTCTTTTACTTTAAAATTATTTATAGTATTGTTTCTATTTCATTGATACCTGATGAATTTATTTTATAAATGGGTAAACCATATACTTTTCAAAATTTAGTTTATCATATTTATACTCACTGATTTAATGGCTATGTAATATTGTTATACTATATTATAGTTCATTTAGATTTGGTGTTACATGCTTTTTACACTATCAAACATAGTGTTCTTATTAAAATATCAAGGTGTTACATAAATGTTATAGAAAATAAATGTATATATTTTTTTAACAATAAATTTAAAAATATTATGAGTAATAATCATATTAATATTAGGTATAATAAATGTATAATATTATGAATGATAAATTTATTAGTATTATCAATAATTAGGGTATGAATATTACATATAATAAAATTAAATGAACAATTATATGAATAATAATTGTATTTCAATAATGTATAAATTTATAAATAATAATAATAAAATAATACATTGAAATAATATGTATAAATGTTTTAAAAAAATATATTATTAAATATACAATAATAAAATTAAAATAATTAAAATAATTATTTTTAAATATATTTAAAATTGCTAATATATATATATATATATTATTATTATTAATTAATTACAAGGATATATATAAAAAATAAAATTAATAATTATTTACATTTATTTTTTTAATTATAAATAAAATTAATATTTTAATATAAATTTATAATTTTATTAATAAATATTTCACTGATTATATAAATGAATAATTATATTAAAAAATAATAATATTTTCACATAAAAATGATTTAGAAAATACATTAAAAAATATTTATAAATAATTTCATTATTATAATAATATTTAGAAAATTTTAATATATAATTACAAAAATTATAAATTTTAATTAATTTAACAAATTCATTTAAAAATTAAAAGATTCATTTCTTTCAATTGCTAGTATACACACAGGGATGTTTATTCATATATAATTATGTGTGTTTTAATGAAAATGCAAGAAGATCCTAATGACATGTGTGTGTATAAAATGCGAATAGAATATATTGATGACATGTGGATCTTCTAAAGAATTCACCACACATCTCAATCTACATCGACAACATCCTTGGAGTCCCCCGTGATGGTGAAGAATTATCCTTTTCTTTTGGGTGACATTTTATCTCCCACACCCCACTTTGGAGTGATGTCCGTCAACAAGGAGCTCTCATGTCTATCACTTCCTTCTTCCAGGGTTCACCTGCTAAGCATCCCTACCATTCAAGTTGGGCCCTGGGTTCCATTAGGGTTGATGGATATTATGTGGTGGATAAATTGAACGATGAGCTCAGTGAAGCTTCATCTTATCAAAATGTGTTGATATTAGAGAAATTTTGTCACGAGAAATGCTCTATTGCATTAGCTTGTTGTAATCTATTATTTCCTTTTGGTCACGAAATGCACTTTATTTGGAAAGATCATCCTTCTATATTTATCTATTTTCATGAGACCATTTTGTGAAGTAGTGGTCTAGAGAAGATCAACGTTGTGAATGTTGTCACTTATTGATTTCTTAGTGTCCCATTGAAATTCATTCTGGGAGGGAGTCAAGTACAGATTCTATGTGGGTCAGGTTACCTGGTTTCCCTCTTCATCTTCATAACCCCTCTATTATACAATTTTGGGTAAAAATAGAAAGAGGGAAAATAGAATATAGACTGTGGTGAACAAGTACCTCTCTAATAACAAAGGGATATATTCAATTGCGTAGGTCATGGTCACTCATCTCAACAGATCACTTTCAGACCACTCTCCACATTTGGTGATTCTAAAGAAGGAATATGAGAGGTCTATCTGTTTTTTATTCTACCAACTGGAATCATATTGAAGGGTTTATGAAAATCATTATAAGGTCCTAATAAATATAGAGATGATTACTCCACAGGTGGGTCTTGTGCAGCATCAACATTGATTGAAATTGGATGTGAAATAGTGGATTTATAATAGAATGGATGGATACATTATCCTAGATGGGATCAAATATGGCATTGAAAAACTACTGGAGAGGCTTTAGATTATAGTTGGAATGATGGAATGTTTTTTTATTTGACTTAGAATCAAAATATATTAGTAGAGGAACTCATAGAGTTTGAGAGTGTGAACAGGGAGAAACCATGAGTTTTGTGGCTCAATGAGGGATATCATAATATCACATATTGTCAAGCATGTCTGAAGTAGAAAAAATTGACAAAAAAGAGCTACTGCATGTATTCCCTTTAATAGAACAGAAAATAGATTTTAAAATTTCTTATAGAGTGATACTAATTGCGTAAATGATATAGGGTATCCTTTATACATGGTAAAAAAAAGCTTTGATAAAGGAAATGATTTACCCATGCTATTTTTAGTGCTGATAAAGGGGGGATTTTTGAGTGATCAAAATATCATTGATAAAGGCCTAGTTGGCTTGAATATGATATAAATATAATATCACACCCATCAATAACCTATAATGTCAAAAAAAGATATATAAATTTAATGTGATACCATGAATACAAAAATTTTCCACCAATGGCATATACAAAAAATACTTATATATACATGTAAAAAAAATATTTCATTTTATCTACAATTACCCTAGAAAAATTTAAAAATTTAATGTTTCCGGTTTTGATGCTCTTTATCCACTCTCAATAATTTACTCCAATGGTATTAGGTGTTGAGAAATTCCTCTCAACATGAGAAAAATATTCCCCATATATATCAATACACAAATTATAATAGTAATACTATAAATATGTAAATTAAATATTAATATGAATGAATAAATTAATAAAATTAAAATATTTTAAAAAATAGACACATATGGAGTTATACTGATCACAAAATTCAATATATAATGGTGGAGTTGATTCCTACACATTAAAAATGACACATGGTTAATTTCGCTAATGCTTCAAAACCATCCAAATGTGTTTTTTTGGGTTTTAGTATCTCACTACTTCTTTTTATGAAAATTAATGTAAATTTAAATAAAAAGTCACATTGGGAGTCAAACTTGTCACACTATTCATTGTATTGAGGTTCGTTTGACTCCTACACATCACTAATGACTTATAGATTATTATCCAAATGTATAAAAAATAAAAATGTTTTTACATGTGTTGACGCTCCTTTCGTCACAGAATCTAAAGATCGGAAAAGGGGAATATCTGAGCTCAAAGTGATTCATCCTTTGAAGAAAACATCAAGAATCGACAAAGGGATGAACAAGGAGAACATTTCCCATATGTCGCGCAAGTTCCCTCATGGTCGCGCAAGTACCCTTGCGCGCCTCCTAGTGGTCGTGCAAGTACTTGCGCGCTGCCTAGTGGTCGTGCAAGTGACTTGCGCGACCTAAGTGGTAACCGCCCGGTAACCGCCCGGGGTCTTCTCCTGCCTATAAATAGACCCTGTGGGCCCCCCATATAGGAGGAGTTTTTTCCAGAAACTCGGATTGAATCTCCCAACGCCCAAGTCTCTTCTCAAAGCTTCCGGAACACTTCTAAGGTAATTTCTTACCTAGAACGGAAGATCTAAAGAGAAGAAGGAAGGCCTAAGTGTTGAAACTCATCAAACACTTGCGCGCCGACTTATTTCCTTCAATATAACTTGCGCGTCCCTTTTCTGGAAGAACCTCAAGAAAATTCTAAAGGGTTTAAAAAAGAGTCGCTCAAGTATTTCAGTGCTGGTTGAAAATCGCGCAAGTACACCATGTGTCGCGCAGGTATACCTGCGCGAACAATACTTGCGCGCCCACGGAAGACTTGCGCGCCTCGCAAGACTTGTGCGCCCCTTTCTTTTTGGGTGCCCATCTTGCCCATTTTTACCCCTCTTAAGTCATTTCACCTTTCCTTTCCCAGATTCAGTCTTCAAGACACTCTTCAATGCCATTTATGGCATGATTTCTTGATTTGACTTCCTTATCTGAAAGGAATTCTGTGGAATATCTCTCAAAGTCCAGTGATTTAAATATCCTTATGTCACTAAATATGGAGAGTTCATTCATTCAACCTCATCCTTTAAGATGAGAGAATCCTAACCTGGGTCTCCTTTTCAGGAATAATCCCCAGTTATAAATCCTTTAATTTGGGAATCTTCCTCCGGAGTAAGCCCCAAATTCTTAATGTTCCCAATCTTGGGCATCCTCATCAGGAGTATGCCCCAATCAAGTTCTCTAATCATGGGCATCCTCCTCAGGAGTAAGCCCCAAACCTTAATCCCTAACCTGGGTCTCCTTTTCAGGAATAAGACTCAGTCATAACCTTGGGCTTCCTTTTCAGGAGTAAGCCCCGAGTCCCTTAAATTTCTCTTAACCAGTCCTAATTTACCATTGATTTGGGTTTTCTTTTCAGGAGTAAAACCCAATCATAAGTCCCCTTCTAACTTGGGCATCCTCCTTAGGAGTAAGCCCCAAGATTAGAGTATTCAAATCTCCATGAAGCACATATAACTTTATGGACCCTTTTCATGGATTTTCTCCCTAAAAGTAAATCCTAAATCTATCTGGGCAGTCATCCATACATAAGCCCCAAAAAAATTCTTATGATTGCATCTTTCATGGCACAATTGTCTAAATTTTACCAATACCTCTTGTTTCTCACACCGAGCATGACTCACATGAGCTTAGAGTGTAAAAGTAATTATGACATTCATCTTTGAGCCATCAATCATAAACATCATACTCCATTTCTCGAACTACGTGGGTTCTGATTCCTTTTCCAAAACAAAGGATACGTAGGTAGCCCATTTATGGGTTCGATCCCAACTTTGAAATAATCTCTGTCCTTCTGAATGATGATAAACTTCAAGTGCCCCACTGAGTGGCTTTAAAACCAGCCTGGTCATCATAATGACCAAGAGACTTTTATATAAATGTTTTGAAGGATACCATTGACCAAGAATCTCTAAAAAGATATAGAAGATTCTCTATTGATGAAGAACCTCGAATACATATAAAAGATTCTCTAAATTTCTTGCATATTTAATCATTGATTGTTAAAACTAAAGGAAAGCTCATTTTATACTTGGTAATGTAATAAGGATTCACGAACATAACTTAAATCTATAAAGAGAGTCCCGGAGTAGACAATAATTCCCCTCAAAAAGGTGTGATGAGTCCGACCTCCCATCCTCTCGACCAATGCAAATTCCTAAGCCTCATTAGTCCACAAGCTAATGAGCGCCTGCCTTTGGAAAGTAGGTCCAAACGGATGTGGAATCATTGGATGTTTCCGGTTCTATGAACAAACCCGTTAGAAACCGATCGGAACGTTTGAATCTCCCGTCCAGGAGGTCATCCCCGGATTCCGTGCGAAACAAAAATGGTGAACCCGACGTGAATCCTTAACTAAGTTAAAGTGATATTCTTCTTATTTGTTAGGCCCCTTGGGCCAACAAAGAAATCATTGACATATGCTCATCCAAAAGATGCAGTAGCCGGATTCATCTTGATTATGTCTGTTACAATGGAACATGCACTCTTTTCTCAAGATCTTCTGCAAAATGGCTTTCCTTAAATTCACCCCTGTGAATACTACTGCTGTAAACACCTCTACTGTGAGGTCTGTTGCTGTGAAAACCAATGTTGCTACTCCTGCTGGAACGTCATCCGCTCTGAGGATGACATCCCCAACTCAGCGTCTTCAACGCTATGTTTCTAATTCACTGGTTAAGGAGTACCGTCGCAACGGTACTATCCCAACTCTGGAGGCCGCTCGTCAAGCCCTCCAAGTTAACAACTCTACCTGGTCATCCGGACAACGGCGACCAGCAATCAAGAAGCAGGCGGTGCTGACTACCGTCTCCAACCGTTTCGGGTCGTTATCCCCGGAACTCAATTTCCATTCACTCCCTTACTCTGAGGAAGTGAATGAGCAGGTCCCTCAAGGCCTTAGTCCAAAAAGACAGGAGTCCTTCCCGAGGGCTCCCATCAACAATCGCCGCCAGACTCGTGCGGTAGTGCGCCCTCAACATGATGAGGGTACCAACTCCAGGCATTCAGCTCAGGTTCCTCGAACCCGAGCAGGCAAGATGAACCGCCAGAGACGGAATCCGGTGAACAATAGGCAGGTTGTCATCCCTGCCATCTACGGAGAAGTCCACCAACCTAACTTGGTGGCAAATAACGAGCAGGCATACACACCTGTTCGTTTTAATTCCGCTGTCCAGCAGACTCGTCTGGCAGCATCAAGCCTATCCCGCCAGGCAATTCCGGTGGAGTACCATAGGCAGGAACATACACCTGCTTATACATCACCAGTTAGTCAGCAGGCTCTTCTGACTACATATGATGGATCTCGTCAACCGTGTTTGGCGAAGTGTAATTAGCAGGCACATACACCTGCTAATACTAATCAGGCCTACCAACAGTCTCGCTTGGTAGCGCACGGAGAAGTCAGTCAGAAAGTCCCGATGACAAACAGGGGGCAGACTCAACTCTCTGCCTCCACACTTGAGTACTGTCAGGATTCACTGACAGGAAAAGGAGGACAAGAGCAGGCACATACACCTACTCCAAGCCCGGAATGGACGTATATCCCCGTTCCGTTGGCTGAAGTCACTAAACATATTTTGTCAATGGTGAAAGGGCAGAAGCAAATTCCTGCTCATATTCTGGATGCTTGCCAGGATATCATAATAGCTTCAGCATCATCTCAGGGACAGACACATAAATCTATCCCTAGCAATGGAGTGACACATCAACAATTCACTCCGGAACAGACACACACATCTGTTCCAGTCCAAGAGGGTTATGGGGCATACTCCCCCATATCATACGGACAACCAAGTCAGGCACATACACCTGATTTGAGTGGAGATCGTCAGCCTAACCTGACCATCTTTCCTGATCAGGCACATACACCTGCTCATAGAAATCACTTTCATCATCAAGTGGTTTCTAAAGCGAGTAAGAAGGCATCTAAGAAAAAGATCCGCTCAGCACAGTCAGGAGATCAAAGGCCAATCTGTAACCAAGCCTTGCTCGATGCTGGAGTTCTTGAAGCCCTCAGACATTTATCTGTCGGAATTCAAGATTCTACTCCCTCAGTTCCCAATAACGGGAACATTAATTCTGAAGGTCTTCAACAGACACATCCTCATGAAGACTTGCTTCATGAAAATTCGGTCAATCTTGAAGTTTCTTCTTCAGATGAGAGCCACAAGAACCCTCTGTGTGGTCAGAAGGCCAAGGAGCAAGAGATTTCATCTTTTGTTGTAACCCATCATGACGGTCCTCCTCATGGTGATGAACTTCGCTGTGAAAGTCCTCTCCACAGTAGTGATTCACGTTGTCTCGAAAATTCTTCAGAAGGCAATATAGTGACGAGAAAGCCCTCCTATATCGAGGCACTTGCAAACGTAAAACCAGTCATGTCTGATGCTTTACTATCGGCAGGTGAAACTCTTTCTCCATCAGAAGATAGCCTGGGGTTCAGGTTATTCTCCGAACCATCCCCAGATCATTCATCTTCCAGCATGAATAGTGATATCTCTACCAATCTTGTTGAATCCGATGAAACAACAAGGAAACACCAACTCTGGTCCAAATAGGTAGAAGAATCTTTATTTAATGATAAAGAGGAAATGCTGAACATGAGGAAAAAACTGACAAAAGGTGAAGTACCAGTCATGTTTTGGCCTTTGGCTGACTCCCAGTATGACATTCCAAAGATGTTGACGGATGATGGAATCCATGATATTCGTCTCAACATATGGAAGACTCTTTGTCAATTGAAGAAGAAAGTATTATCTTATGGTGATTATGAAAATCATATTAAGATAATAGAAGGGTTACAACGCCAGATTGATTTGAAATCTCTATCAGTCTCTCGGTATCCGAAGGCTGAAAAGCAACAGAGAACCCTTCAACGTTCATGTCTTGGCGCACTAAGAAGATTGCGTCAGTTAATTGCCAATGCTCCATCTGATGTTCATATCAGAGGATGGGGTGTTCACGGAGCACTACATTTCACAGTGCTTTCCGGTCAACAAAGCCCGCCGAAAATGGTCTCATGAAATGTTATTGCCCATGGCCGGCCACAGTCAATGGGCTTTGTTCATAATCAAAAGCTTGCTCAAGAACAGGCTTCAACTAGTTCCTCTCAAAATCAAGTATATAGAGAACAATTTGTTGAATTGCTCCTACATCAAGCAGGCGAGAATATTGCACAAGCCTCTCGTTTGGAGCAAACACGTCATCAAATGACAGAAGTTTCGGAAATCATCCAACGATCTGTTGAACCAGGTGATAAAAGTGCATACAGGTTAATGCATCCAGCTAATTTCCGAACTAAGATTCGCAAGATCAAGAGAGATTTTAAGAAGATCTCAGACATAGCATGTCAAGAGACACTCCAGCTTGCCAGACTGGGGACTTCTCTAACCCAACCCTTAGAGTCAACAAATGGGATTCGAGGAGTTGAGCGGAAGCAGCAGGAACATCCCCAGTCCACCGGACTGGGGACTTTTTCAAATCCTCAATCCCTCCCTCAGAGAAAGTCAGTATTCTTTCAATTAGGGAATAAGTCTCAAGAGGAATGAAGAGCCAAGCTGTCAGGAAATTCTCTCCAAGTGACGGTTCTCCAAGAAATTCCCGAGGGATCAAGTCAACGGAATTCCATGTCTCATCATGGACATGGAAGAAGACAATATCACAGAAATGTTGATAGAAAGGATTCTATGCAATATGCATCCATTAATGTCATCAATGTCATTGCTGCTGATTCACCAGATGAGGCTCAATCAGAAGGATCAGACGAAGAGGTTCCTGCTCAAGAAATTGCGCACACAGACCTAAATGAAGAGGGTGTGCGCACACGTAATCAAAGGCTTACCCAATATCTGGGTATTCCTTCAAATAACCCACTTCCCCCTATCTGAAAAGGATCCAATAAGGGGAAAGGAAAGAATCAGGTTACTTCTCACCCTTCCTCTGAAGGAGGTCAATCGCTCTCATTAGAGCAAAGGTTTGCACAACAGGAGGAAGAAATGAAAGAATTAAGAAGATTGAATGCAGAACTACTTCAGAGTAGTCTTCTTCTTAAGAATTATGAAGTCCGACAGCCGAAGGAATTTGTTGTAAATACTGAGATGGATCAAGAATATCCTCCTTTATCAGTACACCCTCAGAGGTCTAATCCTACGGGTCAAACGCAACAACGGTTGGCAGCACTACCATCAGTTGCAGCACCAACCACCACGTCTGTCCAAACTCCATTCATTGCACCTACCCAAAACCAAGTTCAACCTGATGTTTCTCAAAAGTTAATAACTACTATTGAGTCATTGACAGCTCGGTTAGAAACTATGGAAGGGAAACGGGCGCAAGTTCAACCTGAAAAGAAAGTTTACCCTGAATGGGTAGATTCAATTTTTCCTCCATCCAGTTTTGGAAACCCTGTTTTCCCTACTTTCAATGGATCAGGCGACCCTGAACAACATTTGACGCATTACGTGTCTTGTTGTGATCCTATGATAGGAACTCCAGAGCAGCAAGAACCAGTGAAACTCAGATGCTTCGTGCGAACCTTGCAAGGACCAAATTTTGTCTGGTATACAAGCTTGCAATCCCGGTCAGTCATCGAATGGAGGGATCTTCGTCAAAAATTCCTTCTTCAGTTTAGCTCAACTTTGCCAAAAACGACAGTTTTCGATCTTACAAACTGCAAGCAAAGGGAAAATGAAAGAGTCTCTGATTTCATTGCTCGTTGGAAGGGATTAACATATTCCTTGAGTTTAGCACTCCCTCAGGAGGAACTGTTGCCAATCTGTGTGGCAAATTTGCGTGACGAATTACGCACGCCATTGATCCCTGTGAAATACACAGGAGGGTTTCGAGACCTTACTTCAATCGCTCAACAGATTGAAGATTCCCTTATACAGGCTAAGGTTAAATCTCGTGTAATTCCATCAGCTCCAGGAAGAAGAATGGGTAAAGCAGAAACTGCTACAGTTATGCTTAAACAAGCACCTATACCTATTTCTACTTCAAAACCTTCATCTTCTCGAAGGGATCCACCTCCTGAACGCCAACAAAAATGGCTGTTTCGCCCAAATGATCAAAAAGATCAACGACGAAAACAATTTGAGGATATGAAGATTAAAACATACTCTTTCCGAAGTGAGCAAGTTCCTGGTTACTTCATTTCAGCTCTGGAAAATAATTTGGTTCAATTACCAGTGCCCAAGAGGCCAAACAAGGAAGATGATGAAGACCGTCCCAATTATTGTCCCTTTCATCAAATGTTGGGGCATCCCATCCAGGAGTGTTTTGTCTTTAAAGACCTCCTGCAAAAGATGGTCGACTTGGGACAAGTCAAATTGAAGGGTTCTTCAGCTCATGTAGCGTGTATTACCGCTACAGATCCAGAGGAAGGAGGCGAGTGGCAGGAAGTCAAAAGCAAAACTGCGAAAAAATATGACGATTGGATTGTCAGAAAGACAATCAATCGGACCCATTCCATTTTGCGAACACAATTGAAGAAGCCAATTGTGTCTCCTACAAAAGCTGCAGTAAAGCCTCCATCAAAAGAGAAATCCTCAAAAGGGCAGCGCAATTCAAAGAAGAAAGAGGAATCAAAAGAAGATGAGTATGTAGCAAAGCCTAAATTGTCTTTGACTCTGGCAGATTTCATGCCATCTACTTCAAAGCCATGGGCACCATCCCACCAAACGGAACAGCCTAAACAGGCTAACCAGGCAGAGTTTCTATCAGACAAAGAGTTAATCTTTGGTTCTGTTAATATGATTCAATTAACAGATTCATATTCCAGTCTTGATGAGCCTGAATTCCCTGTATCAAATAAGGGAACCCGAGGAAGTTCTAGAGGTTCAGGATATAGAGGAAGACGTGGATCTTTCCGAAGCCACTACTCTAATTTTACCCCTTCTAGCACTGTATATGCAGCAGAAACTCGTGGTAGAGCCCTTCAGCGAGCTCAAAAAGAACAAGCAAGTTCTTCTTCCAATGGCCAACTCAGTTTCGGCACAGTTATTTTGGAAGACCGATTAAAAGTTCCATCTTCTTTATCTCAGCAAGTAAATGGATCTAATCAGTTTAATCTGCCAAAAACAAGGATGTTGCCAGCTTCAATACAAGATGCATCAGCTTCCAAAGCATCTGCTTCCAAGATACCTGCTAAACCACATATTCCTATTAGGAAACGCAGACCTCTAGATCAAAAGTATGATATATTGAAACACTTGGCCCAAGTACCATCCAAGTTATCAATTTTGGATGCTTTGAATCTGTCAAAAGATCTTCGGGAAGCACTCATCGATGTTTTGTCAAGTCCTCGGGAGTTTGAAGCTGAAATTGCTGCAGCTGAAATCTATCACATAGAGAATAATCCTGCAGAATGCCATGCAGTGATATCTTTTACTGATAAAGATGAAGATGATGTTGTGCATGGACACATAAAACCTTTGTACTTATCTGGCAAAGTCAATGGTATAGATATTCGAAGAGATTTCATTGACAATGGTTCAGGAGTCAACCTCATGCCCATTCGTACACTTCGTCGATTGGGCCTCACGGAATCTGATTTATCTCCTTCTACCATGATGTTGCAAGGATATGATAAAAATGAACAAGAACCACTGGGAGAAGTTACTCTCAGAACTCAGTTTGGAGATCTTGTTTCCAATTCGGATTTCATGATTGTTGATCAGGACTCAGCTTTCAATATCTTGCATGGAAGACCCTGGCTACATCAGCATGCAGTTATTCCGTCATCATACCATCAATGTCTCAAATACTGTTTTGATGGTCAAGTTGGAACATTGTATGGTGATAAGGCCTCGTTCAAGACATGTGAGTCTCAATACATTGAGGCGGAATTTTATCACATGAAGGGAAGAGAAAAATCTACAATGAAGGAAATTACCAAAGTCAATGCTCCATATGGTCTGTAAAAAATTCCAATAAATCCATTTTCACATGTGAGTACAGATTATGTGTTACCTATAAGTCAAATTGACAAAATGGGCCCAAATTAAAATACTCTTATGGAAAGATCCATAATGTCAATTACGGCAATCGAGCCAGACAACATTGGAGAAATTGGTAACTTACCAAGCAGTGATGAAAGCATAAGTGATGACGTTTTCATTTCGTCTGCTGAAATCCAACAAGTCTATACTTCGCTAATCAGGCCAGAAGAAGTTATAGCAACACCAGAGGTGAATATTGATGTCGATTCTCAATCCATCATCTCCTCTTTGATTCCCAAAGAAGACCCTTTATCATCAATAGGGTCGGAAATGGAAGCTTCTTCTTCAAAATGTGAAAATTTTGACATCTCTTATGATCATGAGAATTTCATTTTTTCATCTACTTTGCAAGTAGAAACGGAAGAAATAACACATGATGAAGAGGAAGAGAAATATCTTACAGATGCTCCTCTAGCATTTGAAGAGGGTATCTCTACCACCGTGGATGAACTCAGAGAAGTAAATCTGGGTACAGAGAAAGATCCACACCCCACTTTAATTAGTGCGGCCATGACCCTTGAAGAGCAAGAGATGTATATTTCTTTTCTAAAGTAAAATAAAGATATTTTTGCTTGGAATTATACAGAGATGCCTGGCCTTGATCCTGATGTTGCCACCCATCATTTGGGTTTGCCAAAAGAACATCGAGGATTCAAGCAAGCCGCAAGAAGAACACACCCAACCTACGCTTCCAAAATTGAGGCTGAAGTGGATAAGCTTATCAAAGCGAACTTCGTCAGAGAAGTTCAATATCCCAAGTGTTTGGCTAATATTGTCCCTGTAAAGAAGAAGAACGGACAAATTAGGGTTTGCATCGATTTCAGAGATCTTAATCGGTATTGTCCTAAAGATGATTTCCCAGTTCCGATTACAGAACTCTTAATTGATGCGACGGTCTGCTATGAAGTACTTTCTTTCATGGATGGATATTATGGATATAATCAGGTCCGAATGGCCCCAGAAGATGAGGAATATAAAGCCTTCAGAGCTCCTCAAGGTGTGTTTTGTTACCGGGTGATGCCATTTGGTTTAAAGAATGCAGGTGCAACATATCAACGCGCCATGCATCGTATCTTCAAACCTTTTCTAGGAAAATTTGTTGAATTCTATGTAGATGATTTGGTGGTTAAATCCAAACAACGTTTTGATCACTTGGCTGATTTAGAAGTCATATTCCACAAGCTTCGACAACATAATTTGAAGATGAACCCCTTAAAATGTGCTTTTGGGGTATCCTCAGGAAAATTCCTCGGCTTTGTTGTACGCCATCGTGGTATTGAAGTTGATCCTGAGAAGACCAAATCAATCCTTGGTATGTCACCTCCTCAGAATTTGAAAGAATTAAGAGGACTTCAAGGACACTTAGCCTATATTCGGCGTTTAATCGCCAATTTGGCAGGCAAAAGTTTACCCTTTACCAAATTATTGAAGAAAGGAGTCACTTACCAGTGGACTGAAGAATGTCAAAAAGCATTTGATGTTCTCAAGAAATACCTCTTGAGTCCTCCAGTACTCATGCCACCTGTTGAGGGTAGACCTCTTATCCTCTATGTGACAGCTTTAGAGAGATCATTGGGTGCCTTTCTCGCTCAAAAGAATGATGCTGGGAATGAAAATAGTCTCTACTATCTGAGTAGAACTATGCTTGAAACAGAAACCCGGTATTCAAGTATTGAAAAATGATGCCCAGCATTAATCTTTGCAGTTCAGAAATTGAGACACTACCTGCAACATCATGAGGTCCAATTGGTATCTCGTAATAATCCGCTCAAATTCATCCTTAGTCGTCCAATGCTTACAGGACGTATGGCAAGGTGGGCGGTTATTCTACAGCAGTTCGACATTCAGTATGTGTCTCAAAAGGCAATTAAGGGCCAAGCTCTAGCTGATTTCCTGGCTGAACATCCTTCAGTGGAAGACACGTATTCAGATATCGAACTCCCTGATGAGGAAGTTTTCTCTATTCAAGAGAGTCCTCAAACATGGGAAATGTATTTTGATGGTGCTTCTAGAAGTCCAACAGGGAAGAAAATGGAAAATCCTAAATTCAACAATGTTGGTTTAGGAATTGTGCTCATTTCTCCAGATAAGGCAGTATTACCTTATTCCTTTTTGTTGTGGGAAGGTGGTACCAATAATGAAGCTGAATACCAAGCTCTCATTACAGGCTTGGAGTTAGCGCTTCAAGCACAAGTGAATCACTTAAATGTGAAAGGTGATTTAGACCTGGTAATCAAACAAGTCAATGGGGATTATGCCATCAGAAAAGAAGAATTAATCCCTTTGTATGATTACGTCAGAGAGTTAATGTCGGAATTACCTTCAGAACCGACATTTTCTTATGTCCCACGATCACAAAATGCCCAAGCTGATGCACTGGATAATATAGCCACAGCTTTAGCAGATCCAAATCGGGACGAAACAACCATCTGTATTGCCCACCGTCATGCAATTTCACCTTATGTTCAAGTCAAAATAGAGGAAATTAATGAAATTAGTCCCATTCTTGAACCGTATGGTCATACTACAGGATGGATGTCACCTATCAGGGAATACCTTCAAAATGGAACACTTCCACCTGATAGAGCCGAGAAAGAACAAATTCGGCGAAGTGTGGTCAATTTTACTCTTTATGATGGCCCAAACCACCTCGAGAAAATTCTCTACAAACGTGGTTTTGATGGATTTATCTTCAGATGTATTGATGGTGAAGAGACAATGGCTGTCATAAAAGAAGTGCATGCAGGAGTCTGTGGTGCCCACCAGTCTGGACATAGAATATCTGATCAAATTCGAAGACTTGGATACTTTCGGCCTTCAATGATACAAGATTGTGTTAATTTCACAAAGAAGTGTCATTCATGCCAAGTATATGCCAACTTCATTCATCAACCTCCAGAGTTGCTTCATACAGCTAAATACTCATGGTCATTTTCCACATGGGGAATGGATGTGGTGGGACCTTACCCTTCAGCTACGTCCAAGCAGTTTAAGTACATTCTTACTGCTACTGATTTCTTTTCCAAATGGGCAGAGGCAGTACCTCTCAAAGAAGTCAGTTCTAAATGAATTGTTAACTTCATCAAGTCTAACATCATTACTAGATTTGGTGTCCCTCATACCATATTGACGGACAACGGCACCAACTTCTGTTCTTCTGAGGTAAAGAAATTTTATCAAGAATACAACATTAAGTCCAACCATTCATCTCGATATCATGCAGCGGCTAATGGCCAGATAGAGGCCTTCAACAAGACTCTTTCAAATATACTGCAAAAGATGGTGGATAAAGATAAGAGGTCATGGCCTGATAAACTCTTTCATGCATTATGGGCTTATCGGACTACCACTCGCAATGCAACGCGGTCAACTCCATATTCATTGGTATATGGAACAGAAGCAGTCTTTCCAATTGAAGTTCAATTGCCCTCACTCAGAATATCCATTTGTGATCAGTTATCTATAGATGAGCAATCCCAAAAGCGATTGAATGAATTGGAACAGTTAGATGAGAAAAGATTGTGCACTTTGCACCACTTGGAAATCTATCACAATCGAATAGCACGAGCTTTTAACAAAAAATTTCTTCTTCGTTCATTCATTCAGGGAGAATGGGTATTGGTTCTCAGAGCACCAATGATACCAGGAAAGAAGCCTCCCAAGCTTGAACCAAAATGGGAAGGACCTTATTCAATACATAAGGTCTACTCCAATGGAGCATATTCTCTAATCTCAATGGATGGAGAACACATCACGACTCCAACTAATGCCATATTTCTAAAGAATTATTTTGTATAAACACAAAATATTGTTCCCAGATCCAAAACAATCACATTGGTCTGATATTTTGTCCGAGATGACATTAAACTATATTATGTCCTACATGACATTAAACTGTTATTGTGTCCTATCTACATGACATTAAACTGTGTGGCACTTCCAACGTCCAGCATGACGATAAACTGTAAAAAGTCCCCAGAACTGATATCCTCATATTGGTTCACCTTAGTCCTAGCTACATGACTTTAAACTGTACAACAATGGTCCAGTATGACTTTAAACTGCAACTTCGTCCCACACGACATTAAACTGTGAAAAAGTTCCATAAACCGTCCAGCATGACCTTAAACTACATCATCCCTGGTCCATGTATATGACCATAAACTATTTGCAAATCCCTTATGTCCAGCAAGACGTTAAACTGTGACGTCCTAACTACATGACGCTAAACTGTATAAAAGTCCCTCACGTCCGGAAAGACGTTAAACTATATAATCTCAAAGGTCCAGTATGACATTAAACTGCACCATTCACGGTCCATGCATATGACCATAAACTATTCGCACTTTCGTCCAACATGACGTTAAAATTGTACACTCTTTTGTCCTTATTGCATGACATTAAACTGCACAGTCCCCCTTTCGTCCAATATGACGTTAAACTATTTTATCCCCATCGTCCTAACTACATGACGCTAAACTGTACAGAAAATCCTTGATAGGTCCTACACGACATTAAACTGTGCATCGTTAAGGTTGTTATTACCTCTTGTTTCTCACACCGAGTATGACTCACGTGGGCTTAGAGCGAACATCAACCATAACACTCTCTCTGGGCCGCTAACCATGTGTAAGTCCCCACAACATTTTAATTAGATCGTTGTCCCCAAGAACAACTTGATCATTAATTCATTCTTTCATTGAACTACACGGACTTTGATCCTTGCCCTCCAGGCTGGGTATGTAGGCAACCTCCCAGGGTTCAAACCCAAAAACAATCTCTTCACATCGGTTCACCACCATCTCATATGATGTTGATTTGTGAAACCGCCCCTGGAATCAATATCTTTACATTGATTCATTTTCGTCCTTGTTATATGACGTTAAACTATACCACACTTTTGTCCGGTATGACAATAAACTACAATATTCTTTGATTTCCTCATTTGAGAGAGAACTATTGTTGACATTGATTTTTCAATCATGGTTTTCATTTTCAAAAGACTACGTGCATACATGGTAATTCCTGAACTTTTTTAGGTTAAACCATCATTGCACTAAAGTCCCCTTTCACCCTTCACATGTACGAACCAAATTTGTACAAAGGGTAATACTAGAACTTCGTGGACTTGATTCCCATCCTTATGGGATACGTAGGAACATTCGAGTGTCCCTCGAATCCAGTCCCAAGTCTTTTGGGCCTAACCCCAAATTTCACTTTCAGTCCCTTGGCTAAAAAGTCCTCATGAAAACACACACTGTGTATTCATTATTATGGTCCGAATTCTATGACCCTAAACTAAGATTTCTCATACTTTCGTCCTACACGACGTTAAACTGCATTTCAAGAACTACGTATGGCTTGATTCTCATTCTTATGAGATACGTAGTGAAGTCCAAATTTCAATTCAGGGCCCAGCCACAACATGATTATGGTTTTCATTGACCTATGTATCTCTATATACATTGGACAATACCCATCTTTATGTGTTATAATCCCGACCTTAAATATTTTCATATATTCATAACCCTTTTCATGACTTCTAATCACAAAAATGTCAAACTTCTGAGAATTCTTTTTCCTGACTATGCATCACGTGCCCATAGGTGGCCTTGCATAAACAATCCACATAACAGACTTGTCAGCCAAAAGATGCTATTTATTTGACCATGCAGCCAATGCCCTTAGGTGGCCCTGCATATTTCAACCCCCTAACGGGTTTTGTTAAATAATATTAACTTAATTCTTGGTAAGAATGCCTCTTTTGTCCTTATATGTCTTAAACAACAGTATGTAGGGATCCACAAAAAAATCCATCCTTAACATATTTGTCCCATATCCTTTTTCATGATCTGAAAGTATTCAAGTCTATGGTTTATTCTTCTTCCCTACGTTTGGGTCAGACCTTCGTAGGAGTGATATTCATCCAGTTCTTCGATATTCTTGTTCGGAAATATCTTCTCCATATTCAAGTACCTCTTTCCATACAATAAACTCTATACCTTAGAAAATTTGAATCTCCATAAACTTTCACTGGCTTTTAGCACTAGGAAAGTAAATTTCTAAGAGTTCTTTTGCCTGACTATGCAGCACGTGCCCATACGTGGCCTTGCATAAACAGTCCACATAACAGACTTGTCAACCGAAAGATGCTATTTATTTGACCATGCAGCCAATGCCCATAGGTGGCCCTGCATATTTCAACCCCCTAACGGGTTTTGTTAAATAATAGTAACTTCATTCTTAGAAACTAATTCTTCTAATGCCTTTTAGCTCTTTTTCATATCATTCCTCAGATTCAAATATTCTTAAGCCATAGTTTACATATTTTCCCTCATACTTGAGTATGGTATAATGTTTTCAGATGAAATTTCAAGGAATTGCGTCAATTCTAATCCATTTCAGTCAAAGCTATTTCTACCTTAAACATTATCCCCTTAATGTCCGACATGCATGACTTTAAACTGCCCACAAAAGACAAAGGAACTCTGAATAAAAGTCAAGTTTCAGCACACTTGCGTGCTGCCCTCTGTGCCTTGAAGACTTGCGCGCACCCTTTTCCTTTGAATTTATTCAATTTTCTCAGAGTCAAATCCTCATTTCTTTCCGGATCCAACTCTGAGGGGGGACTTTTTTTGACGCTCCTTTCGTCACAGAATCTAAAGATCGGAAAAGGGGAATATCTGAGCTCAAAGTGATTCATCCTTTGAAGAAAACATCAAAAATCGACAAAGGGATGAACAAGGAGAACATTTCCCATATGTCGTGCAAGTTCCCTCATGGTCGCGCAAGTACGCTTGCGCGCCGCCTAGTGGTCGTGCAAGTACTTGCGCGCTGCCTACTGGTCGTGCAAGTGACTTGCGCGACCTAAGTGGTAACCGCCCGGGGTCTTCTCCTGCCTATAAATAGACCCTGTGGGCCCCCCATATAGGAGGATTTTTTTCCAGAAACTCGGATTGAAGCTCCCAATGCCCAAGTCTCTTCTCAAAGCTTCCGGAACACTTCTAAGGTAATTTCTTACCTAGAACGGAAGATCTAAAGAGAAGAAGGAAGGCCTAAGTGTTGAAACTCATCAACCACTTGCGCGCCGACTTATTTCCTTCATTATAACTTGCGCGTCCCTTTTCTGGAAGAACCTCAAGAAAATTCTAAAGGGTTTAAAAAAGAGTCGCTCAAGTATTTCAGTGCTGGTTGAAAATCGCGCAAGTACACCATGTGTCGCGCAGGTATACCTGCGCGACCAATACTTGCACGCCCACGGAAGACTTGCGCGCCTCTCAAGACTTGCGCGCCCCTTTCTTTTTGGGTGCCCATCTTGCCCATTTTTACCCCTCTTAAGTCATTTCACCTTTCCTTTCCCAGATTCAGTCTTCAAGACACTCTTCAAAGCCATTTATGGCATGATTTCTTGATTTGACTTCCTTATCTGAAAGGAATTCTGTGGAATATCTCTCAAAGTCCAGTGATTTAAATATCCTTATGTCACTAAATATGGAGAGTTCATTCATTCAACCTCATCCTTTAAGATGAGATAATCCTAACCCGGGTCTCCTTTTCAGGAATAATCCCCAGTTATAAATCCTTTAATTTGGGCATCTTCCTCAGGAGTAAGCCCCAAATTCTTAAAGTTCCCAATCTTGGGCATCCTTCTCAGGAGTAAGCCCCAATAAAGTTCTCTAATCATGGGCATCCTCCTGAGGAGTAAGCCACAAACCTTAATCCCTAACCTGGGTCTCCTTTTCAGGAATAAGACTCAGTCATAACCTTGGGCTTCCTTTTCAGGAGTAAGCCCCAAGTCCCTTAAATTTCTCTTAACCAGTCCTAATTTACCTTTGATTTGGGTTTCCTTTTCAGGAGTAAAACCCAATCATAAGTCCCCTCCTAACTTGGGCATCCTCCTTAGGAGTAAGCCCCAAGATTAGAGTATTCAAATCTCCATGAAGCACATATAACTTTATGGACCCTGTTCATGGATTTTCTCCCTAAAAGTAAATCCTAAATCTATCTGGGCAGTCATCCATACATAAGCCCCAAACAAATTCTTATGATTGCATCTTTCATGGCACAATTGTCTAAATTTTACCAATACCTCTTGTTTCTCACACCGAGCATGACTCACGTGAGCTTAGAGTGTAAAAGTAATTATGACATTCATCTTTGAGCCATCAATCATAAACATCATACTCCATTTCTCGAACTACGTGGGTTCTGATTCCTTTTCCAAAACAAAGGTTGCGTAGGTAGCCCATTTATGGGTTCGATCCCAACTTTGAAATAATCTCTTTCCTTCTGAATGACGATAAACTTCAAGTGCCCCACTGAGTGGCTTTAAAACCAGCCTAGTCATCATAATGACCAAGAGACTTTTATATAAATGTTTTGAAGGATACCATTGACCAAGAATCTCTAAATAGATATAGAAGATTCTCTATTGATGAAGAACCTCGAATACATATAAAAGATTCTCTAAATTTCTTGCATATTTAATCATTTATTGTTAAAACTAAAGGAAAGCTCATTTTATACTTGGTAATATAATAAGGATTCACGAACATAACTTAAATCTATAAAGAGAGTCCCGGAGTAGACAATAATTCCCCTCAAAAAGGTGTGATGAGTCCGACCTCCCATCCTCTCGACCAATGCAAATTCCTAAGCCTCATTAGTCCACAAGCTAATGAGTGCCTGCCTTTGGAAAGTAGGTCCAAACGGATGTGGAATCATTGGATGTTTCTGGTTCTACGAACAAACCCGTTAGAAACCGATCGGAACGTTTGAATCTCCCGTCCAGGAGGTCATCCACAGATTCCGTGTGAAACAACATGGTATTCAATATGCTAGTTTGGTTTATTTTACAAAAATGTCATTTCAAACTGGAAATATGCATTTTGAGTCATACCATTGGCATCATACATTAGTTTTACATGATACAACTTTATACACATCACAAATGACTCATAAATCACTTTCAATAATTATCAATACAATCTGACAGTGTTCTCTTGGTTTTCAGTGTGTGACACGTTTTGAACTAAAATTTCAATATTAAACTGATAAGGGGATATTTAAGTAAAACCAATCACACCACACATTGAATTCAGGTGGGGTTGATTCCTACACATCACAAGTGACTCATGGATCATTTTTGTAATGTATAAAAATAATAAAAAAACATTTGATAGATACTCAGTATGTCACATGTCATTTTTAAATAAATTATTGAAAATTTTAAATAGAAAGTCACAGTTGGAGTCATACTATTTATATCGGGCATCGTATTGAGTTGAATTTGACCCCTACACATCAAAAAATGACTTATGGAACTTTTTGATGAAGTATTAAAATAATATGAATGTGTTTAAATAGTTTTCATTATTCGAATTTTGATTGTTTTACTAAAATTACATTTCAAATAAGAATCATGCATTACGAGACATAATAGTGGAATTGTTCATCGGTTTTAGGTGATACAACATCATAAACATCACAAATGACTTATATAAATCGTTTGAGATAATGATCTACAGTTTGGTGGAATATCCTTTGAGGTATGAGGTTTTCCCTACATATCATGGGCTCCTCACCAAGTGTACTCTATCAATGTTTTAAGACTATATCTCATTAATCCATGTAAAAATATTATGTTCATAATTTTTTTAAATATTCATTCTGTTTAGGATTGATCATATATTGAGGTTTTGATTTTGTTGTCATGTCCCTATGATAGTCATCAAAAACACAACAATGATATCAAAGGGTATGTTTCATTAATGAGTCAACATGTATATTTTATTTTTTAATAAATAATATATTATACAAATTGTAAATGAAATATATCAAGGATAAAACTATATATAAAAATTATTATTTATATTTATATTTAAAAATAAAATAAAAACATTATTTAATTATTTTTTTTATTTTAGGTTAATCGTGTTTATAAAAAGGTTTATAAAATCTAAATAACATTAATAATAAATGATTAACACAATTCCATTATTATACTTTTTGAAATATAAGAAGATAATATTTAATACTTTTGTTTATAAAAATTAACAAATTATTTATTTTCATCAAGAAAAATTCTATTATGAATTGGATTAAATTATTTTAATTTTTTTATAAATAATTGAAAAGTTATTTTGAAATATTTATAAAATTTATAGAAATGTTTTGTAAATTAATTAGCTAAAAAATGTTTATGGTTAGTTGAAATTTTTTTTCATATATTTATGGTTTAAAAAATTTCTATAAATTATAGTAGATTAAATAAAGATAATATTATAAATTATTAATGTTTAATTTTATTTATAAATTAATTAAAATTTAGTATATAAATGTTTATGAAATATTTTTAAAAAAATATTCCAAAAATTAAACTTTAATATTTAAAATAAATTTTATCAAATTATTTAGTATGTTTTATCAAATAAAAATAAACAATTTATTTAAGAATAACAAGGTTTCATTTATAATGGGTTATAAATTATAAAATAATTTCAAAATATAAATAAAATTATATTTTGAGTTTTTAATAGTTTTTAAATAACTAATTTGAAGGTTTTCTAATTAAAAAGTGTCTTAAATTGAGTAATTATAAAAAATGTCAAATAGATTAATTTTTTTATAATGAGGTTTCAAATAATAATAGAAAAATATTATTTATGAATTTTTTATAAATAAAGGAAATGTTTTATAGAATATTTCTAATATTTATAAAAAATGAGTTTTATAAATTATTTTATTATACAATGTTTTTGGTTATAGGATTAAATCATTTAGAAACATTTATTAAAAATATAACTTCAATATAAATGAGTTATTATTAATAACATCATTTTCACATGAATGTTATTTATAAAAGTTATAAATCATAATAAATGTTTTTAAAACCATTTAAATTAAAATTATAAGGAATATTTATATTCATTAAATAAAGTGTTAACTTAATGATTTTGAAAGGATTTATAAATCAGTTTATAAATATAATAAATATTGCAAAAAATACAAAAGTTGTTTATATTTTAAATTATGAATTGATCATAATTAATTAATTTTAAATTGTTCAAATTTTAAGTGGATTTTATTTTAAAAATCTATTTTATGATATTAATTAAATGTCGTAAAAAAGGTATTGATTGTTAATTTAAAAAATGGTATAAATAACACATTCCATATAATAAATAATATGAATGAATTGATATTTTGTTTAGTATAAAAGAGTTTTATTCAAAATTTATGGCTTAGACCATCACTTACTTATATTAATTATCTAAAATATTGTTTATATTGTTATCAATTAATTGCATTTTTTCTGTTAGTAAATTTTTTTCTAGCCAAAACATGCACAAATGGATAAGTCTAGAGCTTACCATTCCACCTTAATATGTGAAGGTCAGGTGACCACTTCATCTTACCGCGTGTTATATTTCACCCTACTACATAAACAAACCACTTAGAACGAGTCATATGAGAAAATTTTATTTATGTCTTGAACTGAAAATGCATTAATGAATGAGCTTACCATATGTTTATAATCACATTTCTACATGTTCAATGATCCTATAGTGAGATGGAGATGTAACTACCATATTACCGATTATATGAATTAGGGTAGTGATTTTGAAAGACTCTACCTACCATTTGAAGAAATAAAGTTACCATGACAAGGTATGTATACTTTTTTTAGGTAATATATTATCCTTGTATATAAATGTAAGGACCACATGAAGAAATAACATAACACATTAAATCATGAACCCAACACATGTGAAAAATATATGACCACATTAAAGAATTAACCAACATTGAAACCTTCTTGCATCCACTACCCATGACAAGCAATAATGTCATGTTTCTATAAGATCAACAAATTATTCTTTAAGAAAAGAGAACTTGTAAAATATAATGTACCATCAGGTAAATTCAAATATCAAAAAACTAGTTTTTGAAGAATTAATTGAAGTTTCAATGCATTTTATGTTCCATAAATTATTATTCAATGACTAATTTTTAATGAAGATAATTCTAATAATAAAATTTGGTCATGTGAAGAAGAAAAATGTGGTGTTAACGGTGCTACAAACATTTTCCCATACAAACAGAATAGTAAAGGATCCTATACTCATGATCCAATGTTATGAAGAAGAATCTATGATTCTTTGTTTTCCAAATTTTTTTGAGAAAAATATCTAGGATTATTCTAAAGAATAATATAAGGAATTCGGACCACAAAAGCTATTCAGATCGAGTTGCATCATATTTTTTCATCCATAATCTCTAGTTAATTTTATTTAGTATTATATTTTTGAGCTATGTTTTGCGTTGATCTATTTATCTATAAAAACATAATAACCTACATTACATTGAAAAATAGTTGATACTCTCTTCAATCATTAATTTTTATTCCCACAAAATAAATGTGTAAGATGTTGTGTGTGAGACATATTCATGTATTATGCTATGTGTAACTATGGAGGAGGCTTGTTCCTTATACATTCCTATGTTCTATTGTTATTAAAACCTAACAAACTTGTGAATCAGTTTATTTTAAAATAAAATTCTTGGATGAAGATTATTTCTATATAGAGGGGACTAAGAATCATCTTGAGACAAAACTAATTATTAAAATTTTGTTACTCTTTATCTATTTTGTTTTCTTACTTTAAAATCCAACATGATTCGATATTCTTAAAAATTAAAAAATGTCACTCTAATTTCTAATCTTAATTTTTGTTTTATAACATGTTTTTTATTATGTAATTTTGTTTAAAAATTTGAAGTTCTTTTAATGTTATTTTAATCGATCCATGATCCATATTTTAAGGGGATATTTGAAAAATAAAATAATATATTTATATTATTTTTATTAACATTTTTTTAATAAAATTTGAGGATTTAGTTTTTAAATTGTTTTAAATAGAATGTTTATGGGAAACTAAATTCCCCTACCTCTTGATTTATCCTCTCTGACCATCATTTAGTTTCCGAGGTGTAGTCCAAAATCTTTTTACATTGATGTATTTGTATTTATGGTCTTAAATTTCGATTTTATATACATTTATTTATCTATGAATAAAAATAGATAATAAGGAATTTAAAATAATCAAATTAATTATTTTGATAGAAATAACTATACTCAATGGAAGGTAAAAATTAATATTCACTTAGAAATTATGTAATTTGATATCTAGACTTTCATTAAAGATAAAAATGAAAAACCTAAAGCTATTAGTGCTTCTTGGAGAGATGACACTAAATTATCATATGAATTTAGTTGTAATGATATGATTTCATTGTATTATTCATAGGAGAAGGTGATTTTAGCATCATATATGCATATACTACTACTTTTGAAATATGGGATAGCCTTTCTATATCTCACAAAAGATATTATAATCTTAAAGAAACACAGATAAATACTTAAATATATAATATGATAATTTTAAAACAAAGCCTGATGAATCTATCTTGGGCTTGTATCTCAGGTTCAATAATATTGTTAACATGATACAATCACTATGAAATACAATTACTAAAAAAGATAAAGTGATGTGAATTCATAGATTCCTTCCAAAAAGATGGAGTTGAACATCCATGTCCATAAGAAAATCATGTGTTGCTAGTACACTACTAGTAAAGGAAGTAATAATGAATCTAATGATGTATAAAGAAGAATTGAATGTAAACAAAGTAGTAGAGTATAAATAAAAAAGTATGTCAGTATCTTTTAGGGGTTCTGACAGTAAACAAAATGAGAATATCAAAGTTGAAAGTTCTAGTGACATAGAGTCGCCTACTCATAGTGATAAAGAGATGACTCACATAGACAGATGATTTAATATGTTCAATAGAAATAATAAGTTATTCAAGGATCAATGTTATAAATGGAAGTATGATTATAAATGAAAGTGGAGAAAACATTGGAATAAAGATGACTTTAAAGATGAAATTATCTTCTATGAATGTAAAAGGAAGGGACACCTCATTGTATATTTTACTAATATCAATTATTAAAATAAATATAAGTACATGAGAAAAAAGTATATAAAGTCTATAAAGAATATATTGTTTCTCAGAGGATATTTCATATGAATCAAATTATTATAGAGAATAATAATGTGATAATGTTAATTTGTGTTTTATGAAAAACACATCATATGTATTAAATGTTTTCCTGAATGTTCCTTCTCACATTTTAAATCATTCTGAGACAGAAAAATATTATAAAAATATTTATGATGATGAATTATTTGGTTATATAAATATCATAGAAGATACATTCAATTATCTAAAAGATAAATATAAAGTTATAAAGATTAAACATGCTTTATTTCTCACTTTAAAATAGATATTACACTAGAAAAAGAAAAAATGATCAACAAATAAAATATATTTATGAGATGAAATTAGCATAAGAAAAATTAATGAAATATATAGAATGATTCACTAATGGATGAAAAAACCTTACCCTGAAGTTTGGTAAGTAGAAGACTCCTAAATATACCACTGGAATATGATATAAACCTGTATAGAGAAAAATCAATAAAAATACATTTGTTACATGTTCTAGATCTTATATTTATGGTATTAATTTTTATTATAAGGGTCCTAATAATGTATTTATTTTCATAATTACAATATCTCTTTATTGAAATGCACTAAAACATTATGGATTCTTAATGAATTTAGTGATATATTCTCCGGACCTAATAACATATTGGTACCAAAATAATTTTTGGATTAAATTTATTTTATATGAAACCTTCTTTATTATTTATAGGAAACAACCATGTTACCTATACAGTGGATATTCATAACATATGACTATAAACATCGATTAAAGTAGATCATAAAGATGTCACCTTGGGAGAAAATTCCAAAGGGAAGATAATTGGACTCACCTAAATTAGTAACTCTTGTATAATTTTATTTTATAATGTCTTTTTGGTTGATGGACTAAAATAAAATCTATATAGAATTTCAAAGTTTTTATATAATTGTTTTCTGGTTATGTTTGAAAACAATACATGTAATGTTTTGGATAAAAAAATATTCTTTATTATTATCTACCATGAGATATGAAACTTTTTATGATATAGTTTTTAAATTCTTTGTTTTCATTTTTTTTCTTGTTTATGTTCCATTCACAAAGAATCATACATTTGGAATAGAAGACAAGTTCATTGAAATCTTCAAAAACATGAAAGCAATCTTGGAATGGTTTAGTCAAGGATTGATCCAAACTACAAATCCCATAAGATAATGTCTATTATTCCCATCAAAAGGGAATGATGCATAAAATATATCTCAAACCAAAGAATTATGTTTCAACTTTTTAATTGTTATAGTTTCTTTAAATGGGTTTGTTTGTACCCTTTAGAGTTTTTAGTTTAATAGGAAAAAATCATACTTATGTTTTAGTTGATGATTATTCAAAATATATGTTGTTTTTATTACTTGTTCATAAAATTTACGATCATTAATTTTTTTTCAAATATTCTAAATTTATATACAATCATAGAGGGATTAAAATGCATACTATAATGAGAGACCTTTACCATGAGTTTGAAGATCATGGGTTTGAATAATTATGCTCACAACATGGAAAGAATCACAAATTTTCTTCTCAAAGGATCCCATAGTTAAATGGTATAGTAGAGAGAAGAAATAGAACCCTTTGTGAAATTTCATTAACCATGCTCAATGAGTATGATTTACATATCCTTTTTTAGATAGAAGCGGTAAACATAACATGCAATATAATTAATAGAGGTTTAATTATTATTATTTTAAAAAATATACCTTATGAATTACAGAATGGTATAGAACTGAAAGTTAATTACTTTAGAGTATTTGGATGAAAATTATTTATACTCAACACAAATGATATTTTCAACTAGTTTGATTCTAAAATAGATGGTAGATTTTTTCTTGTATATTCTACAACCATTAAATAATAAATGGTGTTTAATAAAAGGATCAAGACTATTGAATAATTTGTACATGTCAGGTTTGATGTGATAGATCCATATCATCTATAAAAATATTTATTAAATACCTAGTACAACCTTTAAATATGGACATTAATAGTAACCTATGTGATAATTATGCGCAATTTATTTCGAAAAATCACCTAATTCTGATCAACAAATTAAACATAAAATTTTAGATGGGAATGATTTTTCAAACACTTCTATTCATAAAAGTTGTTAGGACACATAAAAATAATCCCTTATATATATTTTGTAGGTAACCTAGAAAAATGAAATAAGGGTTGAGCTTCTTTGAAAAATTAGATTGAACATCAAGGTTTCTTGTCACATATTGAACCTACGAAAACCTATGGGAAATTATTGATTAATTCTAGGTAATGGATATGTAAAAATAATTAAATTATTTTGAATGAAATAGAGCCTCGGAATTAGTGGAAAGACCTAAAAATTACCAAATTATTGATACTAAATGGGTATTTAAAAACATGGTTGATGGGTAACAAACAAAATTTATAAATAATGCTAAATTGGATGCATAATGATATAATCAAGGAGAAGTTATTGAATATGGGGAAACCATTGATCAAATAGATATAATTGATTCCATTGTAATTTTATGTTTGTATGAATAAAATTTTAATTTCAAAATATATCAAATGGATGTTAAGAGTTATTTTTTTGAATGGATATATTTTTATGAATGATTTTGTTGAACCACCCCATGGATTCCCAAACCATAATAGTAAAAACCATATTTTTAAATCAATGAATTTTATTTATGGTTTAAAACATGCTCTTAGTTCTTGGTATGATAGTATTGACTCATTTTTTATTTCCTAAAGTATCACTAAATGAATATATTAGCCTAATTTGTTTTTAAATTTAATTTAAAATATGTTTTAGTATTAAAAATTTATATTGATGATATTGTTTGTTTATATTTAAGAAGGTATTTGGGTATTGGTGTCTGAACAATGATGCAATGTGAATTCTAAATGATATAGATGACACAACATAAATTATATTTGGGGATTTAAACTTTTAAAAATAAATAATGAAATTTTTTAAATCCAAGTAAGTACACCAAATAAGTATACACTGGAAGTCTTAAAAGAATGATACATCGATGAGAATAACACCCAAGGACATAGTGTATACTAACAACTCAATCTGGAATAACCTTCTAAGTAGAGGATCAGCGCTCATGTAGTTTTTTCTATGATCATAATATGAATTCCACCTAAGGAAAGATGATGATGGAGGATCTCACTCTAGGCCTCATAGATAGATTCGAAAAACAAAATCCAAGAAGTCACACTAAATGGATCATTATCCTAGGCATAAGACATGATTCTAAACTATCCCATAGGGAATGGATATAAGGAACCACGCAAACGAAAAATATCCAAGATTAAGAGGACAAGGGATCCACGGATTTTTATGGAATTATATGGTGTGTACTGGAAGTATATGGAATATCCCATTGATTCTAGGTACAACCCTTATAAAATGTCCCATGTCCGTGTTCTTGTTAAAGATGGAGTAAACGACATGTCTGAGACCATGCACACTTGGTCATGTTTGAATCTGTGTACAAGTAATGGTGATAGTGTATGTCAAGCCTTGTATCCTCCATGACACATGATGAGTTACATGAGATAGGTTAAATGATTTGTGATAGGTTTCACATGTCGTGTGATACTTAACTCCATATAGAAACCCTATCACTGCACGAGGGGTCACACATGCTTTGTAATCCAAGATTACACACTTTGGTATATCAGATTTTAGAAATCTAGAATCTTCAACTGTGTACACCTGTTGAACCATCACCGTTTATTCATCCACTGATCCCACCCATATATTTTTGATCTGGGTCAACCGAACCCATGAATTTCCCAAGATACAATTTTCAGCCATTTTTTTCACTTAGTAAATAAATCCATAGTGACGATATCAACACATGATCATAAACCACACAGACATATGAAAAATATTTTCAAAATATGTCATTACTATCATTGTAGCTTTATCCCATCATTTATCAGAAACATGATCTGTGATGAAAATTCATTTCACCAAAAAATGGTGGTGAAATTATTTTTTATCTAGTATTTTTCAAACCATCAGCCAAAGACTTTACCAATGATGAACAAGGAAACTGGTGGGGGGGGGGGGGGGGTTATTCAATACAACAAAAACAAGGATCGAACCTCTTCTAACGTAAATGTTGTCCTCAGTTCACTATCATTATAATGATAAAATAAGCGATAATAAAAACAATCAATTCTCCCTATAAATCCCCAAAAATATCCCCATCCCACAATATGACCAATATGAGAATCAATACATGGGTTAATTGGTTCTCATTAATAATTTTAATGAAAAATTAAGAATTAATCCTAATAAACCGACTTAATACCTTTATTTGGATCAATCACTAATGAAGAATGAATCTTCAACATTGTCATTGGTGAAATTCCAGAATTCGGTTGCACCCCGGTTGTTGATCCTCGATCCAGTTGTTGTTCCCCAATGGATGATACATCAATATCATGACTAGATCTCTATTATTCTTCTGATAACCCGACTATTTCCCATTTTAGTATATTAATAGGGGAATTAAACTAGGTCACTAAACAGTCTAACAAAATATACAATCAACTTATTTTATTTTATTAATTATCATGTGAGGAATATTTCAAAAACACCCCATTCTAGAAAAGGTTGTGTCATTCCTAGTGTCACATTCATGAAATATTTTAAATTTATTTTTCATTTAAATTACATCCTTGCTTTGTTTTTTTGTGCTTCCATGCATTTTTGAAGGAAATAGTGGGTTTCCAAAATTCGGGCCAACCTGAGAGCACATTTCAAGTTTTGAAAGTAATTTTTTTTTCTTTAATAACTCCTTATTTTTTTAAAAAATTTCACCCATTAAACTTCCAAAATGACCTTAATTTAAATATTAAAACCACAAAATAATTTTGGGCCCCTTAAAAATTCATTAGCATCTTGGATTTGGGTGATCAAATTAGGTATTGGGCCAACTTGAAAGCTCATTTCCAGTTTTAAATTTTTTTTTTAATTCTTTCCTAAAATATTTATTTGTCATCTTTTTTTGCTGATTATACCTCTCACACATTCCCACTGAACCCCGACGCACCCCCATCTTCGTTGTTTCCTCTTTGGAGCTCATATTCATCGCGATTTAGGGCCGATCTTTTGAGGCTCCAAAAAACGTCCATATTTCTCAAGTAAGTTGGTTCTCTTCCTTATTCCTCCCTTATTATTAGGGTTTATTCTTTTTTATTGAATCCCCAAATGTCCAGAAGATGGGGATTCGTACCTAGGGTTTTAATTTTGAGTTTCTTGGTCCAGTCCACTGGTTTTAGGTTCAATCTTACTCCCTTGTGGTGTGGCAGAGGTGCGGTTGAAATGACACACAAGGATTTGGGGGTTTCGACTCTTTTGGTAGGTGATTTCATATGTAGGTATTGTAGAATGAGTTGGATTGAGGTATTTATGTTTCCATTATGTTCCTCATTCAGTATTTTGATTGTAAAAATTGATTTGGGTAGCATTTTAAAAGTGGTAGATTTTTAAGTGCCAATTTTGTGTGAAAATGGGTGTTTTACATGTGCAACCCATGTTGTGCCTCTTGGTGTTGTTTTATAATTCAGGGATTGGATTTATAAAAATGTTTTGATGCTGAAATTTATGTTTTGGTATAATATTGGTCTCCATTTAGTTTTAAATGTGGGATTTTAGATGAATTTAATGTGCAAAATTTGATTACTTTTCTTGAAATTGTTTTTTGGAAATTATAAGTGGTTTATTGAGTAATACGAAAGGTGAAAAGAAGGTGTTGCTACTGTTTTGAATTTGTGTGACCAGAACTGACATTTATATGTGAAAATTGATTTTGGTAGAATGTGGTGACTATTTGAGCACAATACGGGAAATGCGGTTAACTAGGTGGGCTAACGTGACTAGTACGCTAGTGAACGGAGGGGTTTTGACCATGGTTCACTTAGCAAGTCTGACATGGATAACCCTAACAAAACTATAATGTAGATGATTTGAGAACACTAGGTTATTGGTATTATCCCTACCAGTGGCTTGTGCATGAGAATGAATTTCATTATGGTTAGTTTCACCGAGGTATGAGGTAATTGGGGCTCACAACAAACTAGTACCTAGGGGTGTTCCTTTGCATGGTTCTCGTGGCCTTTTTGGAATTTAAACATTCTTTATAGTATTTTGGGATGTGGAAACCAGTATCTTGAATTTTGTATTCAAATTGACTCATTCTTTAATGTTATCCCCATTGAAAGTTATTTTCTTTTCAATGTTGCACTTTTAGAAATAAATGCTACCATTATCTATTTATAACTCTTGCAAGCCTTTTATTTTATAATGAATATCAGTTGGAATCCTTGGGTGATATTCTATTGGGATTAGTCTCAAACCTTACTTACACCTTTGGGTGTAAGTATACTTGATCATGATTGACACAGGCAAAGACTATTTGAGCACAATACGGGAAATGCGGTTAACTAGGTGGGCTAACGTGACTAGTACGCTAGTGAACGGAGGGGTTTTGACCATGGTTCACTTAGCAAGTCTGACATGGATAACCCTAACAAAACTATAATGTAGATGATTTGAGAACACTAGGTTATTGGTATTATCCCTACCAGTGGCTTGTGCATGAGAATGAATTTCATTATGGTTAGTTTCACCGAGGTATGAGGTAATTGGGGCTCACAACAAACTAGTACCTAGGGGTGTTCCTTTGCATGGTTCTCGTGGCCTTTTTGGAATTTAAACATTCTTTATAGTATTTTGGGATGTGGAAACCAGTATCTTGAATTTTGTATTCAAATTGACTCATTCTTTAATGTTATCCCCATTGAAAGTTATTTTCTTTTCAATGTTGCACTTTTAGAAATAAATGCTACCATTATCTATTTATAACTCTTGCAAGCCTTTTATTTTATAATGAATATCAGTTGGAATCCTTGGGTGATATTCTATTGGGATTAGTCTCAAACCTTACTTACACCTTTGGGTGTAAGTATACTTGATCATGATTGACACAGGCAAAGGCAAGGCCTTGGGCGATGGCAGTTCGGGTAGCGAGTTTCTCTCGATGGTGTGGTGATGTGGAGACGGCTTGTGGATGATGTCCCCTTGTTGTATGGAGTCTCATGGGATGTTTTCCTCTACTATTATGTACATTTGGACCTCTTGTGTCTTTTTTAAACCCATATACTCAGTTCTGAATTTTTATTAAGTCTTGTTTGACATAATTTTTCATCTTTGGTTTGTTGTTTGTTATTGGTTATTTTATGAACCCAAACTCGGGTAAATCATTCCCAAATGAATTTTTATGATACCCAGGCACTTGTGCCAGCCCGTGGGGATGGGGAATGCACTTAGAGTCTAGCCATGAGCTGGGTTTGGTGCTGGTTTGATGGCGACCAGATTCGGTTCGTGACAAAATGGTATTAGAGGAGGTTAAAGTTTTTGGGTTATATTGTTATTTTGGGATAAGTCGGGATAGATAAGAGCTAGGACTGTCAGGGATCGGGGTTTTGGTTGTGAGTATGGTGTCTGGCCCGCACCTCTCATGTTAGACCCTGAGTCACCAGGGGATGTTGGAATTTACAGATTGACTTCACTTCCAGGTGAGACGTGTGGGCTGCAGACCACATGTGGACATCAGGCGGATGTGGAGTAGTTGATTATTTTATTACTGAAATGTGTTTAGATTTTTTATATTTGATGTATTTGATTATATTTTTCATAATTTTGGTATTGATTATTGTTTTGTGATTGTTTCCTTTTGTATAAACATGCCTCCCCGGAAAGCTCTCACGCACCCATGGGAGGAAGCCGGAGAGAGTTCTCCCACACAAATAGATCAGAGGCTAGTCGAGGCCACGGTCTGGGCTGTCCAGGCTCTAGGATATTGACCAGCTCCAGTTCCATCTCCTTTTAGAGAGGATGATACTTGTCCTAGAATGTACAAGTCCCAGGAGTTCCTGAAGAATAAGCCACCATCCTTCTGAGGCAGCTCAGAACCCCCAGAAACAGAGGAATGTCTCAAGAAGATGGAGCGTATGTTTGAGTTCCTGGAAACACCCAGGGAGCTCAAGGTGAAGTGTGTCGCTTTTTTATTGGAGGGTCCCAGCTGTAAATGGTGGGAGTCAGTGCTTCAGGCTGGGAAGAATGAGCAGATGTGCTGGGGAGATTTCAAGGCTGTCATCAATGAACAGTATTGCCCTGAGGTGTTGGCTTATGCCAGGTCTAGAGAGTTCATGGAACTTATTCAGGGAAATCTATCTATGATGGAGTATGCTAACGGTTTCATTGAGTTGGTTCGGTATGCTCCAGAAGTAGTCTCTAATGATCAAGCGAAGGCCCAGAGGTTTGAGAAAGGCTTGAGAACAAAGATATACTCCTAGGTGTTCTTGTTTAAGCTGAGGACCTATGCTGAGGTCGTTGATCTGGCGTGTATGGTGGAGATTGATAGAAAAGGCAGGGCTGGTTTCTATTGTTCTGTATCAGCAGTGGGAAGTGGAAGCTCCTCAGAGAAGAAAAGGAAGCAGGAGGATCATGTGAAGAAAGGAGGAGGCAGTTCAGGGAACTCTTCCAGGCAGTTTTCATCAGTGGCTTTGGATGCCAGATCGGTCGTGTGCCACTAGTGTGGGAAGCCCGAGAACATCCTTCTAGCATTCCATCATCCTCCGAAGACCTGTTTATAGTGTGTAGGTATGGTACACGTGCAACACTTTTGCGGGATAGCGCATCCACTTCAAAGTGGGGCAGGATCCATGGCTCCCAGAGGAGTGCCAGCACAGTCTGAGCCATCGAGGACTGGGGGATCTTGATTTGGCAGCCGTGGTGGTAGGGCTGGGTCATCTTCTGGGTAGATCTAGTTAAGGGCATAGCCATAGACTAGCATTCGTCTTCAGATAGAGACTAGACATCTCCATGCGGTGGATCAGGCACCAGCAGGACCAGAGGCGGGACCGTTCACTTTTCGAGGTACCATTTTTATTTCATCTTCTATAGCTGCTTCTCTTTTTGATAATGGTGCCTCTGTTTCATTCATTTATTCCCATTTTGTGGACATTCTGAATTTTCCAACTTATTTGATTTCATTTTCAATGGATTCGGTGACACCACTGGGAAAGAAGAAGAAGCAGGGTCTCAGGTGCCCATCATGTGTGCTTTCTGTGTCAGGGGTCAAGATGGAGTGGGACCTCTTGGTCTTAGATATAAACCTTTTTGATGTAATAATCGGTATGGATTGTCTAGTACACTTCTAGGCACACATCGATTGCTACAGACGGTGTGTGAGTTTCATGGCACCTGATGGGAGTCATCAGGTTTTTCATGGAGAATGGGATCCTCGGTTAGGTCGTGCAGGGCCTCCACTCCCAGAGTTGGGAAGTGTTATCTTCCAGTTATCTTCTCTCATGCTATAGGGTGTTCTTTCCCCTAATGGTGCACTACCTCATGTAGTGAATGAGTTTCTGGAGGTATTCCCAGATGATTTTTCAGGCTTTCCCCTGGAGTGGGATGTGGAGTTTTCGATTGATCTGGTGCCGGGAACACAGCCGATATCTCTTCCCTATTATCACATGGCCCCCACCGAGCTGAGGGAATTAATGATACAACTAGATGACTTAGAATCCAAATTATTCATTCGCCCGAGCATCTCTCTTTGGGCCGCTCCTATGTTGTTCGCGAAAAAGGCTGATGGATCCCTCCGGTTGTGCATTGACTACCGAAAGCTGAATAAGGTAACAATCAAAAACAAATACCCTTTTCCCAGAATAGATGATTTGTTTGATCAGTTGAAGGGGGAAATTTTGTTCTCAAAGATAGACATGCGTTCAGGGTATCATCAAATCAGGGAAAAGGAGTCAGATATCCCAAAGACAGCCTTCTGAAGTAGGTATGACCACTTTGAGTATTTGGTCATGCCCTTTGAATTAAGAAATTCTCCAGAAGTCTTTATGGAACTTATGAATAGGTTGTTCCAACAATATCTCGATTCCCTTGTTGTGGTGTTCGTGGATGACATTTTGGTATACTCTAGCACTGAGGAGGAACACGAACATCACTTGAGGGTCGTTTTGGGTACATTACGGGATCACCACCTCTATGAAAAGTTGTCAATGTGCAATTTCTGGATCAGGGAGGTGAGATTTCATGGGCATGTGATCTCAGAGAACAGAGTTTCAGTGGACCCTGAGAAGATTAGTGCGGTTATTTCATGGGAGCAGCCAAAGAATGTGTTCGAGATCAGAAGTTTCCTTGGCCCGGCTGGTTATTATAGGCAATTTGTTCGGAATTTCTCTCGGCTTGCTTCACCGATGACTGCCCTCACCCAGAAAGGGGTTGTATGGGTTCCAGAATGTCAGTCATAATTCAAGGAGCTGAAGAGGCGATTGACTACTTCCCCTGTGCTGATTATGCCAGAGGATGGAAAGAGATATATGGTTTATTTTGACTCTTCAGGTATGGGTCTTGGGTGCGTGCTTATGCAGTATGATCACATGGTGGTGTATGGCTCTCTCTAACTCCGGCCACATGAAAAGAAGTACCCAACCCATGACTTAGAGTTGGTAGTAGTGATGCATGCTTTGAAGACGTGGCGTCGCTACCTCTTTGGGGAGAATTTTGTGGTCTATTCTGATCACAAAATCTTGGCTTATATCTTCTCACAGAAGGACCTCAACATGAGGCAGTGTCACTGGATTGAGTACTTGTAGGGGTTTGACTTTGACATTGTCTATACCCCAGGTAAGGGTAATGTAGTGGCTGACGCCTTGAGCAAAAGGGTTCCAGTGCAAGCTTTGAAGAAGTCTAGTGATGAGTGGACATTGATGGGGATCTTTTCTCAAATGCATGTGGAGACCAAGGAACACAGTGGAGGGGCATTCTTGGCAAGTGTCCAGTTGAATCCTTCTCTGTTGGAGTTGATTCATTGAGAACAGCCCAGTGATGTGCTTTTTCAGCGGTCGAAGTAGTTTCTTCATAGTGGGGAGACATCCTCTGATTGGTCATCGTCTCCCGAGGGCATCTTGTGCTTCAAGGGTCGTTCAGTAGTGTCGTTATCTCTACGGAAGGTTGTGATGCAGGATAGACACAAGTCTCAGTGGGCTGTCCATATGGGTGCCACTATGATATATTATGATGTTCTTTGATAGTTTTGGTGGCCTGGTACGAGATGGGACATAGCGGACGTTGTGTCGAGATGATACACATGACAGCAGGTGAAAGAAGAGCACCAAAGGCCCTCCGATTTCCTCCAACCACTACCCATTCCTACCTGGAAGTGGGAAGAAGTTGCCATGGAATTCATTGATGGATTACCTCGTAAACCTAGAGGTAAGAATTCCATTTGGGTGGTGATTGATCGTCTAACCAAATCATCCCACTTCATTCCGATCAGAGATATATCTAAAGTGGATGAGTTGGGCCGTTTGTATCTTCAGGAGGTGGTGAGGCTCCATGGTGTTCCATCAGTAGTTGTATCAGATAGATACCCTCAATTCACAACTCGGTTCTGGGAAGGCCTTCAGAAGGCCTTGGGGTCCCAGATTAAGATGAGCACAGCATACCATCTGTAGATGGATGGTCAGACAGAGCGGGTGAATCATATTTTGGAGGACATGCTTCATGCATGTTTCCTAGACATTGGTGGTTCTTGGGATACCCATTTGGGATTGGTTTAGTTTTCATATAATAACAGTTACCAATCCTCGATTTGAATGGCTCCTTTTGAGGCACTCTATGGTCGGCCTTGTCGGTCCCCCCTGTGTTGGGATGAGGTAGGTGAGACCTCACTACTGGGGCCAAGTATGGTGCATGAGACATATAAAAAGGTGAAATTAATCAGGAAACATTTATTGACAGCTCAGAGTCATCATAAATCATATGCTGACTGGAGGCGTTGAGACCTAGAGTTTTCTGTGGGTGACAGTGTATTCTTGAAGGTGGCCCCTCGTATGGGCCATTGTCGATCGGGGAAGCAAGGTAAGCTGACTCTGTGGTATGTCAGGTCATTTGAGATCATCGAGCGTATTGGAAAGGTGGCATACAGGTTGGCCTTACCTTCTCAGTTGACATCCATCCATGATGTCTTCCATGTTTCTCAGTTGAAGAAATACTACCCTGATCTGTCCCATGTGTTGAGTTGGGAAGAACTGGAGATAGAGCCTGACTTGTCTATTGTTGAGAGGCTAGTGAAAATAGTGGACACCCAAGAGAATATACTTCAAGGGAAGTCTATTCCATTAGTCCGGTTTCTATGGCAGCATGGAAATGATACACATGAGACATGAGAGCGAAAGTCTTTGGTCAAGGAAGAGTACCCGTTCTTGTTTTCCAATCAAGCCTAATGTTGACTTTTTGGGGCAGAAAGTCCTTCATAGTGAAGAGAATTTTCACATACATGACATATTTTAAAGTTATTTTTCATTTAAATTACATACTTTCTTTGTTTTGGTGGTTTTCCATGCATTTTTCAAGGAAATAGTGGGTTTCCAAAATTTTGGCCAACCTGAGAGCCCATTTCCAGTTTTGAAAGTAAATTTTGTTTCTTTAATAAATCCTTAGTTTTTCAAAAAAATTCACCCATTAAACATCCAAAATGACCTTCATTTAAATATTAAAACCACAAAATAATTTTGGTCCCCTTAAAAATTCATTAGCATCATGGATTTGGGTGATCAAATTTGGTATTGGGCCAACCCAAAAGCCCATTTCGAGTTTTAAAATTGTTTTGTAATTATTTCATAAAATATTTATTTTTTATCCTTTTTTGGTGATTCCAACTCTCACACATTCCCAATGAACGAATACTCACCCCCCATATTCGTTTTTTCCTATTTGGAACTCAGATTCATCTCTATTTAGGGCGAAACTTCTAAAGCTCCAAAAAACGTCCAGATTCCTCAATTAAGTTGGTTCTCTTCAATATTCCTCCCATCTTCTTAGGGTTTCTTCTTTTTTATTGAATCCCAAATGTCCAAAAGATGGGGATTTGTACCTAGGGTTTTAGTTCTGAGTTTCTTGGTCCAATCCTCTTGTTTTAGGTTCAATCTTACTCCCTTGTGGTGCGGCGGAGGTGCGGTTGAAATGACGCACAAGGATTTGGGGGTTTTGACTCTTTTGGTAGGTGATTTCATATGTAGGTATTGTAGAATGTGTTGGATTTCTGTATCTATATTTCCATTAAGTTCCTAATTTATTATATGTTTTGAAAAAATTGATTTGTGTAGCATTTTAAAAGCGGTTGATTTTTAAGTGCCAATGTTGTGTGAAAATGGGTGTTTTACATATGCAACCCATGTTGTGCCTCTTGGTGTTGTTTTATAATTCAGGGATTGGATTTATAAAAAAGTTTTGATGCTGAAATTTATGGTTTGGTATAATATTGGTCTCCATTTGGTTTTAAATGTGGGATTTTAGATGAATTTAATGTGTAAAATTTGATTATTTTCTTGAAATTATTTTATGAAAATTATAAGTTGTTTATTGAGTTATACGAAAGGTGAAAAGAAGGTGTAGCTACTGTTTTGAATGTGTGTGACCGGAAATTATATTTATATGTGAAAATTTATTTTGGTAGAATGTGGTGACTATTTGAGCACAATAAGGGAAACCCGGGTAACTAGGTGGGCTAACGTGTACCAGTACGCTAGTGAATAGAGGGGTTCTGACCATGGTTCATTTAGAAAGTCTGACATGGATAACACTAAAAAAACTAAAATGGAGATGATTGGAGACCACTAGGTTATGGGTATGCTCCCTACTAGTGGCTCGTGCACGATAATGGATTTCATTATGGTAACTTCCACCGAGGTATGAGGTACTTGGGGCTCACAACAAACTAGTACCAAGGGGTGTTCCTTTTCTTGGTGCTTGTGGCCTTTTTGGAATTTATACATTCTTTATGGTATTTTGGGATGTGAAACCTAGTAGCATGAATTTCTTATTCAAATTCACTCATTCTTTAAAGTTATCCCCATTAAATTTTAATTTCTTTTCAAATTTGCACTTTTAGAAATAAATGCTACCATTATCTATTTATAACTCTTGCAAGACTTTTATTTTATAATGCCTATCACTTGGAATCCTTGGGTGATATCCTATTGGGCTTAGTATCACACCCTAAAAACACTTTTGGGTGTAAGTGAACTTGATCATGTTTGACACAGGCAAAGGCAAGGCCTTGGGCGATGGCGGTTCGGGTTGCTAGTTTCTCTCGATGGTGTGGTGTTGTGGAGACGGCTTGTGGGTGATGACCCCTTGACATGTGGAGTCTCATGGGCTATTTTCCGCTACTTTGATGTACCTTTTGAACTCTTATGTCTTGTTCAAACCCATATACTTAGTTTTGAATTTTTATTAAGTCATGTTTTGCATAATTTTTCAGATTTGGTTTGTTGTTTGTTTTTGGTTATTTTATGAACCCAAACTCGGGTAAATCGTTCCAAAATGAATTTTTATGATACCTAGGCACTTGTTCCAGCCTGTGAGGATGGGGAACGCCCTTCGGGTCTAGACATGAGATGGGTTTTGTGCCAGTTCGATTGCGACCAGATTCGGTTCGTTACAAAATGGTATCAGAGGAGGTTAATGTTTTTTGGTTATATTGTTATTTTGGGATGAGTCGGGATAGACAAGAGTTAGGACTGTCGGGGCTCGTGGTTTTGGTTGTGATTAGGGTGTCTAGCCCGCACCTCTCATGGTAGAACCTGAGTCACCAGGGGATGTTGGAATTTACAGATTGACTTCACTTTCCAGGTGAGACGTGTGGGCTGCAGACCACATGTGGACATCAGGCGGATGTGGAGTAGTTGTTTATTTTATTACTGAAATGTGTTTAGATTATTTGTATTTGATGTATTTGATTAAATTTTTTAGAGTTGTGGTATTGATTATTGTTTTGTTACTGTTGCATTTTGTAGAGACATGCCTCCCCGGAAAGCTCTCACGCACCCACGGGAGGAAGCCAGAGAGTGTTATCCAACACAAATTGATCAGAGGCTAGTCGTGGCCATGGTTCGGGCTGTCCAGGCTCTAGGATATGGACCAGCTCCAGTTCTAGATCCTGTTAGAGAGTATGAGACTGGTTCTAGAAACTAAAAGACCCAGGAGTTCCTAAATAATAAGCCTCCAACCATTCGAGGCAGCTCAGAACCCCAAGAAGCAGAGGAATGGCTGGAGAAGATCGATCATATGATTGACTTCCTGGAAACACCTGAGGAGCTCAGGGTGAAGTGTGCCTCCTTTCTGTTGGAGGGTCCCAACCATAAATGGTGGGAGTCAGTGCTTCAGGCTGGGAAGTATGAGCAGATGCGCTGGGGAGATTTCAAGCATGTCTTCAATGAACAGTACTACCCTGATGTGTTGGCTTATGCCAGGTCTAGAGAGTTCATGGAACTTGTTCAGGGAAATCTATCTGTGATTGAGTATGCTAACCATTTCCTTGAGTTGGTTCGGTATGGTCCAGAAATTGTCTCTAATGAGCAAGCGAAGGACCAAAGGTTTGAGAAAGGCTTGAGTCCAGAGATATACTCCCAGGTGTTCTTGTTTAAGCTGAGGACCTATGATGAGGTCATTGATCGGGCGTGCATGTTGGAGATTGATTGTCACGACCCGTCCTCGGGGCCCGTGCCGTGACTACCCCAAGCCCGCCTTCCATAGTCCAGCACTGGTCCTTTCCAGTGTGCTTTGTCATCACTAACACACACCCTGAGAAACTTCCCAGGAGGTCACCCATCCTGATCACTAATCCAGGCCAAGCACGCTTAACTGTGGAGTTCTAATCAGAAAGGCTCCCGAAAAGGAAGGTGCACCTTGTTGAAATGAGTCATATCATTTAGTCATTTAACCCTTTATCATTTGGAGATGTTACAATCACCCCCCCCCTTTAGAGCACAATGCCCTCGTTGTAGACCCTATATCTCAACCCAGGAAGTGCACCTCACTTAAGGCTGGGTACCACCTCTGATACCAAATGTGACAACCGGGTCCCGGTGACAGCATAGCCACCCCGCCTTAACATGGCCGTCAAGTTCTAGCCTACCAGGTACCACCAGTTGCCCTGCAGACACATGGGGCATGCCCTAGGATCCACCCACCTGCTCGAACGGGCCATCTGACTAATGATTGTCCCCACAGGCCAACACTTGTCCTTTCTAGTGTGCTTTGTCACGACCCGTCCTCGGGGCCCGTGCCGTGACTACCCCAAGCCCGCCTTCCATAGGCCAGGGGCTTGCGACTAGCACCAAGGCGTAAATCCTGGTAAAAAGGGAAGACATTGCCTTTGTAAAGTAAACAAGCACCACAGAGTAAGCAAATGGAAAAGTAAACACTAAGTAAAAAACAGAGTACAAATGAAGTGCGGAAAAGTAAATGGGCCAGTATACAAACCCAACTGAAAGTAAAGTACAACTCGAAAGGGAAAACAACAACTATAAAGTAAAAGCCCCTACACCGAGCTGTCCACTGGAAATCCCACCTGAAGGGTGGGTACAGATAGCTCCAATGCTCCTCGGGTCCCACCGTCCACTCCAAGCACGTCCCGCCCAGTGGTCCACCTCCAGGTACCGTCCTTCTCTACAAGCCTCAGCCACGATCAACGCTGTCCGTCGTCTGCAACCAACACAAACGTAGTGCGGGCATAGCCCGTGCAGGGGTGAGTATAACGATACTCAGTAGGGACCCCGAGACCCTCAAGGTCTCAATAAAACCAACAAGGATAACCACAAGAATATCTCAACAGATAACCTCTACTTAGATATATGCCCATAAATATACCTAAGTTATCAAGTAACCCATCTCAATCATGAGGCAAACACAAGGTCAAAAGTCTCAGCTCAAACCAGGATTTTCATCATCGAAACCGTAACTGCTGAAGAGCTCCGTCTCTGGAGTGTACAGTGGTCCTGTCACAACTTTGAGGTACTGCTCACTAACTTAATACTGCTATAGTACTCCACCTATCGAGTATTGCGGGCCAGCCGCTACCACCAAGCGCTCCCATGTGCCGCTACAACCAAGCGCACCACTGTCGTGGGTCTGCCGCTACAACCAAGCGCTCCCAAGTGCCACTACAACCAAGCGCACCTCTGTCGTGGGTCTGCCGCTACAACCGAGCACTTCCATGTGCCGCTACATCCAAGAGCACCTCTTTCGTGGGTCTTCCGCTACAACCCAGAGCTCCCATGTGCCGCTACAACCAAGCGCACCTCTGTCGGGGGTCTGCCGCTACAACCAAGCGCTCCCATGTGCCGCTACAACCAAGCGCACCTCTGTCGTGGGTCTGCCGCTACAACCAAGCGCTCCCATGTGCCGCTACAACCAAGCGCACCTCTGTCGTGGGTCTGCCGCTACAACCAAGTGGACCTCTGTAACACACCGAGTTGTTCGATCAACAGTCATCGGGTCTCAGTCAGCTACACGGTCTCCGTGCTCCGCCTGCTCGTCTCCGGGAGGGTCCGCTCCACGAGCTACAGGTCGATACTCCAAATATCACAATGTCCCGTAAGGAAGTATCTCAAAGGACCACCTCGTCATAGGGGTCTCAACGCAACAGACGGCGCGTCAATCAGACGCCCGGTCTGTGAGTTATTAGCCTTTTTGTCCCAGGGGCCCGGTTGGTTTCCTGTGCGAACCAACCCGGCCGTACCCAAACTGTACCCCGAACCCTCATGGGGTATACTTAGAAGGACCGTTTCTCAACGAGATCACCAATTCCCTTGACAGTTCGTCAAACAGACGTTCTATCTGAAAGGTATCAGCTTTTCTGTTTCAGGGGCCCGGTTGGATTTCGGTGCGATCCAACCCGGCCTCTATCCAACTGCATCCAAAACTCGGGTGGAGGATGCCAAAAGTTCCGTCTCATCAAGAGGAATGCAACGAGACAGACGGCGCATCAATCGGACGCCCGGTCTGTGAGTTATTGGCTTTTTCGTTCCAGGAGCCCGGTTGGATTGGTGAGTGAACCAACCCGACAGCACTCTGACGGCATCCCAACCTTGAGCGGAGTAAGCCAAAAGATCCGTCTCACCTAGAGGAATTCAACAAAACTGACGGCACGCCAATCGGACGTCTGTAGCTCAAGATATGAGCATTTCCGCTCCGAGGGCTCGGTTGGTTTCGTGTACGAACCAACCCGGCCGAACCCAATGTATTCCGAAACCTTGAGTGCGATAAACCGAAATGACCGTCTCACTCCAAGGATTGTGTTTCCGCTGATGGCGAGTCGTTTGGAGGCCCGTTGCTCAAGTTACGGGCGTTTGAACGAAAGTCGTCCGAAGACGGGGGGTCCGGGCCCGGGGCGACCCGGCCCGACCCCCCCTGGTTGGCCCGAACCGGGTCGGGTCCGACCCGGTTGGCCAGGCCCAGCCCGGCCAGGGCCGGTCCGGCTCAGCTCGGCCGAGCGGCCGAGTGGCCGACGTGGGGGAAAGCCGCCGCCCCACGTGACACCCCCGCGGTACCCGCGGGGTGTCGGCCAGACAGCCAGACGCACCGCGTGACAACCCCACGGCACCCGCGGGGTGTCGCCCTGGACACCCGCGGGGTGCCGCGTGACAACCCCGCGGAACCCGCGGGGTGTCACCCTGGACACCCAGGCGTGCCGGACTCGCGCGGCCGCGGGTCCACAGGCGCCGCCGCCGCCGCGCCGGCGACCCGCGCCGCCGCCGGAGTCGCTCCGGTGGCCCGTTTTCCTTCCCGTCTGCGCCGTTGCTCCTCCCTGGACTCTTCCTTCACTGCGGAAACATCAAACTTCTGTTGCGGCACGTTCCGTCATCGCCTGTCAAATCCGCACAAAACGAAGAACGCCGGAGGGTCGTCGGGCCGTGTTCGTTTGGCCCGCACCCTCCGCGTTAGAGATAATCAACGGGAGAAAATAAAATGTTCAACACATGAACCAACAATTTTAACAAAATAAAATTGTTTCTTTGATTCCGGTTCTTTAATTTTTAAAAAATGTTCACGGGAATATAAGGAGGGGTATTTCCAAAATATAAAATCCCTACCTCGCTGGACGTCGCGCGTGAGCGTTCTTCACGGAATTGCTTGTCGCGGAAGAGGGGGGATCGTCGCGTCGTCGCGGGAAGGCGTCGCGTCATCGCGGAACACGGCGTTGAGTCGGCGAACTCAACGCACCATGAAGCAGCAGATTTAATTTTAATTAATTAAATCCGTGTTTTGGTTAAGAACCATGATGGAGATAAAAAGGAAGGTCCGAGACTCTTACCTCAAGCAGCCGATCGAAGACCCGTCGCGGAGGAAGAGACGTCGCAGAAGAACGTTGTCGGCGTCACGGATCACGGTGTCGCGTCGTCAATTTCCGGGTTCGGCATTCTTCGCATTCTTCGCGTTCTTCGCGTTCTTCGCGAAGGAGGCTGAAGGTTCAAGGATACTTTCTCAACGAGTAATCCTCCAAAAGAAAAAGGTTGGTCTTATTTTATTATTATGACAACACACGAAAAAGGGTAAGTAATGACCCATCAATCCGTTGAATTAATTCAACGAAAGAAACAGCTCATTTAATTTATGAAATAAACCGCCCAATTAAATGGTCTGTTAGGAATTTAGAAAAC